>JAVANC010000020.1:37798911-38398911 GCA_033319125.1 Parnassius glacialis
TGAACGGTAATTTATTAAAATCAAATTTATTCCTATCCCTAAATTTGGTCCACTCCTTACATTGTTTTATAGAAAAGCTTATTAGATTACAAAGTTGATCGTTACTGACTCGACATTACTGAATGATTTCTTATATTTACGCGATCACTACACATTGAATACTTTTACGGATTCTATCACGTTTAATTAACTTATTTTTATTAATTCCCGACGTTTCGGTCATGGAAGACTGAGGTGATTAACGTCACGATGTCAGAGTTAACCCGGAGTACCTTCAGCTTTTTTAATTATTTATTTTGGTCCGATCAACGCAGAATGAACTTATTGTGTCTTGAAGTCTTGCAGTGGTATGCTTGAGTTTAGTTTTAATTTTGTTAATTACATGATCCCAAGCAGGTGATAGTACCCAGTCTCCCTCTCTATTGAAATTAGGATGTTTTTTAATTTCAATAGCCTCACGTATGATACCTTGGCAGGAAAGAATCGATTCGAACGCGATAGAATCCGTAAAAGTAGTTTTATTCAATCGAAATTACTGTTTAAAAAAGTCCGTGGCTATCTTAAGACTAAGCAGCTCAGAGATGTGCCGATTCTGTTCCTTAACGGAAACTCCTCTCTCTGCACATGCACATCCTAACTGATTGCGGACTCTTGATGCGTAAACGTAGCATTTATTTGGGGGACTACTTAATACGCATAGAGGAAGTGAAAAGCTCACAGCTAAGCAATTCCTGCAATTCATTGCAATTCTGCAATCTCTTAAAGATAGGAACTACCTACAGGTAGATCCTATATTTACGAAAACCTGCATAACTCCGACCACAAAGAAAAAGCAAATCTAATAACACAATCTTTTTAACGCTTTTGTAATTATGATCCCCTGGTCAATATCGATCACGACGACAACTATCGAACACTAACGCATAAACATAGTTATTACAGTGCTAGGAGTGCACGCGCAAACATTGATAAAGCAATACTTTTTTATTTTATTTATTTTGGCAAACAAACGCAATCCTTAAACGATAAGCCCGGCCCGGAAGTAGGCTTGAGAAGGAAATATCAGAACTACGTCGACAGCCGTAATACAATCAGATTCGACAACGAACAGATTATGTTTCTGCATAAATGTTGACTCCAATTGGGTTTCCGACTAGGAAGTCAATAACCAAGATTTAATATACTCTGGATGCGAAACCAGCCGGCGGTCGTCACGTCACTATGGCTTTGTATCTTGAACAAGCCGCTAGCAAAACTAGTTGACGTCCTCTCTTGTGTTATTTTTACTAGTGCGCTGACATTGTTTACATTTCACCAGGCCTTCGACCCTTCGCCACAAACATAAACACCCGAGTCCCTCATAAAAGCCTATAGTTTAACCATAATAATAATGTAAGTTGTAACAACCGGATTTGTTTGTTGCTTTTAGAATCCGAGTAAGAGAGCTTCAACTTATGTTCATATTCTAAAAGAGCTCGTCATTATTTGGTGCTATTTATAGATAGATGGTGTTGCCCATAGATATTCAACATTTATTTTGGATTAAGAATCAATATGCAGAAATGTTGTCACCCACGAGAACTAAGATGGAATGCCTCATTTTCAGTAAAAATTGTCACCAGTTCTCTGAACTCATCATAAGCTGGTATTTTAAGCTGATATTCTGTGAAAGCGTGGTCCTTCTCCTGTCGATTTTTTGATTGATGCTACAACTATAATATAGCTGCAGGCGGCTCTACCACGTAAAAATATCCATAGATAGAAGATGTAAGTGATCTATTGTAGTGCACTGATTAAAATATTTATATTTATGGCCTTTAATGATAAGTGAGAGTAAGAGCACTCCAAACTAAATTTCACAACAACTACTTTTCGCAAGCCGAGAATTAACGCACGCAAAAAGTCAAACGCGCTAATGGAAGCGCTGGCGAAACCGGTCAAAGCATGAAGCTTTTGTTGGATCCTGTTTATGCTTTAATTTGAAACACGTCAGTAACCATTCCACGTGAGCCGAGCTGTGCTCGCAACGCACGAGCTTGCCAAAAGGGGACGTTGAGAGGCAGACTGTGAAAGGGATTGATTGACAGACTAATGACGCGGCGGTGGTGCGAGGGACGCGACCCGCGGGCGAATTGTTAGGTGAAGCACGACGACCGCCTTTCAAAGAATGTGTCAAAAGATTTATTGTGAAGGACTTGTAGCGAAACTGCTTAAGGCGGCTACTGACGTGTCTGCCGCAGGGGCAATCTAGGGTGTAGGAGTGGGGATGACCCTTAATTGCCTCCTTAATTGTGATGTGTGTAGGCAAGCAGGGGCAATGTTTTAAATCGGCCCTGCGGCAGGGCGGCAGGAGCGCAAGACCTTCCTTGCTCCCTAGATTGGCCCTGCCGCTGTCGCGTGTGTAGCCCAATTGGAGCAATTTTAATCAGAGGGACACAAATCAAGAGATGGGCAGCAGCGTCTTCCAACTATTAAAATAACTATTAAAAATAAAAATTGCGGTTGCCGACCCGCATGCCTTGTGTGGCAACACCCCCCCCCCCCCCCCCCCCCATGAGACAATCTATGGAGGAGACCTATGTTCAGCAGTGACCTTTAATAGGCTGTGACGGAATACAGGTATTAACAAAGGTGTTTTATAATATTATATATTAAGTTTTTCTGTATTTAGCCATATCGGGTATGCAACATATAACATATTATAACATTAAATAATAAATTACATACAGATAAAAAATTACAATGTCATATAATTAATTCCATTACATTACGGTAGGTTCTTTTTAACTTGAAAAGGGTTCCACTCTTATATTGATACACATAATACAGTAGTGTGGATTTCCATTGGTCGATCGATAGTTTAAATAACTTAGAAATTAACGATAATCAGGCTTTTCTACAATTTAAACAGTTATGGCCCTAACCTATTTCATGACAACTTCGAGACTAGAAGATAAATACATATGCAAACTGAAATATTTGCACAAATAAACTGGTATTACTGTCACTTAAGTATAACATGCTTTCATTGGGCAAATTGTGTTAACGTACTCTAAATGTTTAATCTAACTAATAGAGTACGGATAATAAAAAAACCAAATAGAATATACCATTCACGTGGTAGAGCCATGCTGCCGCTATATTATGGCTGTAGCGCGAACGGATCGTCCGAACCGGGGAAGGAATACACTCTCACCAAATAGCAACGTAAAAGAACAACGTAATGTTGTTGTTTCGTACGGTGAACTGGAGATCCTTTTTATTGGAAACGAAGCATTCTTAGTTCTCAGGTGTGCCAAACGCAACTGCATTTTGTTTCTTAAACAGAAACATAAACTTTTTTATTCAATATAGATCATAAATAAGACTTATTGAAAGTCACTCTTTTTCTTTTAAAAAACAAAACCTATGTCCCGGGAAGAACCAGCAAGAAATCCAGCGGGACTTTTTTTTTAAATAACAACTTACAATCATGTATGTTACACAATTAACCACACAAAATAAATTAGAAATATCTTGGTAGCAATCACCTCAATCTCTCCGAATTTATGGATGATAATAACCCTCCAAAATCATTCAAAAATTCCTTAACATTATAATAACCCTTTTTATACAAACTTTGTTTAATAAAGTTTTTGAACTTTGAGCAGGACAATTTTTTTATATTTTCTGGGATTTTGTTGTAAAAATCGAAAATAGATATGGATGTCTATGGGCTACAGCATCCACTCACCATCTGGTGGACTGTGTGCTAGTTTGTTACCCCTATTCTGCAAAAAAACTACTACAATTCAAATATCGATACACCTGCGTATTTTTATCTGAAAGGAACATTTATTTCTTACGTTGACGGCGGCAAATTGTGCCGCGTGACGGACGGCCCGTCTATTTCTGAACGCCGCATAGCCTAGAGGTCGTTACATGTCCATTTATTTTCGTTTTGGCCTGGCCTGGGACCGACCTGACTTTGTGAATCAGGCATTTCTGAAGACAATTTATGTGGTAAGTTTAAGACTCTCCCCGACATCAATGCAAACAGTTAAAATAAGCCAAAACATCAAAGCTATTTGCCGTTTATTCAATCGCAAACTTCTTTGGCTTCTTTTTTATACGCCTACAGTCTACCTCGTTTCTAGTAAAAAAAGGTCACCAGTTTTCTACATTGACAATAAGAAATACCGAAATATTAAGCTGCTATTTTACTTTTCTCTAATACAAAACGCGACGCAGGTGAGGTGATTGCCTCAAAAGACGAGGTAGATGACCAAATGATAGCATAAAATGTTCTCAATAAACAGAACCCAAATCCTAGGGCGTGTAACACCAGGATACAGTCTAAGAGGCATTCTAGCTTAGTTCTTAATGGTTCTAATGTTTCTGTAGCTTTTTTTTATAGGATAGGTTGACAAACGAGCACACAGTCCACCTGATGGGTAAATGGTTGTTCTGGCCCATAGACATCTACATCTATCCTCGTTTGCGAATCAAAATGTAGATTCGTTGTCACCCGTGGAATGCCTCTTTTCCAGTAAAAAAGGTCTCCGGTTCTGTATACTCACCACACGAAACACAGCAGTATTAAGCTGCTAATTTACGCTGGTATTCTGTGATGTTAGCTTGTCTCTAATAAAATAATGTCCTACAGATCACTTTTCGGTCACGGCGTCCAGTCTCAAACGGAGACCAATCATCAGCGGGACAGAATTATAGTGCACGAATGTGTGCACAAACACGGGTGCACTCTCTATTCTGTCACATTAGGACACTAATAGGACGGCAATTCGTCAAGACCTTAGAGAGATTGACCGAAAGACCCATTAGCTTTACGTGTTTTCCGAAAAAAATCTTAATTATAAATAAAAATTAAATAAAATAAAAAATAATAAAAAAAAAAACTCCAATGAGGTGAGCTTGCGCTGGTAAACCATTCACATTAAAACATGTTTAGAATTCTGTTTTTCGACAATGTATCGTATCTTGTTTGCACTGTCAAACAATATGTTAAAGTGAAACATGTTTGATATTTCATAGAACAAAGCATGTTTTATATAAGTTCTGGGAACCAAAAGATTTTTGAAACAAATTTAACATGATATGTTGACATGATAACGTGTTAAAAGATTTGTTTGCACATATACAATCGCTATCAAAGGTGATATAATACTAAACATAATTAAAATTACTTACTTTAAACCTTTATTCTATTTTTCACCACGGCGTTAACAAGAACTAGTCCCAGTTATAAAGGAAAATAAGACAAAATTGATACTGTCTGTACCTGTGCATAATATTTTATTTTATTAAACTAGATATGCAGGGCATGCGTTGCAATACCTTTTTTGTCAGAACCTTCCTGAGCGCGCACACAATAACTCACTAAATGACATCGCATTTGGATAAACAGTATAGGAATACATACGGGACAAAGAAATATTTATTTTTATCTTTATATATAAAAATTACGCGTCACATTGTTTGACCGCGATTAACTCCTAAACTACTGAACTGATTTTAATGAATTTTGAGCACTGTGTGCAGTTTGGTCCAACTTGAGAGATAGGATAGTCTTTATCCCCTCTTTATATGACCCTCAGTAGTTTTTTCTTGCAAATTTAGGGATTTTTATAGAACAAAGGGTCGTTGGAAAGGGCAGTACGATGTCTGCATGATCAGTTAGTATATATATTTAGATATAGAAATTGTTTCCAGCAAGTATATATTTGTATTGATTGTGTAAACCAACCTTTTTGTTTAACTACAAAAACAAGCATAAAAACAAATCGCGAGACAAATCAAGCAACAGTGTGAACGCGAAGCTTGACAGACCCATTGTCAAACATACATACCTAACAATAAAAACATACATAAGTTTTTATTTAGTGCGAAAGCAAACATCAACAAATTTTAAAATATCTCGCAAAATTTGCACAGATTCCTAGTTTCCTCCGTTTACACGCAAGCACTAAATGATGTGATGTTGTGTGACTTACCTTATATGACAATTTTCGAAACATTACAAGTTGTATATGTTTGAAGCAAACTCACGGTTAGATTAACAACAATATAAGATTTTTGTTTCATTTTATGCTTAATAAAAGTTATGCAAGAACTAAAAGATTTTATTTTATAGTGTATTATATTGAGATAAGAAATCTTTATTGCTACCCGCTTAACAATGAATGTAAAAAAAAATTATAAATATAAAACGAAACCGTATAAAAGCCAAGGTATTTTACTCGTTACGAAGGATTTGAGACTGTGATTGCCAATCCGTTGGTTAAGAGCGGCGATAACAAAAACTCCTATTAAAATAAACTTGGTGTAATTTTTTTTTATAGGAAAAGGGTGACAAACGAGCACACAGTCCACCTGATGGTAAGTGGTTGCTGCGGCCCATAGACATCTACATCTATCCTCTATTACAAATCAAAATGTAGATGCGTTGTCACCCGTGAGGACTAAGATGGAATGCCTCATTTCCAGTAAAAAGGGCCTCCGGCCACCTGCACTCACCAAGCGAAACGCAAAGGTAAATCTCTACTTCACGCTGGTAATCTGTGAGGTCGTGGTACCACCCCGGTTCGAGCCGGCCCATCCGTGCGACAGCAAAAGCTGCCGCGTGGCTCTACCACTGTTAAAACTCATACTCAACAGTGGGCTATTATATTATAACAAACTGATATAATGATTATGTTAAATCTGATTTCGAAACAATCACTTTTAACTTAATCGTCGACGTGATAGAGTCACGCTGCAGCTATATTATAGTTAAAGCACTAATGGGTCGGCTCGACCAGGGAAAGACCACGCTCTCACATAATACCAGCGTAAAATAGTAGCTTAATACCGCTGTGTTTCGTATAGCGAGTGTAGAGAACCGGAGACCCTTTTTACTGAAAACGAGGCATTGCATCTTAATACTCAAGGGTGTAAACGCATCTGCATTTTGATTTTTAATAGAGGATATAATGTTGATGTCTATGGGCCACAGCATCCACTTACCATCAGATGGGCTGTGTGCTTGCTTGTCACCCTTATTCTATTAAAAAAAATATCACGTGAGATAGTAGTCAAGCACTGGCTAAAAAACGCACGAACACGTTTAAATTATATTATGCCAAATGAACCGCTTAGCTTAGCTTCGCTCTTCACTGTGGCCTAAAGAGCGCGTGTTCGCCTAAACCCCTTAAAACACTATGTTGTTAACATGATATGAGCTCGCTGTGCTGCATGCAATATTGACTTAAAACCCATAAGCTAACTTCATTTCTGTCACTAATGTAATTTACACTTAATTACAGAACTAAACTCTATTCGTAATCGCATACATTCTGAGTAAAATGCAAAAAAATAAAGCAATTATTCCAATTGGTTAAGTGTCGCTTATAAATCACATCTAATTCACGGCAATCAGCGAGGAACGCAGTAAAAAGCGTAGAATGTTTGTTAATTTGTTCAATACGACGTGTCTGAACTGCGCGCGGTTAAACTCGGCAAGTGGGCCAGCCGTATTGTGCAACGTGCCATATTTACCACGGTGCACTATCAGAACGTGTACCGAGGTAATTAACTGAGCAAACCGACGTTTAATTATCAAACTACAGTAAGACAAGCTCTGCAATAGGTAGTATAACGTAAACTCTATATATAAAAGTCAATTACTGTCCGTTAATCTTGCTAAAACTAAAAACGGCTCGACTGAGTTTAGTAAATTTTTTGTGTGTTAGTATAAGTCCCTAGATGGTTTAGATTTACATTTAGACCCGGTAGTGGCGCTGTTGTCGAGACCCAGAAATCACCCGTTCGAAGCCGGTGGGGATCGCTAATATAACCTTAAATTTACCATGCCTCAGTTGTATTAGGTTAATAATTTTAAATGATTGCAATCATTCCGGAATACATAAAATCTTCTTCTTTAGGAGACATCATTGTAGAGAAGATTTGCCCTAGTTTCCAAATATGGCAAACGGATCGGCGACCGTAGCGCCAGACATCACGCACATTTGACTCTGTTTACCGTTGCGCAAACAAGATGGCTATGCTATAGTGTAAACGATGCATCCGTGCCTTAAGCAACATTTGGTATTTAGATAGTTGTATACCTTATTTAAAAAAAATATAATATTCTTCCATTACCTTGTTTATATATCAAAGAAGCCTGTCTTTTTGTCAAATCATTCCCTAAGTATTTTAAAACCCGCCAAGATACTACAACAAGGCGTTTAAGAAGTAAATATGGAGACCTAATATATCAACCTCCCTGTCATAAAAATATGTATAAGAGAAATCTATAGAACATGAGTATATTATTGTATAACACATTACCTAAGAATTTAAAAGAAAAAGAAGGAGTCTCTTTTAAAAATAATTTAACAAAATGGTTATTGGAAAATTGTTTCTATAGCTTAAAAGAATATTTAGAATGGAAAAAATAGTTCAATGATTTATGTGATCCACTTACAGATAGTTTTTTTTTGTATTATGTACGTAAATATTTGCACGTCTGCGAGCAGACTAAACACATGTATACTAGATTTAACTTAAGACCCTGTCAACTGTGTTTCTTGCAAATAAAGAATTTGTATTTGTGTGAGATCCACTTTATAAAAAAGTGGTAAACGAACATTCAGTTCATCTGATGATAAGTGACTACTGCACGCCATGGACACCTGCAACCGACTTCAAACAAAGAAGGTTAGAGATGCGTTGTCACCATTGAGGACTAGGATGAGCCTGTAATTATACTCTACTTATGGCTCTCTGTACCGTTCATACTGGAACGTAGCAGTGCACGCTCTATTGCTTGGCGGTAGAATTAGGTATAATTGAAAATAAAAAATTTTGTACAACTGACTTCAATATAAATTATTAAGAATAACTCAAAAGCTATTGGTCAAACCTTGATCAATATTATATGGGACCACATGTGAAGCACCAGCTTTCAAATAAAAAAAGAATCATCGAAATCGGTTCACCCAGTAAAAAGTTATGATGTAACATAAAAAAAGCATACAGTCGAATTGAGTAGCGGCTCCTTTTTGAAGTCGGTAGAAAATGGTGACACCTACCCAGACGGACCCCTAGGCAGGACAGAAGCCGAACCACCTGGAAATGGCATTTAACATAGTCTCCTCTTATGACATTCAATTGGCTTAAAATGAAGGATTCTCAAACAAAACACAAAACGAGAAAAAATAAACGAGCTAACAGTTCATATATTGGTAAGTGGCTGCTTCAGCCATGGAAGATCACTATTGTGTAGCACTTCTGAAGACCACCTTCAAAGACACTCCTACCTTGTCCTTAACCGATTGAAGTCATAATCACATAATATATATTTGTTTTACCGAGACGCCGCCGGTTCAGAGCTATGTTAGGATCCTACAGGCGACGGTGTAGTCAAGTTCACAATACATATATATCATATAATAAACATCTTTACATAATATATATAAATCGTTGGTGCATCTGTCAGTGATCGTGTAACTTCTGAACAACTTCACAGATTGTAGTCATATTCACACAATAAACGGTTAATAGCTATGCTAGGATCCTATAGATGACGGTGTAGTCATATTTTTTATATTATGTTGGTTTACTGTCAAAAATCCCACATAGCCCAACGGATTAGTAAGCTGAAGTGGCAATTGGCCGGCCATATAGCTCGAAGAACCGACAACCGATGGGGAAAAAGGGTTCTCGAGTGGCAGCCTCGTACCGGCAGGCGAAGTGTTGGGTGTCCCCCCACTAGATGGAGTGATGACCTGGTAAGATATGCAGGAAGTCGATGGATGCAGGTGGCTCAGGACCGTGCTTTATGGCATTCCTTGGGGGAGGTCTATGTTCAGCAGTGGACTTGTGTAGGGCTGTAATGATGATGATGATGATGACTGTCAAAAAAGAAAATCACAAAATAATAAGCATCATTATATATAAATCGTTGGTGCATCCGTCAGTGATCGTGTAATTTTTGAAAATCTTGACCGATTAAAGTTATATTCATAAAAAAAATTAGTGTTGACGAGAGCGGTTTATAGCTATTCTAGAATCTTATAGATCTTGCTGTAGGCATATTGCTAATAAAGAAATCACAAAATTTGGGCTCATTAGTTGGTACTGTAGACGAGTTATTATAAAAAAAATTATAACACAAAAAAAATCATTAGCGAATTCGGAATGAAATACATCGCGCCACTCACTGGAAAGGGTTAGCTAATATTAAATAAAAAAGCAGACTCACAGTGAAGAAATGCGGTCTCAGCCTGCCTATGGCGTACTTGGCCACGTCGGTAGTCAGCTGCTGACAGGCACAGCCGAAGAGGAACACGCCGACAACTTTGTAGGCCTCCCAAAGCCACGCCGGTATCTCCATGCCCAGGATGTTGCGGCAGCGACCGCCTTTGTAATTACGCAGCCTGATCCACTCCGTTAAGCACATCTAATGGAAGAAAAACATTAGATTAGTCAGTTTTTTTTTTGGTGTCAGAATATCGAGATCAAGATCGAAGCTGTGTGACGGTGGCGTAAGGAAATCAATTAACTCATTTTATCCCCAGGGTTTTGTGAGTGAAAACTGTGGGTTACGACAAAAATACCTTAAGACTTCTGATATATTACCATATAACTCTACATATCCAGGACGGCGACGAGAAGCAACGTCAAAGAGACGAGACGTTTGGTACCACGATCATTAATGCGCCTACCAAGCGTGACGATTAAGACAAAACCTATCTACAACGGGGACGTCCCATATGTCCAACAGTGAAGTTCGGCCGGCTGAGGAAGAACAAAGATTTCAAAATCTTTTTTCCATGTATTATACTTAAATAACTTCAAAACCGATTGATTTTGTAAAAAAACCGTCCTTTAAAATTTTGCCGCATTAAGTCTTGGCCTCTTGGGCGGTTAGCATAACTTCTGTGGTGCCGGCATGAATCGTACTCGAGTTGTTAGCGTAGTTTGGTATTTTAATAATTAAATATTTCATCTAAAGTAATTAACAATAAAAACCTGGTCAAATAAAACACAAACTAATTTTACTTTTATCTGTAGCCAAGAAATGCAGTTTATTTACTATGAGGGATTTCCTTACACCGCCAAGACTGCTAACAATTCGTAAGCCAAGCATGTTCTTACCATATCGGAAACATAATCTTCGATAAACATAATTGCAGTGCTGCAACATTACGTGCGTAAATGCAATTTTCTCATTGCGGAGGAAGTGCGGTATAACGTTTCTTAGCCTCTAAACATATTCTCAATCATTTATGAAGTAATAATATATTTCGTGTATATTTATTAATATAAATTAAATTTAAAAAAGTAAAACCGACTTAGGGAGACACTACAAAGAATATTATAAGTGTAGTGACGGTGTAAGAATATCCACAATCCCATATCATCTCGTGGGTGTCATAAGAGGCAACAGAAGGAAACAAATCAGGAGATGGGCAACAGCGCCTTCGTAATAACGATTAAAAATAAAAAACTGCCGTTGCCAACCCGCTTGCCAAGCGTGACAACTATGACAAGATTTTGAGGCAATTTATGGGGAAGGCTTATGTACAGCAGTTGACTTGAATGGCTGTAACGGTAAGAGTAACGGTAATGACTCAAATCGGTTGACGTGGTGAAGAATTATTCGCACAAATATGTAGTACGTAAGTCGTTCAGATGACTACAATTTTTTTTTATAGGAGACGAGCACCTGATGTTAAGTTATACGTGGTTATGCTGCAGCTATATTAATAGTATAGTTGTAGCACGAATGGGTCGGCTCGACCGGGACCACGCTCTCACAGAATATCAGCGTAAAATAGTAACTTAAAGCTGCTGTGTTTCGTATGGTGTGTGTAGAGAATCGGAGACCCTCTGTACTGGAAACGAGGCAGTCCATCTTAATCCTCACGGCTGACAACGCATCTCCACTTTGATTCGCAAATGTGGATAGATGTAGATGTCTATGGGCCACAGCAACAACTTACCATCAGGTGGACTGTGTGCTCGTTTGTCACTCTTATACTATAAAAAAGAAGTGATTAATTGAAGAATATTATGTTTTTGTTATGGACCCCATCAGATCAAATCTTGACCAATTGTATATGGGACCACCCTTTCTTACAACGTTGATAAAGAATTATCGCTGAACATACATAAAAAAAAATATTTCGACGTAAGTAATTCCGAACGAAGGCGAAAAACAGACTTAATTATCTATTAAAAGCCAGTACTTGAATACTATCGACACTTGATAGTGAGGAGTGACGTAGCTGAAATTGATAAAAAACTATTCACTCTTGCCTTGAACTTGAAGACAGCCGCGTTACAATAATCTAATAAAAATACAAATGCCGGCAAATTATTCCATTCCTTGCGTAATGCATTACGAACGGCGAAGCTAATTGTTTGGTTTGCATGCGCTTAGTGCCAATAAGAAAGTAATGAAAGACGATGAGGTAAAAAGAACGACTGACAGTAATTGCCTTGCATTTTTCCTGTACAGTTCTAAATCTGTCCTGTCGAATACTGAGGCTAGCTGCTTTTTTGTTTTGTTCTTTTTGAATATTTAGTTTATAGACAAACAGCTTTCCTCGTGATGTTCTTCGCGACAGAGCGTGTGATAAATCAGTACTTAAGGGGATATATGGGGATTAACACACAGCATTCACTTACCGTCAGGTGGACTCGAATCAAACTCAGTCTCACGTCGACGGGAATCAAACTTAGGTTGTGCAAACATTAATTAGTGCGAGCGCCTACCTCAAGCTGTCACGAATATTTGAAGTAAGGAACAATAATGAAAATTTGCCTGACTGTTCACTGGTTGAATATCACTACAATTGGAAAAGCGACAACACTGAAACCGGTCACTTTTTTAAATTCAATCATTTTAGTCGCTGTTGCAAGTTGCAACGGCCTTGTGCGCGATAGGGCCGAAGGTCGGGTCACACGCGCTCGAAATAACGTATGTGGTCCACATTTACTGCATTTAAGCTCATGAGCATAAATGGGCTCTTTGTGCAATAATAATGCAACAAGTATTTTTGTATCACACTCCGACTATAAAATCGTAAAAATATATTCAAAATTAGCAGACTTCCCATTCCGTTGTAAATCGATTTAAAACTACTAAAATCGATTTTAACACATAAGTATCTCAACCATTTATTCACTTTGGAGATGTCAAACTTATTTATTTTCGAGACATGCGAAACAAATACACCTCACTTCCATATATACGCAATACAACAGGAGAAATGGATTTAAAGGACCTCAAAGCGTGGAGATACATCTACTATCTGGTATATCAAACTCCTACCTATTTATGGTGCCAATCAGTAGTGCGTGAACTTCTGTTATCCGTTTTGAAGGGTATAAAAACAGTAAAATTAGATACTGTCAGGAATTCTATCTTAGTCTTCCTTTATGGGTTAGCAACGCATGTGTAACCTTCTTTGTTTAAAGATTATTGCAGGTACCCATTTACCATTTAGTGGACAGTAAGATTGTAAGTTACTTCATTTCTTTAAAGGAACTTTTAAATTTCGTTGCTGTTATACAACTTGTAAATAAGAATATAATTTCACCAAAATATGTAAATAATTAGAAGTCGAGTAACGATGATCAACCGAAATAACTTTATGATACGTTTACGTATCGTAACCAATAAATTATATAACTGATATAAACAGCTCTACTTTAATAACGTGCAACAAGCGAATGTGATGCTTTCTTTTCCGCGCTTAGCTTGCTATCCTTGTCTTCCTTGATCCTAAACTACCCAAAGTTAGGTACGAAGCGATAGTCTATATTAGTACTACTCAAAGCCTTTCCAGAAAGCAATATCATGCTTGAGTCCTGCCTTTAAATAGAGGTGGTAGAGCCCCGTTGCAGCATGCAACATGTCGCGGTTGCAGCACGAATGGGCGAAAGGACTTAGCTCTTATAGAAAATCAGCGTAAAATAATAGCTTTATGCTGCTATAATTCGTATGGTGAGCGTAGTGAACCGGAGACTATTTTAACTAGTAACAAGGCATTTAGTACTTGAAATTTTATCCTTAATTAGTGATAGGTGTGATGGTAGTGATAGAATAGATGGTGTATTTGGTCGACTATTTTAATCATATTTTAATTGACCTCGTTCGGAGCTTCGGACTACAATAAAAATCGTTCAGACAGTTTAATTGAATTTAAATTTATTTGATTCATTAAGTTACCGAAATTGGTTTTGAACCAATCATCATCAACAGTCACATTTTTATCTGCCGATTTCAAAAAGGAGACGGTACTCAATTCGACTGCATGTTTTTTTATGTCTTACCCCATAACTTTTTTCTAAGTGAAGCGATTTCGATTATTCTTTTTTTTTGTTTGAAAGCTGCTTCTCATGGGTCCCATATAAATTTGATCAAGGTCTGACCAATAGTTTTTGAATTATTCTTAATAATTTATATTGAAGTCGGTTGTACAAAATTTTTAGTTTTAAATTATTAAGCACCCTTTTGATCGAACTTACGATTCAGCTCTAAGTGAACCGAACTTAACTAAAGTATTGGTCGTTTAATTAATAAAAATAAAAATTGCTCTTCTGACGGACGTGCCCCTCGTGCTTTTGATAGATTTTAAAACTTTTATCATGTCAAATAAACTAATTATGCTTAAATCGATTAAAACACAATAGAAAGGGCGCGCATTCTATGATACGTATACGATAAATGTAACAAAATCTACCACAGATACAAAAAAGGCGGGTGCAGTTTAAAAAAAAAGGAGATCTATACCCCAGTACTTTAATAGACCAATACAATTTAAAAAATCGACTTCTGTTTCCCACTTTCTTACAACAACAGTAAAAAGCAACGTTGTCGTGTCCCACCGAAGGGCCGTGAATTCGAACTAATGGGGTGCGAACAGCATGATAAGATGTGTAAACACGCTCGGCGGTTAGCGCTTACACTAACATGCTTTAACGCGTCTGTAACGAGACGATTTTTTTTCGAATAACTTACAACATTTGCGATTGATAGCGAATTTTTTTATATATATTTTTTTATACAAATAAGGTTGAAACCAGCATAGTCTACCTCATATAGTCAATTGCGGATTCTTAGTCGAGGGTATCGTTGACACCACTGAAGACTAATGGAATGGAAAGCTATGTTATTACAATAATTTAAAATTAAAAATTTTGTACAACCGACTTCAATATAAATTATTCAGAATAACTCAAAAACTATTGGTCAGACCTTGATCAAATTTATATGGGATCACATGAGAAGCAACAGCTTTCAAATAAAAAAGAATCATCGAAAAGATCAATCGGTTCACCCAGTAAAAAGTTATGAGGTAACACACATTAAAAAAATATACAGTTGAATTAAGTACCGTCTCCTTATTAGATATATAGATAAAGAACACACAATCGAATTGTTTTCTTTATCTACTTATATATTATATATATATATATATATATATTATATCTACTATCTCCTTATTTTGAAGTCTGTTAATAAAGGTCTCCGGTCCTAGTCACTAAACAGCTAAAGTATGGCTCTACCACTTATAAATTTGAAAGACAAAATTTCAAAGTAGAATGCTTTTGATGCCATAACGTACTTCTAATTACTTAACAACAATCCAAATTATATAAATAAATATATTTACTAGATTTTTATATTTTACTAGCTTTCCACTCCGCGGTTTCGCCCATATATAAAATCAAATTTTCCTGATAGTAAATGTCGACTGTCAACCATAAACAACTGCAACACCAGCGAAATTGCAGGTGAGTTGCCGGCCTTTACAAATGTAGTAAGCTCCTTTCTTTGAAGTCGTATCGGTCCGGAATAATAGACGGTGGTAGATGATTCCACAAAAAAGTCTAGCGAGGAAGAAAACTCTTAGTAAATCGCACAGTCATGGTGTTTTGTCCCGATGTGAGTTGGTGGTCTTTGGCGGATGGAATTAATTCGAACAATTTGTCTAAGTACTCCCCGTGGAAAATGCAATGGAATGCAACATCTCTTCGCAGACCCAGTGAATCGACACGATCAGAAAAAAATCGGTCATCGACGATTTGAGCCACTCTTCGCTGGATGCGGTCAAATAGTAAGCAAACTATGTAAGGAGTTCATTGAAATAAAAGTAATAAAAATGATAGTCATTATTATTTCTAGGTAATGCAAAATCCTAGATGGACAATAAAAGTTTTCGAGTTTCGAGTGACAGCCTCGTACTGAGACAGACAAACAGTGAAGCGAACTATCACTAGATGGGATGATATAACCACACATGCATACGGAGATGAAATATTCAGGTGGCTCGGAATTGTTACATAGAAATCTTTGGATGCCGTCCATGTGAGCGGTTGACTTATATTGACAGTGAAAATACTAAAACCATTTCAGCGTAATCGTTTTCAGTGAAGCAGTTTTTTTCGTAAGAATTATAAAATTAACAGTTGAAATGCGGCTCAAATTTGAATGACACCACATCTTATTCTCTCTTTCTCAATTTTTACTATTCTTTTTTCCAAAATCCAATTTCCTTTGCCTTTCTTTCTATGTCCGACATATAATCGATTTTTAAGACAATTCATGTCAGGTCTCAGCGAGAAAAACTAATTCAAATATCCACTGGCTCTCGTCTTTGTTTTATCTGCATTAAAATCACAACTGACGTGAAATAAATAAATGCAAACAAAATGAGGCTATTTTGCAAACGAATCAATCAACAGACAGAATGTTTTTACACTTGATTTGCGAATAAAATCTTTTGAAATGTCTTTCAACTGACGACTGATAACAAATAGAGCAAATGATGTGTGCGATTTGAACGCAAATATTATACGTATCGCGAGAGCCGTTCACGCGCTCATTGACATGTATGCTGATGGCAACACCGATCCGACATCGTATAACAGATCTTGAATCAAAGATCAGACTGACATCGTTTCTGTTTGCCAGGCTTTAAACTCAGACATCTTGTAGATAACCTAAATATATACCTTGAAAAAAAAAACAAGCGAATTTTAAGATAAAAAACCGCTCGAAGGCGGTTCTTTTAAATTCAATGATATTCATGATTGCAAAAATGTATTAATTTCCGCTGATATGGTGGTAATAACAAACGACAAATTCTTTTAAACAGATGATGACAGACAGATGCCATTTCCGAACCTTCTTACAATACTGGTTTTTTAACATAATATCTATTTTAATACACAATGTAAAAAGAAAAAAGAAGCACTTTATCTGTATTTATCATTTAATAAAAAAACTACTTATGTACTATTATACTACGAGTACATTGAAAATTCATTGTAGAAGTATCTTCTAGTCATATGAAGAATGTAATCATGTAAGTTACTCATTTCACGCAGGTGTTAGAACTGATAAAAATCCAGGAAAACGACAGTAACATATGTCTATATTATCTGAGTCATAGACACCTCAATCCTTACACAGAAATCAGTCATATCTTATCAATGCCAGAACCGTACAAACACATTTACGAATAATATACAATAATAATATCAATCAATTTATTTAAATAAAAATACGATAACAGAATGGGTTCCTTAAAGATACATAACTGGACACATGCTATCATTACTACAAACACAAAAATCATAAACCTTTTAAGTTTTTAAGTTTGAACTCATTTCTTTTATCTTATTAAATTTATATGTTGTGTATAATCAAGCTGTTTACTCATTTTTGTAAGTCAGCCTGATATGTTTTTATTTTCCTACTTAGGCGTTATTGCCAATTCACAATTAGTGTTTACTCCTCATCAAAATCATTATTAGAACCCGATACATATATAACGAACATAGGCCTCCTCCCAAAACTGCTAGAAATCTCTCAAGGTTAGCTGTTAGAGTATATTTATAGCATTAAGCTCGCTTTTTGTACAAAATGTTTGGGGCAGTAAAGAATAAAATTAAACAAGACCCTTTAGCACATTAAATTTAACGTGTAATTAAAAAAAAACTTTTGGATGGAAGCAGTACTTATGACTACGGGGGATTATTGAGATATAAATAAGAGGTAACAGTCCTCTCCACAGAGTTTCTCAAACGTATCATTCCTCATTACAAATCAAGAGCATTTACCTTTGATGTTTGTAATTCGTTATTATTTAAAGACTTTATTTAATTTCTTGTAATGTACGAGTATATTGGATTATTGGCGTTATTACATAAAATACCGATAGAGTATATTAGATGCTAAAACATAAAAAATAGTAATAACTATCTAAATCCAGGTGATATTTCACCTACGCCTACGCTATCTAAATATAGTAGCTGAAAGCAATATAGATGTAGACTTCAGTTAATATCGGATGATAAAATTCAATATTACAAACCCGATTTATAACAACCATATACAGAGTAAAAATGAATTATGACGATATATTTTATTCAATATTTATCAAGTTTACAGAAATTGAAATAAACAAAAAGAAGAAGATACAGTTAGTCCGAAAATTATATCATCGCAAAAAAAACTAACTTTAAAAAATCGGGGCCTTAATTCTTCTATACACTATATCTTAGCTCCGACTTTGGAATGTGAAATTATTTATTTCTTTTCAATTATTTGAAATCGGCTTTTACCTATTTAAGTAGAATAATTAATATCACAATTTCAATACTGTCTAAATAGTTACATTAAAACTTCTTCCCCTATTTTGCGCTTTTTGCAGCTTATCTTCAATTTTGTTACAATCAATGGTAACTGTCTACTGCAGCACCTACAACCAACTTTAAGCAAATAACGTCACTGATACATTGTCATCCGTGAAGTCTATTATTTTTATAAGCTACTAAACTAACGCACGCAGTCCACCTGATGGTAAGTAGTTGCCCATTAACATCTACATGCATTCTCAGCTACGAATCAAAATGCAAATTCGTTGTCACCCGTGAGGGCTAACATAGAATGCCTCGTGTCCAGTAAAAGGGGTCTCCGGTTCTCTACACTCACCATACAAAACACAGCAGCGTTTAGCTGCTATTTTACGCTGGTATGCTGTGAAAGCGTGGTCCTTCCTCGGTCGTGGCGACCGATTCGTGCTTCGACTATACTACTGATATAGCTGCAGCATGGCTCTAACACATATATAACATATGATGGCATGCCTCACATCTAGTGATTATACTGGCTCCTTTGCTATTAAAACTGAAATACGGTAGTGGCCTACTCAGTTGCACAAATAGCTATGAAGATGCTAAACTGTTCGCCATCGTTGAATCTATTCTTCCTGATAATTAATCATTTAGAGGCGAAACACGCGTCTTTTATAGATTTTGGTATTCCCTTGATATTTCCTTGTATGTATTTATTGACGGTAGAAATAGGGTACACAATAATTGTGGTAATAGAGGAAGGTGATTTTCAGTAGGTAATAAACAACATTTTACTTTTTTACGCGAATTTAATTAGGTATAATTAATACCACATATTTAAAGTAATGAATTTCCATAAAGAAATATCCGTATCTAAGATATGCAGGAATGCAATTGGCTCAGGACCGTGTCTTGTGGCAATACTTGGTGGAAGCCTATGTTCAGCAGTGCACTAATGAAGGGTTGTAATGATACTTATGGGGGCTACACACGATCACTTTTAACTGTCAGTTTTGATTGACCAGTTTTAACTGAAAGTGAAAACTGACGTCCTTTGCACCCACACACGTTCATTTTTAACTGTTCTCTATGACCACAAACAACATTACCATCGCAAGATGTCATCAGCCGACGACGACGCTTTAGCTGTTCTTGGTTTATTATTAATTTTAAAATATAAAAATTAAAAAAATATACGCATAAAGTGGTGTAAAGAGTGGTTAAAAAAAAGGAAAATTTATTCCCATGTTAATTTATTAACCGAACTAAAAATTGTTTCGAAGGATTGGCACAACTATCTCACAATGAGTGAAGAAATTTACCTCAATCTCGTGATCGCAATACGACTGAAGAAACACCGCCTACACACGCACAGTTTTAACTGATCAGTTCCGTCATTTCAGTTAAAAATATGTATCAACAATATATCATCAGTTATAACTGATAATAAAAAAACTGACAGTTTTCATCGTACACACACTCAGTTTTCACTGTCAGTTAAAACTGGTCAGTCAAAACTGACAGTTAAAAGTGATCGTGTGTAGCCCCTATTAGAATAAGATATTAAACAGAATGCCTGACTCTATTAACTGTTACGGTTAATTAACGGTGCTATCTATTGAACAACAATGATTTATAAGATAAATAAGATTGCATAAACAGCGTTATAGCGTTTTATGCAACTGCCCGTGTGAGTGTTTTGTTGAAAATTCCAAGCGCGTAATAGATTGAAAATGCCAATGAGGCGTGCAATGCGCAAACACGAGATACGCTTTCTTTCTGTTTCTATTTGAATAATTAGCCAATACTAAGAGGAAAATCACTCATCCATCTAATGAGATCGACTATTGACGGTCGATTTGGTACTGTTAATGAAATACCCGACAGTAAAATATTGAGTCCCATTACTTAGTTTTCCTAAATAAGGAAAAAGTAACATACATGGGAAAAACATGCAGAACTCAATAGCGCAATTGTTAAACATTGGGTTTGGTACGAGGGCGGCACTGAAAATTTCGGGAATCAAGGAAGTGACACAACATTACTATTTTTTTAAATAATTTAATTTTTTTAACATTTTTATGTATTTATTGCTTTTCGACGTATTCTCCGCGAAATTTGACACATTTTTCCATACGATGGAACCAATCATTGAAGCAACTATTCCATTCGGAAGTTAGAGTCTCCAAAATGGCCGTTTTGTAGGCGTCCACAGCTTCTTCAGGTGATGAAAATCTCTGTCCACGCAATTTATTCTTTATTTTAGGGAAAGTATAGAAATCATTAGGGCTTAGGTCGGGGCTGTACGGCGGGTGGTCTAATAATTCTATGTTTTCTTGCTCTAAAAAGTCTTTTGTTCTGTGTGCGGTGTGAGAACTCGCATTGTCGTGATGGAGGATGATGCGGCGGTTGCAGTTCTCTTTACGGAGTTCAGAAACGACCTGTGGCAAACAAATGCTAGCGTACCAATCTGCATTAACCGTTCTTTGTCCATCAAGAGGAATAGTCGTAACATGGCCAGTTTTGGAGACAAACGTGGCCACCATTTTTTTTGCAACATTCTGTGAACGAACAATTTTTGTTGGCTTTAACTCATTTTCGAACACCCAAACTCGTGACTGGTTTTTTGTTTCGGGTTCGTACGCGTATATCCAGGATTCGTCACCTGATACGATGTTGTATACAGCATTTGAGGATCCTGCGTGGAATCTTTCGAGAGTTCTGACGCACCAAGTAACGCGAGCCGCTTTTTGCTCTTCACAGAGCGAATGCGGTATCCATCGGGAAAAACACTTTTTACACCTAATGGTTCATGCAAGATTATTTTGTATTTGACGCATAACAATGTCCAAAGTTGCTTGAATTTCGCGGTATGTCACATGTCGGTCTTCCTCAATCAACTTACGCACAGCATCAACGTTTTCTTGGGTGACTGCAGTTTTTAGACGACCTTGACGGGGATCATCACTGAGCTTGACACGTCCACGTTGAAATTCAGCAATCCAGCGATAAATTGTGGTTTTGGATTGGGCTTCATCACCAAATGCAGAAATCATCCGGTCAACACACTGTTTTTGTGTTAAACCACTTCGAAAGTCATAATAAATCATCGCTTTTGAATTTTCTCGAGTGAATTCCATTTTCTCAACGACTAAACAAGTTTGACAAAACCTTGTGACAAGACCGAGAATCTTTTTTTAAATAAATAAGGTATTCGGTTTTTAAAATCAAGGAGTTTTCAGTTAAAAAGATTTTAATATGACAGGAACAGTGGAAATATTCCATTCCCTATACTTTTAGTGCAGCCTATGTACGATTCCCGTACAGAACAAATATACTTTACAAATAATTACATCAGGAGTATATTTTAAGGGCAGGGGTAACATTTTTATAACAAACGAACTGAAGCTTGATTTTTAGATTTTTTCTTGATTGCTAATGGAATAATTTGCTGGAATCTGACTTTCCATCCGGTTACAATATGGGTGTCTTTAAAGCAAGACTTTTTGTGGGGCTAAAACAGTGTGATTTATCATCTAGGACTATATCACAATTTTTCACCATCTAGCTGGGTTCATTTCTTTTAATTTGTGACTATTTGCACGTTTCTAATAATACTGAAAATCTCATGACTAGCATTTGTTTATTTATTTAGGATATTGATAAAATCTGGCGAAAGATACTGTTTAGCACTTGAAAACGCATCTCTCGTAGCTCGTAGTTCCTACGAAGTTAAATGTCATTCTAGACAGAAATACATGCACATAGAATATATTTGGCCTACATTTATTGTCTCTACCTATAAACAATGCATGACAACTCAAAGAATGTTTATTGGTAGTAGAAATCAAAAAAATTAGAATGAGTTCAAATTGTAAACTGATGAAACAAAACTAACCAATTTGTAATCAAATATTAATTGTGTTAAATGTAGCTATTGTTTTGACGTTTCATAGATAAAGAGATCGCTCAATCTATTAAATAACATATATATTTTAATAAAAATAAATGAAAGGTGATTAAGTGAAATGACAAGCTAACGAAGCAGTGGATATTATTCGGTCATATGGTGGATACAATATTAGACGTGAAAAGGGGCGCATAGGTATCTACATAGGAAACCCAAGACCAGTGAGCCCGCAAAGATTTAAAGCAAGTTCCATACTTGTTCGTTATCATACACTTTTATTTTAAATGAGCTCCTGCCCGCGACTCATTCAAAAAGTAGAAGTAGAACGTTGTCCCCAGCTTACACCTTCATGTTTATCTACTTCTAACTTTTTCAATGTAGAAGTCCGAGGCACTATCTATCGGTCTTCCAAATTTTATCCCAATCCGTTATTACAACATTTGACATAAAAATATTAATATAGGTTCCAAATCGCAATATTGGCAACGAATGAATCCCATCGACCAATTAACTTTATAAGAAAACACGTAACATGAAGATGTTTATCTGAGGATGAAAATTACCAACATAAACACACTTACGCCAATAATATACAAGACATAATTAAAATTATGTAAGCAAAGCAATTAAACGGAGCACGTGCGTCTGGATCGTAAACGTGGCAAGAATAGTTCACAATATAAATTTTACGATCGTAAATGTCAGTTCCTAAATGAATAAGATAGCACTGAATAAAATAAAAACAATATTTAGTTAAACATTAAAAGAATGTGGATAAACGTCGGTCACTGTAAGCGATATATTTAAATCAAGTATTACTTTAAAAAAAATAAGTTTCTCCTACTTTAAACCTAAAAAAAATAACACGAATAATTTATAATATAATATATTTATTCATTATGTAAGTGACTTTGACTTTATTAAATATAATATTAAAACTTTTTTTTTTATAAAACTGAAGTAACACATGAACCTACAGTGCACCTGATGGTATGAGGCTACTGCAGTCCTGGTCCTGGTCCTGGTCCACTGCAGCCAACTTTATTTTTTTTATAGGATAGGGTGACAAACGAGCACATAGTCCACCTGATGGTAAGTGGTTGCTGTGGCCCATAGACATCTACATCTATCTTCGATTACGAATCAAAATGCAGATGCGTTGTCACCCGTGAGGACTAAGATGGAATGCCTCTTTTCCAGTAAAATGGGTCTCCGGTTCTCTACACTCACCATACGAAACACAGCAGTGTCAAGCTGCCATTTTACGCTGGTATTCTGTGAGAGCGTGGTCCTTCCCCGGCAGTAGTATAGTTGTAGCACGAATGGGTCCCGGACCCATGCAATAATACTCACAATTCATTAATAATAGTCATCGAAAAGCATAATAAAAAGTCACTCGGAGCTTGGTGAATAAATTCCAAAGATGGAAAAATAGGGGAAGAAGTTTTTAATGTAACTATTTAGACAATATTGAGATTGTGATATTAATTATTCTACTCAAATAGGTAAAAGCCGATTTCAAAGAATTGAAAAGAAATAAATAATTTCACATTCATTTCATTCATTCATTCGTGCTACAACTATATTACTATTGTAGCTGCAGCATGGCTCTACCACGTAAAATATTATACAAAGAAGGTTACAGATGCATTGTCAGCCCTGAGAACTAAGGACAAGTCTCACAGCTTGTAATTGTATTGGCTCTCTATACACTTCAGACGGAACACAGCAATGCAAGCACCTCTATTTAATGGCAGAAATAGGTAAGAGGATGACATCTACCCAGACAAACTTCTAGGCAGAAAAGGAGACACACCACCTAGTAAAAATAAATGTAGTAAGAAAAATAATTATCGTCAAATTAAAATAATTACATCAGTCATTTTTAAGTGTAACTTTAAGATTGCAACTGATATAAATGTCAACGTATGATTAGCAACGTCCCGTTGTAAATATGGAATGAGATAGTATGATCTTGGAAATAATTTATTAAGACCTCCCGAGATAGCACAAACAATAGGGCAAACAAATTACATTACATGTATGCATTAAACCACACGGCGCTCTAGACTAGATACTAGGGGGACAGGAATTCGCTAGAGGAAACGATAACACGCCGCTATTTATAGAGGTCGCGCGGAAAAGCAAACAGAAATAGAAAATGCATGACCCGCATGTGTCCGGATGCTATTTATAGATTACAAGGCGGCAATGACATGGTTACGAGACTCTTTACATACGATCCTGTAAACTGTTTAGATTTTGATCAATTGATTTTGTTTGGAAGGTTTAATGCGATGTCGGTATAGAGTAAACTTTTTTTAGTGCAGCGTTTGAAATTTTGATCAAATTATGTTTACATTCATAAGAACTTCAAACCATCTTTGATGCGGAAGCGGAGTATTTTAAACGTTTTCCGTGGATAAATAAATAATTTACCTGGGTGGTAGAACCTTTTTTCTTTGTTCTTTAGTCCTTCAAAGTAATTAATATAATCAGACGTTACTTTGCGGAAATCTATCATATTAAAAATTCCTTAATTCAAAGATCTGCGTAATACATTTTTTCAAGGCTTATTACTTTTAACATGTTTAATTTTTCCTTCAATGATCCTCTTCATCATCATCATCATCATCATTACAGCCCTTCACAAGTCCACTGCTGAACATAGGTCTCCCTCAAGGAATGCCACAAAGCGCGGTCCTGAGCCACTTGCATCCATCGACTTCCTGCATGTCTTACCAGGTCGTTACTCTATTTAGTGGGGGAACGCCCTACACTTCGTCCGCCGGTACGAGGTCACCATTCGAGAACCTTTTTTCCCCATTGGTTTTTTTTTAATATGATAAGGGTGAAAAACGAGCACACAGTCCACCTGATGTTAAGTGGTTGCTGCGGCCCATAGACATCTACATCTATCCTCTGTTACAGATCAAAATGCAGATGCGTTTTCACCCGTGAAGACTAGGATGGAATGCCTCATTTCCAGTAAAAATCGTTTGTCACCCTTATACTATAAAAAAGGGCCTCAGGCCATCTGCACTCACCAAGCGAAACGTAGAGGTAAACCTCTACTTCACGCTGGTATTCTGTGAGGTCGTGGTACCACCCCGGTTCGAGCCGGCCCATCCAAGCGGCAGCAAAAGCTGCCGGCTGGCTCTACCACTGTTAAAAACGGTTGTCGGTTATTTGAGTTATATGGCCAGCCCATTGCCACTTCAGCTTACTAATCCGTTAGGCTATGTCGGTCACTCTGGCTCTATTGTGGATATCCTCATTTCTAAGTTTATCACGCAGAGAAACTCCGAGCATAGCCTTCTCTATAGCTCACAGAGCGACCTTGAGCTTCCTCATACCAGCAATGGAACTGAGACAGGTTTTGAGGTATGTCTAAAGAGAAGATGTGTCGTAGTTTCCCGAACGCTGCCCAGTCGAGTTGAATCCGTCGATTGACATCTCGGTCGAAGTTAGACTTACCTAGTCGACCTATTTCTTCCAGGTAAACATACTCGTCAACAACTTCGAGCTTAGTGCTCCCAACAACATAGGTGTGACATGGAGATTATTGTTTTGTCCAAGTTCATCTTAAGACCTATCCGTTGGGAGGCACTATTGAGGTCATTGAGCAAAGTGTTGTTCTCGCCGTTGATGTTACCCAGGCTGCACTAAAAGTATCGGGAATGGAATATTTCCACTGTTCCTGTCATATTAAAATGTTTTTAATTAAAAACTCTTTGGTTTTAAAAATCGAATACCATTTATTTATTTTAAAAAAGATTCTCGGTCTTGTCACAAGGTTTTATCAAACTTGTTTAGTCGTTGAGAAAATGGAATTCACTTGAGAAAATTCAAGAGCGATGACTTATTATGACTTTCCAAGTGGTTTAACACAAAAAACAGTGCGTTGACCGGATGATTTCTGCATTTGGTGATGAAGCCCCATCCAAAACCACAATTTATCGCTGGTTTGCTGAATTTCAACGTGGACGTGTCAAGCTCAGTGATGATCCCGCCAAGGTCGTCCAAAAACTGCAGTCACCCAAGAAAACGTTGATGCTGTGCGTAAGCTGATTGAGGAAGATCGACATGTGACATACCGCGAAATTCAGGCAACAACAGTTAGGTATAAAAAAGTTGTTTTCCCGATGTATACCACATTCGCTCTGTGAAGAGCAAAAAGCGGCTCACGTTACTTGGTGCGTCAGAACTCTCGAAAGATTCCACGCAGGATCCACACTTGCTGTATACAACATCGTATCAGCTGACGAATCCTGGATATACGCGTACGAACCCCAAACAAAAAACCAGTCACGAGTTTGGGTGTTCGAAAATGAGTTAAAGCCAACAAAAATTGTTCGTCCACGGAGTGTTGCAAAAAAAATGGTGGCCACGTTTGTCTCCAAAACCGGCCATGTTACGACTATTCCTCTTGAGGGACAAAGAACGGTTAATGCAGAATGGTATGCTAGCATTTGTTTGCCACAGGTAATTTCTGAACTCCGTAAAGAGAACTGCAACCGCCGCATCATCCTCCATCACGACAATGCGAGTTCTCACACCGCACACAGAACAAAAGAGTTTTTAGAGCAAGAAAACATAAGAATTATTAGACCATCCGCCGTACAGCCCCGACCTAAGCCCTAATGATTTCTATACTTTCCCTAAAATAAAGAATAAATTGCGTGGACAGAGATTTTCATCACTTGAAGAAGCTGTGGACGCCTACAAAACGGCCATTTTGGAGACCCCAACAACAACAACCGAATGGAATGGTTGCTTCAATGATTGGTTCCATCGTATGGAAAAATGTGTCAAATTTCGCGGAGAATACTTGGAAAAGCAATAAAAACATTTTTAAATAGTAATGTACTGTCACTTCCTTGATTCCCGAAATTTTCAGTGCCGCCCTCATAATACCGTATCCTTTCCAGTCCAGAAGCTTCAAAACGTTTTCAAATTTCGTACTCTGGTTCTGTACTCGGATAGCCATTATGGCCCTAATGTACAATCACTTCAACACTTCGATTTACCGGCAGTCAACTTGACACCACTGAAGGGACTGCAGCACCGCCCGATTTCTTCTCGAATTGGCTTTCTCATAATCCACATACGCCAGACATAGTGGCAAATTGTACTCCTCGGACTTCTGTACAATTTGCCGAAGGGTATGTATGTGGTCTATGGTGCTAAAGCCTTTTCAGAAACCGGCTTGTACATGAGGTTAGAAGTCGTCGAGTCTGCATGCGAGACGATTCGTAATGATTCTCGTAAACAGCATGTAGACGCGGCTCAGAAGGAAAATCGAATGTAGTAATGTAGTTCCTCAAGAGAACGTTGTCGCCTTTCTTGAAGAACAAGACCACCGCACTTCTACTCCACGCCTCTGGTGTAGTGTCACCATGGAAGACGTAATTAAAGAGCTTCTGAAGGACTTTAAGAACCGGTGTACAACCCGCTTTCAGAAGGTCCGCTGTAATTCCATCCTCGCCTAGGGCCTTGCCGTTTTTAAGGTGCTGGAAGGACATTCTAATCTTACTCAGACTGACGTCCGGAATATCATTGGAATAGTGTCGGATAAGACTTGCTCTTGGATCGTTAATCACACTTGCGTGTAGCTTCAACGATAATCTGTAAAGCAGCCCATAGAACCTCTCAACCTCACTCAAAATCTCAGGTGTCCCGGACACGACGCTGCTACACTCGGTCTTCAGCTTCAACAGTTGGCTCTTTCTGGTAAACAGATCTCTAGCAAAGACTTTGGAGCCCTGGTTCCGCTCGATAGCTTCTTCAATACGAGCAGTATTAAAGTTGCGTAAGTTCCGCAGCATGCATTTAGATATCTGTCTGTTGAGTTACCTGTATGCTGTCAAATCTACTGAAGACTGCAGCTTCATTTCCCGTCTAACAGCCATGAGATTAAGAATGTGATCGGAGTGCTTTTGTGTTCTTCTGCGACGGGTCTTGCTAAACTTAGATCCGACCGCATGGACAGTTTCCAAGAGCTTGTCATTCATATCGTCCACTGCATTGCAATCTTCTAGGCACTGAAAACGGTTTTGTAGCACTAGCTGAAAGGTTTCGGGACTTTGAATTAGAGCACGAGGGAGACGGAGCGTTTACTTCATTACACATGACCTCTGCAAATTGACGTTTAGGTTCGGTGTGCCTCTCACCATTCGGTGATCGCTGCCGGTTTTCACCCTCGCGATCACTGAGACATCACTAAACAGTTGTCGTCTGGTCGTCATAATGAAGTCAATCTCATTTTTTGGCGAACCGTCGGGGCTCGACCAGGTCCACTTGCTGTGGGGACGCTTCTGGAAGAAAGAGTTCATCTTAAGGAGTCCCTCTTTCTCCATGATGTCGGCAAGCATGGGTCTAGATATATTCTTATACATTTCCTTCACCTCCTCATCGGGATGTGCCGAGGTAGGTGCGTAAACTTGTATGACCTTCAGCGAATACCGTTTGGTGATTCTAAGTATAAGGTACGCAACTCTCCTCGACACACTCAATCTTTACAACGTTCTTAACGAGAGACTTGTGGACGATAAATCCGACATCTCCTTGGGACAGATGGTCGCCCTCCCGGTGATAGAACAAGTTGTCGGATTCCAGGATTACCATGTCCTCCCCCTCTCTTCGGATCTCAGATAATCCTATAATATTCCAGCGCAACTTGTCTATCTCTTCTTCCAGCTCCAGGATCTTCTCGTCAGTCCTCAGGGAGCGTGCGTTATATGTTGCCAGGTCGAGTCGTCTTAGGTGGCAACCAAACCTCCACCGGAGATTCTTACCACCCCCTGCCCCGCCGTTACCATGATAGCCCACCATAGCCAGGAATAGCGGGGCCGCCGGGGACTGGGGACCGTCTCTTCGTAACTTTAATCATAACCATAGTTGCCACGCTTGGCGAGCGAGTTGGCAACCGCAGTTTTTTAACGTTTTTTTGCTGTTATCAGAAAGATGCTGCTGCTCATCTTCTGCTTCAGTTTCCCTTGGAGCCTTTTACGACACCCACGGGAAGATATGGGATAGTGGGTATTCTTACCCGCGACTACACAGGGACCCTCTTACCTGTCTCTAATTCTAAGCAGTAGTGAAGTTTTAGTACATAAAAAAAATTAAAATGTTAGAGAACCAGTATCGTTTTCATAATGATTTCTTATATTTACGCGAACACTACACATTTAAATAAAACTAATTTTACGGATTTTATCGCGTATATTAACTTATTTTATATTCCCGACGTTTCGAGCACTTTACAGCACCCATGGTCACGGGCGGGACTGAGGTGTATGACGTCCCAATGTCGTTATCCCAGTATCGTTTTTACAGAATAATAGTAACTAGTGAGCACACAGGTGGACAGATGGTAAGTGGACATCTTGGTCTATAATGCGATTAAGAATCAAAATGCAGATGCGTTGACAACCCCAAGGACTAAGATAGAATGCCTCATTACCATTAAAAAGGGTCGCCGGTTCTCTACACTCGCCATACGAAACACGGTTCTTATTCTGCTGTTTGTGTTGGTATTCTGTGAGAGCGTGATCCTAGTCCTACCCCGGTCGAGTCGACCTATTCATGCTGCAGCCATAATAGCTGCAGCGTGCCTCTACTTTCTACTACGTAATTGTTACAGGTTACGGAACGTTTTATCATAACCATCAGAGATGATAAAGCGTGATCATACATTTAGTTACTTATCCCTTACTTGTCATCAAGTGGACTTTAATCTCGGTTGTCGGTGTGAAAAATTTCAATATTCCAAACTAGAATCGTGGACTTGTCGAAGTAAAATTGCTAAACAACTACATCAATAAAAATTAAGGTTTCTAATTTAAAAAAAATACATAAAACCCTCGCAAATAAAGCTCTAATTATGTTTTGCCAATGTCATCTATTTATTTTTATGGTGTTAGCTCTGTAGGCACCGGCTCGGCTGCTCAGTATAATTAGCATGGAAAATGTTTCATGTTATGCATGCTAGTTAGCGCATTCTAGAGAACCTTATGTCCAACGGTGGAATAAAAAGTTTGATGATGATAATTAGTTATGATGGATGCTTTCAGATTTAATTGCAGTTATTAAAACTGTAATTTATGTTATCAAAATTTAGGAAGACTGTATTTGAATTAACTTAACTAGATATTTATAAAATCTTTAAAACAAACATATTACGAAAGAAGGAATGGGGCGCCAGTCTCCTCAAGTTATGAAATATTGTCGACTTCCCCTCAAACCCGTCAAAATAGATAAAGTCAAGTAAACAAATCCTTTGCTTTGTAAGAACACCGCATAGGAAGATAGTTTAATCAAACACGTAAATGGAAAACAAATATTGAAGGAGATCGCTATCTGTGTAGTGAGCGGATGATAATTGGAACATTATGAGTATTCTTAAAAGTATAGCATGTCAAACTCATCTCGGCTATTACTTACAATAAACAAATTTTAACAGTGGTAGAGCCACGCGACAGCTTTTGCTGTCGCACGGATGGGCCGGCTCGAACCGGGGTGGTACCACGACCTCACAGAATACCAGCGTGAAGTAGAGGTTTACCTCTGCGTTTCGCTTCGTGAGTGCAGGTGGCCGGAGGCCCTTTTTACTGGAAATGAGGCATTCCATCTTAGTCCTCACGGGTAACAACGCATCTGCATTTTGATTCGCAAACATCTTAGTCCTCACGGGTAACAACGCATCTGCATTTTGATTCGCAAACGAGGAAAGATGTAGATGTCTATGGGCCGCAGCAACCACTTACCATCAGGTGGACTGTGTGCTCGTTTGTCACCCTTATCCTATAAAAAAAAATGAATTAATGTACACTTTAAAAGATATGGCTTATTAATAATTAAAGCGTTGATGAGCGACGAGCCAACTGCCTCACACTGGTATTACTGCTGCTTATGAAACTATGAAATATAGTTAATCGTTTTTACAGATAACCTCATAAATTTAGCCAGTTGGAAAGACGAAATCTCAGTATACCAACTCCTGTTATATATATCTAAAAAAAAAACAATTTCCTGAGCGACTTACATCCATCGACTTTCTGCACGTCTTACCAGTTCGCCACTCCATCTAGTGGAGGGTGTCTTACACTTCGCTTGCCTGTATGTATTTTACATGTATTGTACTATTGGTAACTTTTGGTTGGACTGCCTCGTCGGTCTAGTGGTTGTACTAGTGCGACTGCTGATCATGAGGTACCGGGTTTGAACCCGGGTCGGGCCAAAAAATCAGTTATTGAGTTTTTCCATCAAGAAATTCTCAGTAGCTGCCCGGAGTCAGGAAGTTGGCGGTGTTTCACCCCCGTGCCTCGGAAAGCACGTAAAGCCGTTGGTCCTGCGCCTGATCTCTCTCCGGTCGTGTCGGTTTACCGTCCCATCGGGCTATGAGAGTGAGGGAATAGAGAGTGCACCTGTGCTTGCGCATACACTTGGGCACTATAATCCTGTCCTGCGCAGATGGCTCGTCTCCGTTGAGACTGGCCGCCGTGGCCGAAATTTGGTCTGGAGGACATTATTATTATTACTATTGGTAATTATTAAATTATTAATTTAAATTAGATTTTAGTACGTGGATGAAAATATTAAAATATATATATATATATATATATATATATATATATATATATATATAATTGACAATTTGACATAAAAAGTTGATTTTCTTAAACAGTCAATGCAAGTAATCAAATTTGGAATACATAATTTACTTCAAAGTAATTGCACAAATAATTACGAGTGCGTGTATGCGTATATGCTCCCTTTTATATTTTAGTACTTATTCACAAACAATAATTATTAAGAAAGGTATGCACTGAAGAAGACCTGCAAATGTATTCACCTACAACTACATAATTGGAAACCTTTTAATACTCAGATGGAATGTACAATAATTAGCACGCTTATGAAACAAGTACCTGGGTGACCGAGATTCGCTTAGTGTTAAAGGAAAATTGACTTCTCAGGAAAGACACACATCTAGATAGATTTTCAAAGTAAAACATTATTTAAATACTAATTTTCATTCAAAACATTAGAGCCGTTTCCGAGAAATCAGTTATCTTTATAAACGTTGGCGCGTCTTTTAGTGATCGTGTAACTTCTCAATGAACTGTAAATGGTTCACAGCTATGCTAGAGTCCCATAGGTGGCGATGTTGTTAAGTTATTAACAAATTCTATATTTATGGATCAAAATGACTTACTCATCGCACTTCCTATCGGAAAGGGCAGAATGACATATAAAAAATCCACAACAAGAGTGACATACACACACGCGAGTGTATGTGTGTCAACACACGTGGGCGTGTTTGTCTGTGTGTGTCATTTACTTCTCACAAACAATAATAATTATAGTTTAAAAGTTATGCACTGCAGAATCCCTATAAGTGTATTTCACCTAGACCTCATTGACCTACATATTTGGAATTGTGTTAATACTCAAGTAGATTGTATTATAATTTTCACACTTATGTTACAATGTGATGACATAGGAATTTATTTCGAAAACAAACATAATAACCTATCGTAGAAACATGCCTTGTGGTATAGAAAAACACCGTGAGGAAACCTATATGTATGACCAGTGATGTCTACCAATTGAATGAATGAGTGAATGAATTCTCACTAAAGTTGCGCCTCGAACTTCAAACCTCAAACAAAGGAGGCTATTGATAATTCGTCGCCTCCCTCGACCAAGACGCAATGTGCTCCACTCTGTAATTATACGAGCTCTTTAGGCCTTTCAGGTACACCATTACAGTAGCTACAACAGTCTACATAGTATAAAATAAAGGCACTTCCCGCTGTCTGTACGGTTAGATCTTTTAAACAACGCAACGGATTTTGGATGCGGTTCATCAGTAGATTTAATTATTCAAGAGGAAGGTTTATATGTATAATAAATGCATATTATATAATTTTTGTGTCCGTTTTTCTGTTGAAATCCTCCTAAACGGCTGGATCGATTTTGATTAAATTGTATGTGTGTGGTTAAGTTGACTAGAGAATGGTTTGGATTAACAATCGGACCCAGCGAAGTCTGAGCAGATCACTAGTAAAATAATAAATTAATACATAACAGTGGTAGAGCCAGGCAGCAGCTTTTGCTGTCGCACGGATGGGCCGGCTCGAACCGGGGTGGTACCACGACCGCACAGAATACCAGCGTGAAGTAGAGGTTTACCTCTGCGTTGCGCTTGGTGAGTGCAGGTGGCCGGAGGCCCTTTTTACTGGAAATGAGGCATTCCATCTTAGTCCTCACGGGTGACAACGCATCTACATTTTGATTTCTAATAGAGGATATATGTAGATGTCTATGGGCCGCAGCAAGCACTTACCATCAGGTGGACTGTGTGCTCGTTTGTCACCCTTATCCTATAAAAAAAAAAAATAATCGGTTAACATACATAAAAAAGATCCCGACGAATTGAGAACCTCCTCCTTTTTGAAGTCGGTTGAAAAGAAGAATGAAAATACGGTATTGATACAATGAAAAACTATAAAAATATGGTATTGATATACATAGGTAATTCTGTTTTGTTAAATTACCGATATTGCGTACTGCGATTGCTTACGGTTCCATTGACCTTGACCGAAACAAAAAAGCTCCTTGGCATTTTGCCTGACATTGTGGATATCTTACCGCACATACTTATCTAGCTTACGCCAAAATATTTCTTTGTTCATAAGTTTTTCATTTTTGACGCGTATATCGATTGCGGTATTTTTATTGGTATTCGAATTACAAATAATTTAGAATCTAATAAGCAATGTTTTTAAAACAGCCGCTATTGCTAAGCAATTACGTCTTGCCTACGAGTTCGCTACTTAACATTTTCGTTTCATTGTGATCTCATATTTAAATGGAAAGACAGTTTTTTTTATTTGAAACAAACCATTAACGTACACAACAGAATAATACAAAGTTATGAGTGTAGGTAGAGTAGGTAAATTTAAATAGACCGGTCTTATTTGTGATTCGTAACCCGCCTTGGCTTCGCTTGGGTAGGATATCGGGTAGTTCACGGCCTATTAGAGTCCAATGCTGACCATAGGCCTCTCTCGTAGATTGCTTTATGGGAGAAATTTGCCATGCCACGTTTGGAAAGCGGCTGGGCAATCGCAGTTTTATTTTATTTTTAGTCGTTATTAGAAAGAGTGCTGTCCATCTTTTTTTTATAGGATAAGGGTGACAAACGACCACACAGTCCACCTGATAGTAAGTGCTTGCTGTGACCCATAGACATCTACACCTATCTTCGATTACGAATGAAAATGCAGATGCGTTGTCACCCGTGAAGACTAAGATGGAATGCCTCGTTTCCAGTAAAAAGGGTCTCCGGTTCTCTACACTCACCATATGAAACACAGCAGCGTTAAGCGGCTATTTGACGCTGGTATTCTGTGAGAGGGTGGTCCTTCCCCGGTGGAGCCGATCCATTCGTGCTACAACCATAATATAGCTGCAGCATGGCTCTACCACGTATAAATCTCCTGATTTGTTTCCCTCTGTCGCCTCTTACGACACCTACGGGATAATATGAAGTAGTGGATATTCTTGCATCGCCACTACACGATATTTAAGATAATCGAAGAACATTTTATTTAATCAATATGTCTTTTTTTAATCTCTAAATTTTTCGGATTAGATATAACTTACATCTCACCTGGCACTGGTCTCTATCTGTTCATCTAGTTTCATTACAATCGGTTCGGCCATTCCGAAGATTAGCACGGACAGATACACAGACAGACAGACATAATTTTAAAAATCGTTATTCATGTCGTAAAAGCATGCATAACTACGGGCTATTTCAACTCGGCTCAATAAAAGGCAGTTGAAATGGATATTACACACTTCAATTTTATTTATGTGCAGAAAATCTTCTTAACTTTGTGTGTTTATGATGTACCATTACTGTTAAGTTCATTTGATTCAATTCAGTTGCTTTATTGCAAGTTTAGAATGTCATAAAAGTGTTACAGCTTACAGTTTACGATAGTTAGAACATAATAACATAAATACATTTGTAGTGTTTGTGAACCTATCTCTATGTATAAAAATCAATTACCGTTCGTTAGTCTCGCTAACACTCAAAAATGACTCATTCAACAACACATTTTTTGTGTTTGTTTGAATGGGTTAGATTCAGTTTTATACGTGGTAGAGCCATGCTGCAGCTATATTAGTAGTATGGTTGTAGCACGAATGGGTCGGCTCGACCGGTGAAGGACCACGCTCTCACAGAATACCAGCGTAAAATGGCAGCTTAATCCTGCTGTGTTTCGTATGGTGAGTGTAGAGAATCGGAGATCTTTTTTACTGGAGAAGCGGCATTCCATCTTAGTCCTCACGGGTGACAACGCACCTGCATTTTGATTCTTTATTGAGGATAGATGTAGATGTCTATGGCTCACAGCAATCATTAACCATCAGATGGACTGTGTGCTCGTTTGTCACCTTATCCTATATTTAAAAAAAAATTGGATCCGGTGGAGCTGTTGTCGAGATCCATAAGCCACCCGTGCGAAGCCGGGGCGGATCGCTACTATCATATAAGCACAATATTTTCTATGCATATTTGAAACATATAAATTAGTTGCTTATTTTGTAGTAGCTCCACTTATACCTCTCAACATACTAAGCTAGAAGAAGGCCATTATGGCTTTAAGTTCGCCTGATACAAAAAAATTATGCAATAAAAAAAATCTATCTAGTATCTATAATATAGCATATTAATTTACAACTACATTTTTCCGATGTCTGTTTTATGTTTATCAATGTAACGACACGCAGCATTGCACACGACAAGATTTTGTAAGAATTGCGAGGCGCGCGGAACGCACGAGACTGCGGGACTGTCCCGCAGATTCTGGGACAGTTGGTCCCCTTACTTCTATTTAATCAATACAAATAAAAATCAATTGCTTCATGTATGAAACATCATCACTTGAAAACGGCTGGACCGATTTTGATGAAATTTTTTGTGTGTGTTTGAGCATTATTATCATATCATTACCTACAGCCTATCAAAAGTCCATAAAACATAACATTTTTTTTTATAGAATAGGGGGCAAACGAGCATGCGGCTCACCTGATGGTAAGTGACTATCGCCGCCCATGAACAACCGCAACACCAGGGGATTTGCAGATGCGGTGCCGGCCTTTTAGAAAGGTGTAAGCTCTTTTCTTGAAGGTTCCTAAGTCGTATCGGTCCGGAAAATTCGCTAGTGGTAATTGATTCCACAAAGAAGTTGTGCGAGGGAGAAAACTTCTCCTAAATCGCACAGTAGTGGACCGCCAATCATCCAGATGGTATGGATGGTAACGCGAGTTTTGTCGCGATGTGCGATGGTGAAATTGAGCGGCTGGAATTAGTCCGAACAATTCTTCAGAGCACTCCCCGTGATAGATGCGATAAAATACGCAAAGAGATGGAAAATCTCTACGCAATGCCAGTGTATCGAGCCGATCAAAAAGAACTCGGTCGTCGACGATTCGAACCACTCTGCGCTGGATGCGGTGCAAGTGGTGCAAGTGGAAGGAGCTGGCACTGGGGTGCACCGGCCCAGAGATGAGAACAGTATTCCATGTGGGGCCGAACTTGCGCTTTGTAAAGTTGCAAGCGATGTGCCGGCATGAAATACTGAAATATAAATTTTCACTCCCCATTCACTCTATTTACCGCGTTCACTCGTCGTTCTATATTCTTATCATATCCACCATCCCTGCTAAATACATATCCCAAATATACAAACTCATGCACTTGCTCAATCAACTCCCCTTCTATTCTTATTTCACATAACGTTTTACTTTCTTCTCTCTCAAAAACCATCACTTTCGTCTTACTTGCGTTCACTTTCATTCCCCCTTCTTTTAAAGTCCACTGATGAATATAGGCCTCCGCTATAGATGCTCTCTTGGTGGGAATAATTGCCAGTTGTCATTTTTAGCAGGCGGGTTAACAAGGAAGTTGTAAGAAGACGCTGCTGCATATCCCCCCTGGTTTGTTTCCCTTTGTCGCTTCTTAAGACACCCATGGAACGTTATAAGGTAATAAATATTCTTACACCGCCATAACACGGTTTAAGTTTAAACTACATAAATGTTTGCGAAACTGATTTCTACACAACACGATAAAAACAATGCTGTTACAGATTATTAAGCACAATTGCCTCATCTTACAATAACAATGATAAATCGTCGCCTCTGTCGTCTCGGGAGCCTTGTTAAAGAAGACACACTTGTGTTTTATGTTATTTGTTGCATATTATATTACGTACACTTTGACGACGTCGAAATTGTCTAAAGCGAAAGTAGCCAAAGGTTAAGTGCTAAACTTGGTAAAAATATAGTCGATATTTTTACCAAGTTTCCAGTTTGGAGATGTTTCAAGTTTCATCTATTTTGCCCGTCGAGAAGTTAAATTAAAATCCTTTAAAAAATTTGTACAGAATACAAGATACAAACAAAGACACAGGAAAAAAAAAGAAAGTGAATTTATATTACTTTGTCATCCATATATTATATTTTATGAGCTATATTTAAAGTTTCAAATATCTAGCTCCTCGAACAGACAAACACAGAAGACAGAAAACACAGAAAAACTGGTGAATTCAATCCATCATTCAACTACAGTTGTAAATCACTCACAAGCATTTTAGCTTGATTGTAGTAAATACTGGAAACACTTGTCATTTTATTGTCTATCTATTTATCTTATACTAAAGCTGCCTTGAGATGTATTAAACAATGACAAAGTTAATCAATATTTCACACCTCTACACCGATCATGTAAAAAAAATCAAGTTCATTCATGGGTACAAAATGACTTTCAAAGTATCAAAATTAGACTTGCAACGAATAATATATTTGCCCACACGCCGGATACCGAATATTCAGCGGACTTCCAGGCCGAATAGCCAAATATTAGGCATAAATATTCGGCCGGGAAGGAATTAGTGTTTATTCTTCAGAGCGTCTATTCTCTGAAGCTGAGGTTGTCTACGAAAAGAAAAGGAGTAAACTACTGCCTGAAAATAAAGAAAATTAATCTTTCTGCACCTTTATCTTCTACTTTAATTACGATAATTCGAGCTAATAGACATTTATTTGATAGTTATTACTACTAACGTAAACATAGTAACATTTCCTGTATCCTATGTGGATGAAGAAATTGAGAATATTGTATATTTATTGGAGCATAGCCAATATAAATGTTATCTTTATATTCGTTTAAATAAGTATGACGCTTTACGATAGAATATAAGAGAGTTCTGTTTGCTTTGTTATATTCATGTAACATTTTCCATTTTACATTATTATTGTTTGTTAACGTTAGTTAATCATTCAAAACCAAAAATAAATCTGTAATTATCTTGGTGCGAACATTGTGTCATAGTAATGAAATTATTGTATTGTTAACGGTTCTCAATGTATCTGCAAATTTTCAGATAATTCAGACATTCGAATGGATTGGTGTGATTCAGAACTGAATTATAAAATTCAATTACATTCATATATACATACATATAGATAAAGCTAATAAAAACCTGTTAAGGCGATACCCCGACCAAAACCTTGCGATAGTGCGCTTTTCTTCGTTATTCAGAGACTATTATCTCATTAGTTATGAGAAATAAACTACATCTAGAAGTACATTAATAATGTTCGATCATCACATTCCACGTTCTAATTTGTTTTTATGATTTTTTTATAGGATAAGGGTGAAAAACGAGCACACAGTCCACCTGATGATAAGTGGTTGCTGCGGCCCATAGACATCTACATCTATCCTCTGTTACAGATCAAAATGCAGATGCGTTTTCACCCGTGAGGACTAGGATGGAATGCCTCATTTCCAGTGAAAAGGGCCTCCGGCCACCTGCACTCACCAAGCAAAACGCAGAGGTAAACCTCTACTTCACGCTGGTATTCTGTGAGATCGTGGTACCACCCCGGTTCGAGCCGGCCCATCCATGCGACAGCAAAAGCTGCCTGGCTCTACCACTGTTAAAAATACATTTAAAATCTACTTTTAAAAAATGACTAAAATTATTGATAACATGCATCTGTTTGTTAAAGGCAACGCTCTAATCATTTGAGGATTACACTAATGGATAGATAATTTAAAAATCTATATTATTCACTTTTTATTTAATTTTTAAAGTTCACTTTTCTTTTTTAATTAAAATTAATTCCAAAAATTGTGTGAATTCTGTGATAAATGGGAGTACGCAGAGTGCGGGCGGCAGTGCACTGCATGCTCAAGGTTATTTGGTCAGGGAAACGCCTTAATAAGCAAAGTAAATGTCTAAACGTCCGACTGGTGGCCACAGAAAGGTTAAAAGAGTAACAGTCTGCGGCGTTCCCCAACACTAGATGACGGACTTCACATGCCTTCGAAATATTTTAAATTTCTCATAAATCAGATTTTCACGTGTACTGTATGGTGGGAGTTCTTCTCTGTCTAGAAGTCTGTTTGGGTTGGTACCACCTTACCTGTTCCTGTCTCTGAATAGTAGTGCGTATACTACTGTGTTCTGATGTGAAGGGTACAGAGAGAGAGAGAGAGAGAGAGAGAGAGAGAGAGAGATATTTACAGGCTGCGATTCCATCTTAGACCTCAGAGGTGACAATGCATCTGGAAACTTCCTTATTTGAAGTTTGTTGCAGGTGTACATGGGCTACAGTAGCCACTTACCATCAGGTGCACTGTAAGTTCGTTTGTCACTTAATTTTTTTTAAATTAGCTATTTCGGTGGTGGCAACGATCGAATTAGGTTTGCTCGCATACTACTAAAATTTCCAGCTACTCTACTTCTTGTACTATTATTTATTCTAAACTACTACGTAAAATTTAGGTGACAAAAATAGAATGACATTTTTCAAGGGGCGTACATTCTCCTACATGTTAAATTTCCAGTAAAGACGTTTCTTTAATTTATATGTATAGATTAACATAGAAATCTTTCATTTAAACTCACAGTAATAAAATCAATAGAGCATTCCGTGGGAATCTGACGTGACTATATCATGGAATCTCAAACACATGGTAGGGACTAACGATCACGGTTAAAATTTGATTGTGCCACTGATAACGACTCTAGAAGGAAATAATCGTAACTTTTTTAGAATTAACCGCCAGGGATCGTTTGATTAACATAAACGAGTTAAAAGTCCAGCACTTTAATAGACTTAAAAAAAGCTAACAATTATTTATAATATATACATTTAAGAAAAAATGTGATGATGTTATCCGAGAGTGGGACAATAAATATTTATCATCTTGTATCGTAAAACCGTTTTACAGTACCGTCCAATGAATGAAACTATCCATGCGGTCGAAGCTAAGCTTTGCATAACCCGTCGAATATATTACATCTCATGGTTACTAGAAAATGAAGTTGCAGTTTTCCACTATTATTTAAAGGATAAAGGTAATTTATTAGACAGCTTTCTAAAATGTAAACATACAGTCATAATATAACTTGTTTCAACAAACCATTTAGCGAGAGCAGGCTATCCTTATACAAAACCTTGACAGTCTCGTCTGGCGATAACACCTAAATATCACAATAGAAGACCGCATCATCCGCATAGCTTCCCATAGACCGGAGGTATTGAGTGAGATTGAAAGGTTCTACAGAGTACAGACGAAAGATGCAAGTCTCATCCGACGATATCTTGGTTATTACCAAGATATCGTCGGATGAGAGTTACACCGGACGTCATTCAGAGCGAGATTAGAAAGGCTTTTAGCATCTTAAAAATTGCAAGGCGCATGATAAGGAAGGAATCACAGATAGTCGCACAAACACTACGTCCGGGTCTCACAGTAGCACTACACCGGTGGCATGTAGCATGAATGCACCGTTTGTACGGAAATTAATACAGAGGGTGCAATGGCTCGTTTGTGCTTACGGCCGCACCATGAAACGGTGCCGGGCCTGGGCGTCTCCCGTTAATTGACGCCCATTTAATGGGTGGTCGCCAGGGCGCGTCTGGAGCTGGCGCTGGACGTGACAGCATGCGGGCCGCCAGCCGAGCGCGGGGGGCTGCAAGACCACCTAGCAGCCGCCCGCATCCATCATCCCCACCAGAGGGCTTGATGTTGGCCGAGTCTTCTCGGACTCAGCAAGCGGCATCCGCCACTGGTGGAAAACGTCGCATGCGTTGGACAGAAATAATGAACACAAACGCATTGCGAGCGTACTTTAGGGCGAAAGGGGAAGAAACTGGAATGTTGGCGTATCGGGCTCGGATGCATCGCTTTTTCGCAGAGCTGGAGCCATCGGTTCATGTAACGGAGCAAAACCTGGCAGACCGAGTTCGGTATATCCTGCGCTCCAACATATTTGGTGACGCCGAACTCGAACGACTACGACGTGAGACTGTTCCCTCATCGGATGAAAATGCTACAGCTGGTAATGCAGCGCTAAAAATTGCAGAGCAACCTGCACACGTGGATGCCGCCGTGGATATTCCAGTTGTAGTTCATTCAGACGATGATGAAATAGTCTCCCACAAAGTAGAGCAAATGAAGAGTATATTGGAAGAGGCTATTTTGGAAACGCGCAGTACGCCTCTCGAAAATCGACCGCGATTTCCCCGCATACCCCTAAGCAAGCGGAATCGGGCTGTCGTGAGGGCTCTCAACCCAATGCTGGTGACCTATTTGGAAGCCAGCCGGGACCTTTGCGATACGGACTCAGTTCTTTTTGGCGCCGCACTGGCAGTTTGCCGTATTATCGGTGCCAAACTTCCCACGGCTGGACGCGCTACTAGACAAAGTAGCGCCATCCCAGCCTGGAGAAAAAGAACTGAGGACCGTATCGCAAAGGCAAGAGCCCTAATCGGCAGACTGACAAGCTTCAGGTCGGGTAATAATAGACCGAGAATTGTGCGCACCGTCAGGATGGCGTTTGCTGGGACAAATATAAGTTTGTCCCAGCCGGATATTACGCAAAAGCTGACGGAGCGCATAGACGACGTGAAGCAGAGAATCGCTGCTTGGGGAAAGCGGATTCGGCGATATACCGAGAGGTCGAGACGGTTCAACCAGAATCGTCTCTTCCAGAGTGATCAGAAGAGGCTCTATAAATCATTGGAGCGACCGATGGTACGTGGAACGGGCCAAGCACCGAATCAGGCCGACACTGTCAAATTCTGGCGCGGCCTGTGGTCAGAGCCCGTAAACCACAGCGAGGACTCTTGGACTGAAGTTGTGGTGAGTCAGTGTGCGAATCTTACGCCCATGGACCCCGTCATTATAACGCCGAACGATGTAGCTGAGGCGGTCCGAAGGGCCCCGAACTGGAAAAGTCCGGGGCTCGACGGGCTGCATCACTACTGGCTGAAGGGGTTCGTGGTGTGTCACGCTGTGCTCGCCCGACAATTCAGGAGGCTCTCGACCAAAAGTCGCTCCCGAGCCTCTTCACTACTGGGATCACTCATTTGGTTCCTAAAGACCGGGATACCACAGACCCGAGCAAATACCGCCCCATCACGTGTCTACCCACGATATATAAGACACTAACATCCATTTTGAGCGCGAGAATTACTCGTCACCTGAACTCAAATCAGGTGATGTCGCGCGCTCAAAATGGATGCCGGGGCGGTGGTCGTGGAACCAAGGAACCACTCCTTATTGACGCGGTCATTGGCAAGGTGGTTAAACGCAACCGTCGGAACCTCTCCGCCGCCTGGATAGACTACAAAAAGGCATTCGACTTGGTGCCTCATACATGGCTGAAGAGGGTCCTCGAGCTGTACAAGGTTGACTGTACAGTTAGAGACTTCCTCGGGCAGTGTATGGGGCAATGGAGTACGATCCTTTGTCATCTAGGCGAGCGGATGACGGCTGCGGAGGACCACATAAGGATAAGAAGGGGTATCTTCCAGGGCGATTGTCTGGGTCCAATCTAGTTCTGCCTCACTCTGAACCCTCTCAGTACCTTACTGGAGGGTTCCGGGAGGGGATTTCAGCTTCGGAAAGGAGGTACAAAAGTGACCCACCTTTTCTATATGGATGATCTCAAATTATTCGCCTCCAGTCGCTCCCATCTTATGGAATTGCTGAACATCACTTGTGATTTTAGCAATTCGAACATAGGTATCGATGAGGCGGACATGAAACAGTCAGTTAGCGATGTGTTTTATGCACGCTTGACAAAAGTGCTCAACAGTCTTTTGTCGGGTGTGAATAAGACACATGCATATAACGGTTCGGTCCTGCCTGTCCTCATATATACCTTCGGCATACTCAGGTGGTCTCAGACCGAACTGAACGCTCTGGATAGAAAAGTCCGCACTGTTATGACGTCTCACAGGATGCATCACCCGAGATCGTCAGTAATGAGGCTGTACTTGCCGCGGAAACATGGTGGGCGCGGCTTTTTGAGCGCTCTCACTATGCATAATCGTGAAGTGTGCAGCCTCCGTAATTACTTTCTGGTGAGATCGGGTGATCCATTCTATAGGGACGTCATTTCGTGTGATAAAGGGCTCACTCCTCTATCCTTAGCCAACGAGCAATGGCAAGACCCGGCAGTACAGTGCATTTCCGACCGGGAGACCGTATGGAAGGAGAAGGAGCTCCACGGGAGGTTCTACAAGGCTCTACATGAGCCTTCCGTAGACACAGTCGTCTCCCTCCACTGGCTACGTTACGGTGACCTCTTTGGGGAAACCGAGGGTTTTGTCTGTGCGATACAGGATCAGGTTATTAAGACCAACAATTATCGGAGATACATCCTAAAGGATGGCGCCGTCGACATCTGTCGAGCTTGTCGCCATCCCGGTGAGTCACTTAGGCATGTCATCTCCGGTTGTTCGGCGCTTTCTAACTCTGAGTATCTGCACAGACACAATTTAGTAGCCAGGATTCTACACCAGGAGCTCGATCTGAAATACGGCCTCGTGGATCGGAAACTGCCGTATTATAAGTACTTGCCGGAAGCCGTGCTCGAAAATGACCGTGCCAGGCTCTACTGGGACCGGGCCATCATCACAGACAGGACTATTCTTGCGAATAAGCCTGATATTGTGCTGATGGACCGGGCACAGTCAAGGATATTTTTGGTCGACATTACCATTCCTTATGACGAGAACCTCGTGAAAGCCGAAACAGATAACTTGACTAAATATCTGGACCTGGCTCACGAGGTGACGACATGTGGGGTGGTCTGCCGACTGAAATTATTCCTGTGGTCGTTTCTGCGAACGGGCTAATCCCAGTCAGCCTCTCGGGTCATCTGAGGCGACTGGGACTCCGTGACGGACCGCTCCAGGCTCAAATGCAGAAGGCGGTGCTCCTCGATACCGCCCGCATCGTCCGTCGGTTTCTTTCCCTTTCCCCCTAACCCTCGGCCGTCGGTCTCCCCTGCCGAGGGCTTCCATCTGGTTGTGTTTTTATATATTTATGGATTTTTTATGTATTTATTTTATTTTATTGATATTTATGTATGTTTACAATTTTCATTTACAATTATATATTTATACTGCCCAACCAGATGAGAAAACTTTAAAGATAACCCAAAATAATAATAATAATAAGTTCTTTATTTCCAAAATGTAGTACAACCAGATATTTGCTTAACACTTAATAAAAGCTAATTTGGTATATATATTTCAAACATAGCATCTGCAGCCGAACTAGGAGACCTGTGCATCAGCTGTCAGCGCCGTATCCCCACCGTTAATTTAGATGAATATTAGGATGCCAGCAAAAGTTAATTAATTAATATTGTTTAACGAGTTTGTACCTTATATTAAGGGAAATGTGATCCTGAATTAATATTAACAGAAAACTTACGTACGATAGAACAATAAGCAACAAGTGCACAATAAATATATTAAAGGTTATATAAAGTTTAAGGTAATCTAAAACCCTTACATAACGTGGATGTCGCTTATATTTCAACATCTAGATTAATGAAAGGTGTTTATGATACTTACTTAATGAAGTCAGAAAAAGTTTTAACGTGATCAAGTTTTACATAATAAGAAAAAATCTGATAGATTGAACATTTCCAAATAATTGTCTAAAGAGTGCCATCTTACATAGCCATACAATCGATAAAGTTGCCGATAACGAATTCCATCGGCAAAGAGAAATGGCTTAGTGAACAGATAACCTAATACAAGACAAAATATTGTGGGGAACTTTGGGTCACATAACATGTTCATGTGCCTAATTAAAACTTCATTAGGAACATGTGTGCATCTAACGATGAAAGTTATTCGTTTGAAACGTTGCCATGAAAATACTGGAATAGCGCGAAAAATCAATATAATTTTGCAAAATAAAACAGAGAAAAATGTTTCCATGTTGCGCGTTTAATTTCCTTAAGTAATACGTTCATGTTTTATTTGCGTTCACTGTATTTAAATCTGCTCTGTTCTTCCAGACATAACCCATTACATACCAGTAGGAAACATCCCAACAAAGGTTTTATGAAAGTGAACTACTCTAGGAAAATTTAATGGCCTTGGATATCAGCAGAATAACCTCAAATATTCATTACTTACAGCCACTGCCGAACACGGGCATCTTTCAAGAAACGCCATGGAAATAGTTACAGATAAAGAAATAAACCTACCTAGTGAAACTCAACGTCTAAAGTGCAAAACCTCTGATATTACGATGTGCCAAGCGTAGCCATATTCATCTACAATTTACTATGTACAGTAGGTTTTTTTATAGGATAAGGGTGACAAACGAGCACACTGGACTGTGGTAAGTAGTTGCTGTGGCCCATAGACATCTACATCCATCCTCAATTACGAATCAAAATGCAGATGCGTTGTCTCTGAGGACTAAGAATGCCTCGTTTCTCCAGTTCTCTACACTCACCATACAAAACAGCGGCATTAAGCTGCTATTTTACGCTGGTATTCTGTGAGAGCGTGGTCCTCTCCTGTCGAGCCGACCAATTCGTGCTACAACTATACTACTGATATAGCTGCAGCATGGCTTTACTACGTTCAAAAACTGCGGAGGGTACTGCCAAAGGACGATGATGATCTGATAATGATGAGCATAAGACATATTAAACAAATTGATTGAAAAACAGTATTTACCGTGACCACAGGAAGACCGATGCCGACAATATACAGCATGACATTGGTGACGGTCGAATCCTTGTAGGGATGCTTGAGAGACTCGTCATCGCAGAAGAATCCCCTTTTATAAGGATCGCCCCAGAGGTAGAACACGAGGACGAGGAAGCCAACTGCAACAAATAACAATAAATTAAATCTATGCCACTAGATACATTCGATAGATATCCATAAGATAGTGCCGTAGTTGCTTTGAAATTAGTCACACACCATGAATTACATAGTAAGCTCGAGTTAAACGTGCTCGGCGGTGAAGGTATCCATCATAAGCAAACATACGTATCAAGGAAACCTACAATAAACCTACCTCAAGAAATATAAAATCCGTAAAAACGTACTGGAACAGAACGGCAGAAGTGCCCAGCAGTGGGACGTATACAGGCTCTACTTCAATACCTAACAAAACACCTACACTAACTACCTACCTACTAAATCTAATAACCCAATGGATAATTCTGATTATTTTTACAGTTAGCCAAGTATAACAAAGTACAGGATTTTAATAAAAATTTAAAGGTCTTTGTATGATGATGGAACAGATAGTTTCGCACTTTCCGTCTGACCTGATGTCTTTGCGCTATAACTAATAAGAAATTTTGACCAAATAAAAAAAGCGGCCAAGTGCGAGTCGGACTCGCCCATGAAGGGTTCTGTAGCAGCAAGTAACATAATTTACGATTTATGACGTATTAAAAAAAAACTACTTACTAGATCTCGTTCAAACCAATTTTCGGTGGAAGTTTACATGGTAATGTACAGCATATATTTTGTTTAGTTTTATCATTCTCTTATTTTAGAAGTTACATGGGGACACACACACACACACACACACATATTTTAACCACTTTGGAAGTGTTTCTCGCGCAAACTATTCAGTTTAGAAAAAAAATGATATAAGAAACCTCAATATCATTTTTGAAGACATATCCATAGATACTCCACAGATGAGTTTGATGAAAAAAAATTTTTTGAGTCTAAGTATGGGGAACTCCCAAAATTTAGTGTTTTTTTTTCTATTTTTGTGTAAAAATCTTAATGCGGTTTACAGAATACATCTATTTACCAAGTTTCAACAGCATAGTTCTTATAGTTTCGGGAAAAAATGGCTGTGACATACGGACGGAAAGACAGACAGACAGACATGATGAATCTATAAGGGTTCCGTTTTCTGCCATTTCGCTACGGAACCCTAAAAATACATCATGCAGAATGTCTAATAGATGGGGGTGAATCAGGTTTTCTTCTTTGGGAGAGGCATTGTACCTGTGAAGGGCTGTAATGATGACGAAGACGGATATAAATTTTTTATACTTTACTTTTGTAAACATCGGCTTCTAAAATTTTTAGTCTTGCCACATGGAATGGTGGAATGTTATTACAAAGGTATTTTAAAATTATTTGTGTCATTAACTACTTTCAGTTAATTAATTGACCTGCTTAGAAGTATGCTTTTAAGTATACTTCAATCTGTTCCCACTTTTATCATTTTATATAATGCTGAATACATCCGATGATTTAAAATTCTAACGAGTATTGTAGTATTTAAACTTTTCAAAATATATGAAATAATTACTAATTTAATATATAATTCCCACAGTGGAACCCTACACCGACTTTTGTAGGTGAAAGCATAGAAAGCGTACCACCTTATCTCTAACTCGATGGCTGTCATAAAATGAAAGGCTTTCTTTACAATGACAATAATCACTGCTCAGAAAGGATCCACCTGTTATAATAAATACTTAAGGCGACGCCGACGTAATACCACAGATTAACTAATGGTTACTAACTTACAAGAACTTGCAACTTAGTAACTTTTTAACGTTTTCGAAACTCTGTAAGCCTTTCTAATTATTGCGCAAAAGCCAAAATGTTGTTTTTGAACGTAAAATATAATAATTGTCTTAAAAAAAAGAGGTAAGATAAAGAGTTAAATATAAGAGTAAATCGCTATTTAAACGTGTAACTTGCAGAGATTCCATAATGAAACCATGTAAAACTTAAATCAAATGAAAAGGTTAATTATTTTTAGGTCATTTTGAATACACATTTTACAAATTTGTTTATGTTGTTATCTTAGGAAGAAAAAAAACACTTTATAAATTTGTTTTTGTTTTTATCTTATGAAAAAAAAACTGCCCAAGCACTCACGGTTGTATCGGCCAATGTGCGCTGACACCCTTATAAATGAATGTATACGTGTTGTTTTTTCTAAAATTCTCCCCGCTTTAGTACTAATTTGCTTGACAATTCCATGGAGCGAGGTAACGTTTTCATACCTACACACCGTAATAAAGATGGCCAACAAAAACAACACCTAAAAACAAATTCAAACAAAAACAGAAACAATTTTAAGTATACGGTCCACAACAAATTAGAAAACACATCGTAAATCATATCCTCAATCTATGTCCTGAACCATTAAACACGTAACTAAAAAACCACAGGGGAATTTAAATTAGGGCGATGAAAATAGTCCCTTTAGGAGAACGAAATTAAACTATTGTTTCACGGTATATTCCCTCGTCAAACAGATCTACAAACTGACAAAAAACAGCAGGTACAGAAACACGGATATAGGGTATACAGAACAGCCTGTACACTTTCTTTTAATGAACAGTAGTTTTTTTTTAAAGGATAGGGTGACAAACGAGAACACAGTCCACCTAATGGTAAGTGGTTGTTGTGATCCATAGACATACACATCTATCTTGAATAAAGAATCAAAAGCAGATGCGTTGTTACCCGTGAGGACTAAGATGGAATGCCTCTTTTCCAGTAAAAAGGGTCTCCGGTTCTCTACACTTACAATACGAAACACAGCAGTGTTAAGCTGCTATTTGACGCTGGTTTTCTGTGAGAGCGTGGTTCTCCCCCGGTCGAGCCGACCCATTCGTGCTACAACTATACTACTAATATAGCTGCAGCATGGCTCTATCACGTAAGTAATTAGTAAACTAACATTAAAATAAAACCAATACAAACATGGACTTCTCTTTCCTTTTTTCTTTCTCCTAGAAAAGTTGAGTAAATTCCCTATTTAACCGTCTCGTTATAAAAAGTATTTAATTATGTCCAGGCTTCTAAATCTGTATCATCGAAGAAGTCCCGTGAAAATATGCGAATGAATTCTAAAGGGTGGAGTTTCGAAAACTATGTCAAATTTCGCGAAGACTGGCGCCCGGCTATAAAACTTCTTTGATGACAAAGAGTCTTCTTTAAATCCAAGACTATGTAAACCACGTTATTTAATAAGGACGATAGAGGTTACCGTGCTTAAAGTCTCGTACACGTTTTCGGTTTTAAAGTTAAAGTTACAGCCTATATACGTCCCACTGCTGCGCACATGCCTCTTCTCATTTTTGAGAGGGTTTTATGGCGAGGAAATGTCAGCCGCGCTGTCCTAATGCGTGTTGGCGAGGCGAACATCACACATCTTTGAAATATTTTTTTTCTTATTTCTCAAGCATGCAGGTATCCTCACGTTGTTTTCCTTCACCGCCAAGCGCGTGGTAAATCAGCACTTAAAATTGCAATTAACAATTTCATTGCAGCCCGCGGGGAACGAACCCGGGTTGCTCGCGTACTGTGAAATTTACAGTGAGTGCTAAGTCCTTGAGCTACCACCGCTTTTGGGTTTTATGTACGGTAAAATGGTCTGCACTTTAAGGCACTTTAAGTATATGTGCACGCATTTTTTTATTTTATGAAAGTATTAAACGAGTTAATAATCTACGTTATTGTTTGTGACTCCTACAACCCATAGACTCTGGCTGCCAACTTCAAAGAAGGCAAGTTACTCTGAGGACTAAGGTTGAATCCCCCTATTTCTTAATTATACTGTCACACTAGCATACCCTTCGAACCGAAACACAAAAGGATGGTCCGTGGATCGCCTTCCTTCATCTATGCCTACGTTGTACGTGATAGAGCCATGCTGCAGCTATATTAGTAGTATAGTTGTAACACGTATGGGTCAGTTCGACCGTGGAGGGACCACGCTCTCACAGCATACCAGCGTAAAATAGCAACATAACGCCCCTGTGTTTCGTATGGTGAGTGTAGAGAACCGGAGACTCCTTTTACTGCATACAAGGAATTCCATCTTAGTCCTCACGGGTGAAAACGCGTCTGCATTTTGATCCTTTATTGAGGATAGATGTAGACGTCTATGGGTCACAGCAACCACTTACCAACAGGTGGACTGTGTGCTCGTTTGTCAACCTATTCTATAAAAACAAAAATACCGCTTCGCGTATGGTTCTGTTGTTTACTATCTACTGTTTCAGCCGCAGGGGGTAGAGAAAGCGACGTACTCGTATCGTAAATACCGATACTCCACAATCCCAGCGATTCTTAAACCGTAGCATTAGCGGTGCGGCCGAAACAGAGGCCCAACTAAATATTATTAGTGTGTTTGTTTGTATAGTAGTTTATATACATAATACGTAATATACATACTACATTGCAACCCATTTAATTCACACGAGCAATATTTTCAATACAATTTAAACTGAATTTTATCCTACTGGGATTATGTTTTATTAATGTTGCAGCATGGACATAGCCGTATCTCCAGTGAAAGCAATAAAAGGCGGTCTCAAGTATTCTTAAAAGAACTAAGAGAATAAGAGATCATAAAAAGTGAGCAGTTTTATTAGGAATTTATCAGTAACGTTGTTAACTTGTACTATAAAAAAGCTGTTAGTGACTTAGAGAATGATTAAATTAAGGGAGATAAATTTCATTAAACAAGTTCAGTGACGATACGATTGTAGGCACATTTTAATGCTCTCAGCTATAAATAAGTCCGTTCGTTACAGACTATTAAAGTCCACCGCTGAACATAGACCTCCCCATAGACCGCCTCATAGAAGGACATTTGCCATAGGTGCCACGCTTGGCAAGTGGGTTGGCAACCGCAGTTTTTTTATTTTCAGTCGTTATTATGAAGAAGCCGCTGCCCATCTTCTAATTTGTTTCCCACTGACGCCTCTTGACGACAACCACGGTATGATATGGGGTAGTGGATATTCGTACACCGCCACTGCACGGTAACATTGACTTATCTATATGTCAATGCTCAATGTTAAGTTAATATATAGGTTACATTAATAATAATCTACAAAACTTATGAAAAAAACACAGTACTTGCACACGAACACTTTTCTAAAATCAAATTTTGGACCAGATCATATAAAGCAGCTAAACGTAGCCAGGATAAACTATCAATAGTAATCTTCGGCTTATAAATATCGAATGTACACCTCAGTACCCCGTTACCATGCTGGAAAGCACTCAAGAAACCTATAGATTTTAAAACTGACAGCGATATCGCTTTCTGTTTTAAAATATACTCTGTATAACTGAGTATATAAAATATACTCTGTAAAACATTTTTTTTTTTTCAGAAATAATGGTGACAACGAGCACACAGTTCACCTGATGCTAAGTGTGGCCACTATTTTTACGTTAAATGAGACTATAATTCTTTCAGTAAGAAGAAACGTGATGACGGGAAAAACAAAACTACTACTTAATTTAAAAGAGTAATAAACAACGATTTTATTATTGATTAAATTAATGTTTTCACGTGGTAGAGCCATGCTGCGGCTATATTAGTAGTATAGCTGTAGCAGGAATGGGTCGGCTCGACCGGGGAAGGACCACGCTCTCACAGAATACCAGCTTAAAATAGCAGCTTAACACTGCTGTGTTTCCTATGGTGAGTGTAGAAAACCGGAGACCCTTTTTACTGGAAAAGAGGCATTCCATCTTAGTCCTCACGGGTGACAACGCATCTGCATTTTGATTCTTTTTTGAGGATAGATGTGGATGTCTATGGGCTACAGCAACCACTTACCATCAGGTGAAGTTTGTGCTCGGTTGTCACCCTATCCTATAAAAAAAAAACTTTGACAATGTAGTGGAGGTGAAGAATATCCACTACCCAATATCTTCCCGTTAGTGTCGTAAGAGGCGACAGAGGGAAACAAACCAGAAAACAAGTTTTCATGTCTTCCTAATCACTGCGGTTGCCGACTCGCCTGCCAAGCATAACTATGGCAAATAACACTCCTATGAGGAAATCTATGGGAGGAGCTCTACGTTAAACAGTCGACTTTTGATAGGCTATTGTGGTAAATACTTATAAGCAACAATCTCTCAAGAACGTTATCAAAATCATTAATATTAAAAAATGTATATCAATGACACTTCTAGTATAACAATAAAATACAAGCATAGAGAAATCTCTTTGTTACATACAAATCCCCCCAAGAATAACAAAATCACTGTCTTATGGTCACTTAAGGACTTCTCTTGTCGGAGAAATAATTTGTACATCAGTTATTTGATAGGAAAGTCCAATATACTTTTGTGAAAAGCAGTTTGAATATTTTTTGATTTTTAAACTTTGTTTTTTTACAAGCAAACGTACTTGTTGTTGGGGTGTTTTTTTTTTTTTTTTTTTTTTTATTGAATAGGGGGCAAACGAGCATGCGGCTCACCTGATGGTAAGTGACTACCACCGCCCATGAACAACCGCAACACCAGGGGAATTGCAGATGCGTTGCCGACCTTTTAGAAAGGTGTAAGCTCTTTTCTTGAAGGTTCCTAAGTCGTATCGGTCCGGAAAATTCGCTGGTGGTAATTGATTCCACAAGGAAGTCATGCGAGGTAGAAAACTTCTTCTAAATCGCACAGTCGTGGACCGCCAATCATCCAGATGGTATGGATGGTAACGCGAGTTTTGTCGCGATGTGCGATGGTGAAATTTAGCGGCTGGAATTAGTCCGAACAATTCCTCAGAGCACTCCCCGTGAAAAATGCGATAAAATACGCAAAGAGATGCAACATCTCTACGCAGTGCCAGTGTATCGAGCCGATCAGAAATAACTCGGTCGTCGACGATTCGAACCGCTCTGCGCTGGATGCGGTCAAGTAGAAGGAGCTGGCACTGGGGTGCCCCGGCCCAGAGATGAGAACAGTATTCCATGTGGGGCCGAACTTGCGCTTTGTAAAGTTGCAAGCGATGTGCCGGCATGAAATACTGTCTCGCTCTGCTGAGCACGCCAAGCTTTTTAGAGGCCAATTTGGCCTTCCCTTCCAAGTGACCACGAAACTGCACACTATTCGATATGTCGACGCCAAGGATTCCGATACTGGCTGAGGCAGTAAGGGGAGTGCCTTGAAACTGAGGAGATACGACAAAGGGGTTCTTTTTAGCGGTAAACGCGCAAACTTGTGTCTTCCGGGGATTGAACTGGACTAGATTTAGTCGCCCCCAATCCGAGACTTTGTTAAGCAAAGACTCGACTTCAGACACAAGTTTGTCCCGGTACTCGGCGACGTTTTCCCGAGAAATATTGGCACGGCCGGTATATAAGGCATCACCAGTGCTGTCGTCCGCATAGCAATGAATGCTGCCAGTTAGCAACATATCATTGATATGCAGGAGAAACAGCGTTGGTGATAGCACGCAGCCTTGTGGAACACCAGCGTTGATAGGCTTGAAATCAGAGCATTCACCGTCTACTACGACCTTGATGCTCCGATCAGCAAGGAAACTGGTGATCCATTTGCACAATTTCTCGGGAAGCCCATAGGAAGGAAGCTTCGAAAGAAGCGCTTTGTGCCAGACCCGATCAAAGGCCTTCGCTACGTCCAAACTAACGGCTAATGCCTCCCCCTTGGACTCTACTGCCTCCGCCCATCTATGAGTTAAGTAGACTAGAAGATCACCAGCTGATCGACCCCGATGAAAACCGTACTGGCGGTCACTAATCAGCTGGTGATCCTCAAGGTACCTCATGAGCTGGCAGTTTATAATGGCTTCCATTATTTTGGAGAACAAGGAGGTGATGGCGATAGGCCTGTAGTTGGACGGGTCTGAGCGGTCGCCTTTTTTAGGGATCGGGTGCACCAAAGCTGTCTTCCATGAGTTCGGGACTACGCCTTGGGAGTAGGAGTACCGGAAAAGACGCGTTAAAACCGGTGCCAACTCCGGAGCACACGTCTTCAGCACAATGGGAGGGACTCCATCGGGCCCACTCGACTTGTTGACGTCCAGGGAGAAGATTGCTTTGCGGACCGAGCGCTGAGTAAATCGCACATCCGGCATGGAGCACTCACATCGCGGGATGGTCGGCGATGTGTTCCCCCCGTCATCTAGAGTCGAGTTGGACGCAAAAAGAGAGCTCAACAGATCGGCTTTCTCCTTTGCGGCATGGGCCAGTGAGTCGTCCTCTCTGTGCAGAGATGGAAGAGATGGCTGACAGAAGTTCCCTAGGACAGCCTTGGCGAGAGACCAGAATGCACGGGTTCCCGAAGGAAGGCGAACTAGCTTCTCGCCAATTCTGCCGATGTGCTCAGACCTTGCCTTGGCAATGACGCTTTTGAAGGACCTGGAGGCGGAATTATACTTCTTTTTTAATGCGCTGGTGTTTACATCCCGAGACGTTGATGCGTCAGCCCAGGCCTGGTAGCACTCCTGCTTATAGCGTGATGCTATTTTACAGGAGCGACCAAACCATGGCTGGGATCTGCCTCCGATGGGCACCACAGAAGATGGAATAAAAAGTTCCATACCCTGAAGTACCACATCAGCAACAGAATCGGCAACAACGCTGGGATCTTCCGGCGAGAAGCAAACCCGCCCCCAAGGGTAGGATGCAAAAAAAGACCGCATCCCGTCCCAATCAGCTGACCTATAGTGCCAAACACGGCGGCAAGCTGTAGATCGCAACTGCGATTGGAGCGTGAGTGGCACCGTACTCCGGATCAGACAATGGTCCGAAGAGCCCAGAGGGGCATCGACGGAAACCTGATATCCGTCCGGATGAGAGGTCAGCAGAAGGTCCAACAGGGAAGGTACATGGTCTTCCACATCTGGGATCCGCGTAGGCGAAGTAACCAGTTGTGTTAGACCATATGCCAAAGCAAAGTCATAGACAGATCTACCCGCATGATCGGTTAAACGAGAACCAAGCCATTCAGCGTGGTGGGCGTTGAAATCACCGAGTATCACGATCTCTGCGGATGGGACCTGTTGTAGCACGGAGTCTGCAGCCATTTGGACGTGGTCTATGAGTCGGTCTGTGTCGGCATTACCGCTATGGGACCTATAGAGGCACCCGTAGACGCGGGGATGGTCGTTGCTGTCTACGCGCAGCCATAGGATGGACAGGTCCGTACCTTCAAGGCTGCCGAGGCGTCGAAAACAGATGTCCTCTCTGACATACACGCAAACTCCAGCCCGGGGCACAAACGAGTGTTCTAATTTGTACCCCGGGTAGGAGAGATACGAAGTATCAGCCGGAGAGGACACCTGTGTCTCGGTAAGAAAGAGCAAGGCCGGCTTAGCTATCTCCAGATGGTAGTGGACGGCGTTAAGGTTTGAATGAAGTCCCCTGATATTGCAGAAATCCACGGTAAGCGTGGCAGGAGTTGCCTTTGTCTTCTTGCTCCGCTTGCCCCGAGCAGGTTTCGTCTTGAGCGGAATTTCGCCCCCCCCAGAATACGCGGGGCAGCCTGAGCACCCACGCCCAGGAGTGGAGTAGTTTGGTCGTGGATGCTCAGCGAGGGATTCTCCAGGGGTGCTGGTACCCTCCTGGGGTAGTCTTTTATTTAATTCCACTACCATGTTGATGGGGGGGGGGGGGGGGGAATTGGGCCTCCGGCCACCTGCACTCACCAAGCGCAACGCAGAGGAAAACCTCTACTTCACGCTGGTATTCTGTGAGGTCGTGGTACCACCCCGGTTCGAGCTGGCCCATCCGTGTGACAGCAAAAGCCACCGCTTAGCTCTACCACTGTTAACAAATAATATAAAAAGAAAGCTGAAAACTAAAGTTTAAAGACGAAATAACCAACCAATAAAAATATATAAACAAGTCTATGATATATATGATATATTTTGTTTCTTTTATTACGAACTAGCTGGTACCCGGCGCGTTGCTGCCGCGGAAGAAATAATTGTGGAAATATTGTGTCAAATTTCAAAGAGTTATATTGTTTAATTAGGAATTATAATACTTTCCTTAAAGTTAAATGATATATAACTTTCAAAAAAAAATTGTCGGTACGATACGTGCGCCCCCTACTGCAAATTCATTATAATATGCCTATAACCTTCACGCAAGTGCAAGCAATAAGTTGACAAAGATTTACCGCAATGTGGTGAACAGTATGGCAGCGCATAAAATACAAACAAACAAACATTATTTTTTATATATTAGATAACAAAATGTATTGTAAGAGGCAACATAGGAAAATAACTAAGAGATGGGCAGCAGCGTCTTCCTGGTCAGGTAAATCTTAACTTTAAAACAGCTTGAATACCAGTGTAAAATAGCAGCTTAATGCTGCTGTGTTTCGTATGGTGAGTGGTAGAGAACCGAAGACCCTTTTTACTGGAAAAGAGGCATTCCATCTTAGTCCTCAGGGGTGACAACGCATCTGCACTTTGAATCTTGATTGAGGATAAATGTAGATGTCTGTGGGCCACAGCATTCACATCCGTTGATATATATATCCGTTGATAACGCCTAGAATTTCGTTTGCACGACGGTACTTTTATTTTCCCGTAGCTGTTCTTATGTGATAGTCCAAAACATAAGATGGCATGCCGCTATTTTTCGGTAACCATTTTGATTTTCATTTGACTGCCCTCTTACAACACTCACTGGATGAAATGCACTGGCGGATATTATTACGTTATATTAAGTATGTACCTCTTACGTCATTGTGTAATATACACGTAAGTACAATATGTTAGTATTAATTTCCTTATCTATACTAATTTATATTCCGTTTTAAAACATACGAAAGCATAATTATGCCCTGTAAGCGAAGCGTGACACAAACTGTTCTTACCATCTGGAATTTTAAGTGACAGAAGGGCTAAATAATAATCGTTCGTTTGTTCAAAGTGTGACACACTATGCAACTAAACTAAAATTTTACTACGAACAATAATTGGTGCGCCCAATTTAGTAATGCACGTGGACATTATTAACCCTTTCGCTGTCCCGTGCACTATATATATATAGGGCACTGCTATTGTCTTACTATTGTGTCTGGAAACAGGACAGTGAAAGTGTTAAATTGACTTACCGGCTTTTTTAAAGGTGTAGGATCTTTCCTTAAAGGTCTCTAAGTTACACCGTTTCAGACAATGTTTTTGTTAGTGGCAGAACAATTCTAAAGAAACGCACGGTATTTGATTGTCAACCATCGAGAGTCGAGGTGTTGTGAACGGTGTGGACGAAAATGACAGTTGTGTCACAGTATGCGAAGGTGGAACTTTTCTACTGGAATTAATCTGTACTTTTCCTCGGAACAAGTCAGGTGAATTAGCCTGCTAGAATTTCTAGTTCTTGAACTTAATATTGAAGTGACAGGATGCGGGCTGAAATTCGAATCCATTAAATGCTATTAATACTAATAACGTATTAACGGCATTTTAAGCTTAATTGGAGTGGTGAACGGGAACTGAGAATTCTCAAAATATCAATTATTGTTTTTTATTCCGGGATTCAAACCTAGAACCTACTGTAGCTCAGCTCAGTAAACGATGATTACTAGCAATATTATTATTTAAAAGTCACGTTTTGAGTTAGCTGACATTGAGAATTGTAATTTAGAAGAGATGTTAATTCCGAAACTCGTAGTATATTTGATATCTATTATATTTTTTAAATATATTGTGTATTTGTAAAGCTATACATTGATATAAAAAAATCGTGTTATATCGAATTGTTAAAAAATAAGGAAATGTCTTATGTTATGTCGGTCCAATGTTTAAAATGAACAACAGCTGCATTCCATCGCATCATGTCGTAAGACAAGAGAGACAAAAGAAATTAAAACTTATTTGTGTCACGAAGACAACTGGTCCTTATTACTACATATATAATATATACATACACAACATATTGTCATATAATATGGTACGTTCCCTATCGAAGAATGTTTAAATCACGAAGGATCAGAGTACCCTTTTACGAGTACCACTTACGAGACATTTTTACGAACAAAACTACACAACATTAAATCTTATATTGTCATTATACCTCGGAGGTGACAACGCACCTCCATATCTTTAGGACACAATATTAAAAAAGCGGCCAAGTGCGAGTCGGACTCGCCCATGGAGGGTTCCGTAGCATCAAGTAACATAATTTACGATTTATGACGTATTAAAAAACTACTTACTGGATCTCGTCCAAACCAATTTCCGGTGGAAGTTTACATGATAATGTACATCATATATTTTTTTTTAGTTTTATCATTCTCTTACTTTAGAAGTTACAAGGGGGAGGGGGGGGAAGTGTCTCTCACGCAAACTATTCAGTTTAGAAAAAAATGATACAAGAAACCTCAATAGGTATAATTTTTGAAGACCTATCCATAGATACCCCAGACATATGGGTTTGATGAAAAAAAATTTGAGTTTCAGTTCTAAGTATGAGGAACCCCCAAAATTTATTGTTTTTTTTTTCTATTTTTGTGTGAAAATCTTAATGCGGTCCCCACAATACATCTACATAACAAGTTTCAACAGCATAGTTCTTATAGTTTCGGAAAAAAAGTGGCTGTGACATTCGGACGGACAGACAGACATGACGAATCCATAAGGGTTACGTTTTTTGCCATTTGGCTACAGAACCCTAAAAACCATCCTAATAGAAAAACATTTAGTAGCTAATCTAACTATAAAGTGTGACACGTATTCTTTTTATAAAATAATAAACGAGCACAGAAATCAATTTCCCGATAGAAAGTGATTTCTGTGGCCCATAGAATTCTACATCTATCCTCGATTAAGAATCAAAATGCAGATGCGTTTTCAGGCTGGAGGACTATAAAAACGAGTGCCTCATTTCCAATAAAAAAGGTCTCCGGTTCTCTACTCACCATACGAAAACAGCAGCGTTAATTTACTATTTTACACTGATATTCTGTGAGATCATGGTTCTTCCCTGGTCGAGACGACCCCCATGACATAATATTATTTTAAGGAACGTATATGACAAAAACAACTGCAACTGCCAAATCAAGACACTTTCATACTGACTATTAAATTGGGTCACTTAAACACCGTTAGAGTGTACCGACTAAATTGACATAGAATTTGTGGAAATTATATAGACACAAACCGCGGGAGCCACGTGTCTGTCACCTCGGCGTATTTACCTTTACAGCTACAAATGTAAATATTTGATCAATGATAATTTCTACACATCTTACTTGTTTACGTTGTAGAGCCATGCCGCAGCTATAATAGTAGTATAGTTGCTGCAACTCGTCGCCGACCCATTCGTGCTGACGAATGGGTCGGCTCGACCGGGGAAGAACCACGCTCTCACGGAATACCATAAAATAGTAGCTTAACGCTGCTGCGTTTCGTATGGTGAGTGTAGAGAAACGGAGACCCTTTTCACTTGAAACGAGGCATTCCATCTTAGTCCTCACGGGTGACAACGCATCTGCATTTTGATTCGCATACGAGGATAGATGTAGATGTCTGTGGGCCACAGCAACCACTTACGATCAGGTGGACTGTGGGCTCGTTTGTCGCCCTTACCCTATAAAAAAACAGTGCAGTGCAACCTTGACCGTTACCGTAACAGCCTAATGAAGTCCACCGCTGAACATAGGCCTCCCCATAGATTGTCTCATAGGAGACATTTGCCATAGTTGCCATGCTTGGCAAGCGGGTTGGCAACCACTGTCCATCTCCTGATTTTTTTCCTCTCTCGCCTCTTACGACACCTACGGAATAATATGGGATAGTAGATACTCTTACACCCTCATTACACGGTAACAGCAGTGCAAGCACTGCATTATACTCTCTAGCCAGTATAATTACAGGGTATGGAGGCATTCCATCTTAGTCCTCAAAAGTGACAACGTATCTGTAGCCTTCTATGATATTGGTTGCAGGTGCCCATGAACTTCAGTTGCTACTTTCCAACAGGTGGATTTTAAGTTCGTTTTACACTTTAATTTTATGAAACAAAACAAGCCTAATCATTAAATACTGTTTCAAAAACCCCGAAAGCGTAAAAAAATTACTAAACATTATTATACGATCATAACGAAACCCTTTATCACAGTTTTATTATGCTACTTATGTTTAGAAAATTTAAGTGAGAATGGTTGCTAACCAACTTTATATCATTATAGAACTTTAGTGGTAATTCAAAATAAATAAACCTAGCAAGCTAACAGCATAGCAAAGTGGCGAAGCAATCAGCTTTGTAGCACTTTCTAACGGTTGCCGTTGAGCAATCAGTTTCAAAATAGGAGGTTTAGGTGCCTGGGTGATCAGTAATCGATTGCTGAAAACAGAATTTGAAAATTCGAAACCGTTCTCGAGATAATCGTGGGACAGACGGACAGACGGACGGACAGACGGACAGACGGACAGACGGACAGACATCGTGAAATCAATAAACCTAACAAGCTAACAGCATAGCAAAGTGGCGAAGCAATCACCTTTGTAGCGGTTTCTAACGGTTGCCGTTGAGCAATCAGTTTCAAAATAGGAGGTTCAGATGCCTGGGTGATCAGTAATCGATTGCTGAAAACAAAATTTGAAAATTCGAAACCGTTCTCGAGACAGACGGACAGACGGACAGACATCGTGAAATCAATAAGTGACTTCGCAAGCTTCGCCACTTAATAAGTGACTTCGCAAGCTTCGCCACTTAATAATGATCATAAAACCTAAGATGATTTTCAAAGACTATTCAATGATACCCCACTTCACATATAGCTTTATTCAACTTTAATTTTTTAGGTTTCCGTACCTCAAAGGGAAAAAACGGAACCCTTATAGGATCACTTTGTTGTCCGACTGTCTGTCTGTCTGTCAAGGCCCTTTTTCTCAGGAACGCGTGGAGTTATCAAGCTGAAATTCATATCAAATACTCAAGTCTACTGTCTCTTAGAGTTGTGAAAACATCAAACTTCTAAGCCAACGCAATCAAAAGATAGAGCCGTTTATGCCGCAAATTTTCGACATTCGCAAGGGTATCAAAACCTACAGGGTACTTCCCGTGAACTCAGAATCTTGAAATTTAGTACGAAGCAACGTTTTAGAGCACAGATAAAGGAAAAATTGCGAAAAGTATAAATTTTTAGTTACATCATATATTAAACTTTTTTTTTAATAATTTTATACTTATATACCTACGGATTTGTTCGGAACCCTCGGTGCGCGAGTCCGACTCGCACTTGGCCGGTTTTATTTCTTTTTCACAATACTGCATCTGGTTGTCGCCATATTGAATTTCAACTGTCATGTCTTTAGTGTCACTTATAATATAAAGACCGTAGACAGAGAATCCAATTGGATTCTCAGTCTGTCTCTGTCTGGTAAAGACAAATCAATTGACGTAAGACTCATCAAAATTGGCCCACGCGTTTGATCTCTAGGGCGCTACAAAAGCAAAAACTTACATACATTCATACATATATAGGCTGATAAACGTATTAGCTTTATTTGCGTCGCGTAGTCGGGTAATAACTTCTTGGTCAATTTGCCTTAAATTAAAAATCGTATTTATTTTGACAGTGTTTCCTTTGTGTACAACGTAAAAGGAAGTTTACAATCACTCTTCAATCAACCTACAAACGTTATAAGTAACCAAGAATATAGAATTATTGTGTCTCTAATAATACTCTAGAACCGCAAGCTAGAAAACCATAACACTGCCATGAATCATCAACATCAGTGTCTAATTGGGTCAATGACCCGTGTCGCATTATCTAGCCTACGTATGATCAGATTACAATACTCGTATCAACGAAGATCAACTGAGTGTAAGACAGTAACAGTGTAGAATAAACGTTTTAAAAATTCCACACTTACAATATTTCTTCGACGACTCGTGAGCATAGTGACTTAAGTGTTTTGTAACGGCTCTGCAGGGTTCGAATCACGTTCGTAACGTGTGTTTAAATGACCTACCAATAATTGTTTCAGGTTTCAGTCTTAGTGCAATTTATGTTTGTAGAACGCCTTCACGTTATAGGGAAAACCTACTGTGGATAGAATACCATTTCTGCTGCATATCCATAACTCACTCAGAGCCGTGGTGGAGTAGTGGGTCGTAGGTAGCTCACCTTAAATTTCACAATACCTATGTAAACAACCGGAGTTCGATCTGCGACGGCACAAATAATTAATGTGCAGTGAAGGAAAACATCGCGAGGAAACCTGCATGTCTGAGAAATCAAATACGACGATACTTGTGAAGTCCGCCAAAGTTCACGGGAGAAAGACGGCGTACAGCGCTAAAATTGCAATTAACAATTTCATTTCCAACCCGTAGGTGCCGTAAAAGACGACGAGTGAGGGATCTGGAGAAGGGCAGTAGCGGAAGGAATCCACTACCCCATATCATCCCGTAGGTGTCGTAGAGGCCGCAGAAGAAAACAAATCAGGAGATGAGCAACAACGTCTTCCTAAATAGCGACAAAAATAAAAAAAACTGCGGTTGGCAACCCGCTATAGTTTCCAAACGTGGCAACTATAGCAAATATTCATTCCCCTAATAGGCAATCTATGTGGGAGGCCTATGTTGAGCAGTGGACTTTAAGAGGCTGTAAGGGTAAGAGAATCTCCTGACAACAATTAGAAATTATAAATAAACTGCGCTTGTCAACTCGCCTGCCAAGCGATGTAACTATGACAAGTATTGCCCCTGTAAGACAGTCTATTACGTAGGCATATGTTTAGCAGAATATTTTGATAGGTTTTGAAGATTCATTAGGCCTTGCAATTAGCGAACTTAGCCGCTCTTGTACTCGTACTACGAAGTTTTATACGTGGTAGGGCCATGCTGCAATAGTATAGTTGTAGCACGAATGGGTCGGCACGACCGGGGAAGGGTCACGCTCTCACAGAATACCAGCGTAAACCATACGAAACACAGCAGCTTAATGATGCTGTGTTTCGTATGGTGAGTGTAGAGAACCGGAGACCCTTTTTACTGGAAAAGACGCATTCCATCTTAGTCCTCAAGGCTGACAACGCATCTACATTTTAATTCGCAAACGAAGATAGATAGATAGATGATAGCGAAGAGACAACAACCGCTTACCATTAGGTGAACTGTGTGCTCGTTTATCACCCTTATTGTATAAAAAAATATAAAAATTAAGAACTACTACGGCTCTATGAAAAAACTTAGCTTTTACTTCGTCGTAGGATCTAAAGAAGTAAGCTAAGTAAATAATTAAGTTAAGTAAAAAAATCTATAGCATAATGCATTTTAAATATAGAAAGCCATTTATTAAATTATAACTACTTAGTAATGTAAAACATGCCAACAGAGAAAAAAAACAAATATTTTAAGAAAAATTACAACACCCAAAAATTAACAGCGTTTCATAATAAAACAGATATGAATGTCTATGATTTAAGGCGACAATAAACACGAAAGCTCACTCTATGCTTAACTATCAACCTTACTGAAAAAACCCCACACAACTTTCCACCTATTCCCGATCAACATAAGACTGAAATCTGTATAAAGAGTCGGCCAATTTAAATCAAATTTGGATATACAGGCGTCGCCCAAGAAGGGTCGTTGACACTGATGTATAAAATAGTGAGAAGAATTAAACAGTCTATTGAAACTCCAAGCCGGTTACGACATAGAGACCGGTTAGAAGGATGTCTTCTGTCAGTAATGACTGCAGACTGCAGAAATATTTACGTTACAGTCCATCTAAATAAAAACGCAACTTGATGGGTAAAAGATGAAATAAACTCTATTGTCATAGTGATAAGTATTAAGCTCATTTTAGATTTAGGATATGGTATAAAGTGCAGGAAATATTTCATTGATAAATTGGCGATACTGAGATAAGACGACTCTGGTTCTTTTAATTAATTCCATCATAACAATTAACATCAAAGTAAATACCTGTATGCATTTTGTATTGAATATAAACGTTTAGTTCGAACTTTAGTAATTTAAATTTAAAATATACAATACTAAAAACTATAATAATAATAAAAAAAAAACTAAAACTAGAAACTTAAATATCATATAGTCCTACTCCCCGCGGTATCGTGCCAAGAACGCTGGCTACGTTTCCCCGCTGAATGGCTATACTTAGCCTTTGAGCAAGGAAAGAACCAGCCCTCTTATCACCAGCAGCAACGACCAGCCGCGGATGGAGTTCCTTTAGGAACTTTAGTTAAAAAATAAAGAAACACGAAAGGAACAAAAGATTTTTTTTTATACTTAGAATAAGGGTGACAAACGAGCACATAGTCCACCTGATAGAAAGTGGATGCTGTGGCCGATAGAAATCTACATTTACCCTCAATTAAGAATATAAATGCAGATCCGTTGACACCCCCGAGGACTAAGATGGAATGCCTGGGTTCCAGTAAAAAGGATAACAATACCATTTATAATTAGTTATTGTTTGAATTTTAACAAAAACATTGTTAAAATATTTTATTAGTAATACTCAAGCTCATTACTCAAGATTAAAAAAAAGTATATCAAGTAACAAAATATATTAATTACACTTCTTATAAGTTAAAACACGTGTAAAGTTCTCAAGAATAATACAGGAATACGAATGATAATTAATTCGATGAAGAGTAATTTCATTAAACACCATATAAACTCAAATACCGAAGTCAAAGTACGACTAGGAATGTTAATTTTTACGGTACTTACTATTAAAATCTCTTGAATACTTCAAAGAAATCGAAACAAGAATGAGGAGGTGCGTTAGAAATATAAAATTGAAAGAATATAATGGCCAATAACTCCAATGCAGTTAGTATAGCTATGGAATTATTATTCAAATTACAAGTCAAAACAAACCTACAATGTACGGTTCGGGTTGCAGTGGTACGATAATAAAGATGGTTATACAATTTGTATGGACGTTCGAATAAAAAGAACGATTGCTGCATGAATGGATGCGCTGTTTCCAACTTCTGATAGGGTATTCCGTGTAGTGATAGCAATAAAAAATTCATTTAATATTATCTGGGAGCATGCAACCTAGTAGAGCATGTACCTATTAAACATATAGACTTTATGGTAATTACTTTAGGTTTTTGAAACAAAATTTGTCAGAAAAATAGATTACTTACACATGTATCGGATTCTGTATATATATAATTTATATTAAGTATTATTTTAAGGGATAAGAGATGAGGAATATTTGATATATTAAATGGAACATCAGACTACTTTTTAGTTACGTACTAAACAATATTATTATTATTTTACAATAAACACATCTAATAATTACAGTTTTTAAAATTTTAAACTTACATAATAATACAACATAAATATGATCAAAATAAATTAATTAATAGACATGAGAATATGAAATTCAAATTTAAAAATAATAGCATAACTCTTATTTTACCAGTAGGCGATACACATATTCATTGAAATCGAAAAAAAGTGTTTCGGAAGAGATCGAAATAAAAATTGCATCAGAGTCGGGCATAAGAGGGCTACTCTACGCTCCGCTTAAACAAATAAAATATAAATAGAAAGGAGTAATTTTTAAAAACATATATTTGTATAACATATAAAATTTTAAATATTTCTATACTGTAGTATGCACGACTCTCGCTTAGTATATAGCAATCCACGCTTACCAAGCGTTTCGCACATCTGACGCTGTTTTACGCATTTGTCACACTAGATTGCAAAGGCTAACTATATATGTATGTGAAAACATTTAATACAAAATATTTCTAAAATGCTACATTTTGCTCACGTACTAGTATTTCAACAATAAAAAAAATATCTTCTAAGATTTATTAAATTATTAGTTGGATGCTATCTATAATTATCTACAATAAATAAGTATTAGTAAACACAATCGAGCAATATCCAACGTCATATCAAGTGGCGCTAGTCATTAATTCCCATCAGTACACGTAATGCGTACGTTGGTCATTTAATGGAGTCGATCGCTCATTGACCCCACTCCTGCGGGATGTAAGTCGCTGCTGCATTTGTTTTTCGATATAATCGCCCAATAAAATACCAAGGGAATGAATTCTGATGAAGTGGACGGGCTTCTTACAATTTTTTATTTGGTTTTTAAGCAAGTGGAATAAGCTTGAATCAACTAACATTGAAGTACGTTTCCCGTGAAATGTGAAACACAGAAAGACGTTTAAAATGGGACTTAAACGTCGGACTGTTATTATCGTTACCGTTGCAGCCTTTCAAAAGCCCACCCCTTTTGCTACGCTTGACCGTCGGTTTGACAAACGCAGTTTTTTTTTATTTTTAGTTGTCTTTAGTAAGACGCTGCTGTTCATTTCCTGGGTTGTTTCCCTCTTGCGACATCCACCGGACGATATGGGGGGTAGAAGGATATTCTCACACCGCCACGTTTTTATCTTCTAGGTTTCGCAACAAGGCAATCAATTAACTTCTTGATGAGCTAGAACTTGAAAACTTTAAACATAGCTCAGAACTGAAAACGTAGTAAAACTGGTCGCCAGTTTTAATTATAATTTGTTATTAGTGTGAGCATAATCAATTTTATTATTTTACCACCCTAGTTGATCACGTCGTTAGTTATAACCCTAGCAGACACCTAAGTGACAAGACGGAGTGATAGATTCTCTTCCGCGCTATAAAATACAATACTTTATGAACGCAACGACTTAATGAGAGTAAACAGATGTTTTTAAAGGACATAATTGGTTTATTCAGAAGTTAAAAGCATTAATCTGGATCCCCCTTGTTTACTGTCGGATACGCTACAAATTTAAGATTAATACGACAGGCCACAGCAGTTTTACAAAAAAAGATGTTTTTCAAAAACACGATTATTTTAAAGTAAAATACGAATATTCCAATTTCAAATTTCCTAAACATTTTTGCTAATGCAATTTATGTATGTAAACTGGCTGATAGGATAACGTTTTTTATCCTATCCCTTTTCACATTTACTTACACAATAAAAACAGTTCAACAGTGGTAGAGCCACGCGGCAGCTCTTGCTGTCACACGGATGGGCCGGCTCGAACCGGGGTGGTACCACGACCTCACAGAAAACCAGCGTGAAGTAGAGGTTTACCTCTGCGTTTCGCTTGGTGAGTGCAGGTGGCCAGAGGCCCTTTTTACTGGAAATGAGGCATTCCATCTTAGTCCTCACGGGTGACAACGCATCTACATTTTGACTTGTAATTGAGGATAGATGTAGATGTCTATGGGCCGCAGCAACCACTTACCATCAGGTGGATTGTGTGCTCGTTTGTCACCCTTATCCTATAAAAAAAAAAAAAAAGAGGGAATAAGCCACTGATTTCAACACAAGCTGAAACCACACAAATTAACTAGAAACAAAACAAAGAACGCTGTGTACGAGGCTTTACAAATGTTTGAATACAATTAGTGGTTGCATCTGAGCTCAATGAGCACCGGGACGGAGCTAACAGACGGAGTACTTGCAAACGAGGGCGCGTCAAAGCTCGTCACCTCTTTAACATAAATTATAATGACAATGAACACAATACCACACTGACAGCAATGAGACGAGCCAAATACAAATCCTTTAAAACCTTTAGAACGATTATAGAGCGAAGTTATGAGTACTTTTTCATGTACCTACATTAAATTAAATAAAAAATAAAAATTAAATTAAATTAAATTTTTAACAGTGGTAGAGCCACGCGGCAGCTTTTGCTGTCGCACGGATGGGCCGGCTCGAACCGGGTGGTAGCACGACCTCACAGAATACCAGCGTGAAGTAGAGGTTTACCTCTGCGTTTCGCTTGGTGAGTGCAGGTGGCCGGAGGCCCTTTTTACTGGAAATGAGGCATTCCATCTTAGTCCTCACGGGTGACAACGCATCTGCATTTTGATTTGTAATAGAGGATAGATGTAGATGTCTATGGGCCGCAACAACCACTTACCATCAGGTGGACTGTGTGCTCGTTTGTCACCCTCATCCTATATAAAAAAAATGAAATTTCTTAATTCATACTAACGAACAAATTTAATAAAGAACACAGACGACGCTTTGAAATAGTGTTAGTATATTTTAAAAACTACATATGTTAGACAAACGATATCAAATATCAATGTTTCTTAATTTTTTTTCGTATGATTCTTTAATTATTTTAATACAGATTAAGGTATACGTATACGTACGTACGTCATATACGTGCAGCTCGAATGGGTCGGCTCGACCAGGGAAGGACCACGCTTTTACAGAATAGCAGCTTAATTGCTGCTGTTTTGTATGGTGAGTGTAGAAAACCAGAGGCCCGTTTCACTGGAAACGAGGCATTCCATCTTAGTATTCGGGGTGACAACGCATCTACATTTTGATTCTTAATCCAAGATATATAGGCATTTGCCTATGAGAAACAGCGTCCACTTACCATCAGGTGGACTGTGTACTCGTTTGTCACCCTATACTAAAAAAACAGTAAACTAAATATTCTAATTTCTTTCAAAAAAAAAAACTTGTACACAATTAGCCATTCAATGGCAAATTTCTTACGACAAATTACTCACTTAATTTTGTTTTACATAAATTTAATATAAAATTATGTTGGCATGTAGCTCTTATGGTTATGGTTTGGATAAAATCTAAATGATAGCTTCAGTATCTTTTCAGCGACGCTCGAAACTAACTAGGGGAAAAATTATCAGACAGTAGTTACGCAAAACAGCACCCAACCAACAGACGGTACAAAAAAGAGTCATGTATGCACAAATACATAGATAACTCTTTTTCTCGCCAGATAACGGAGACGTTAGCTAATCCACTACTTACCCGATACTATCCCGTGGGGTTTCATAAAAGGCGACAGAGGAATATGGATTAGGAGATAAGTAGTATCATCTTCCTGATAACAACACAAAATAATGAAAATCTGCAACTGTAAAGCTGCCATCCAAGCGTGGCAACTATGGCGAATATCCCCCCATAATTAATTAATTAATGCACAAAAAATCCTTAGGATTCTTATTCTTTTATGGAATAAAAAATACCTGCGAAATTTTATATTAATAGAATACAAAACAACAAACAAATTGAACAAACTCCAATTGCTCCAAACGTTAACATCATATAAGAAGCTTTTGTGGGACGATCTTTTTGAATAACTATGTCCGATTCAGAACCCCATACGTAACTAAGGGTCGATTTTTCAATCCTCAAATAATCTCTTCATAGAATAAAATACAACACAAACAAATAAATGTTATAGATAATTTATACAAATAAATAAAATTGAAGTGTCTGTGTTTGTAATGTCAAACTTACAGCTTTTTACTAAATGCATATGAAAGTATATACAGTACTAATAACAAAAATACAATTTTCAAAGTTTTTGTCTCTGTCTATGTGTCTGTCCGTCTGTTTGTCTGTTTGTTCCGTCTAATCTCCAAAACGGCTGGACCGATTTTGACGGGATTTTCACTGCCAGAGCTGATGTCACAAGGAGTAACTTAGGCTACTTTTATTATAGAAGAAGAATTAGGGTTACGCGCAAAAAAATTAAAACTCCAAATAACACGCGGGCGAAGTCGCGGGGAACAGCTAGTATATGAATAAAATATGTTTGACTTTTATATTCAGTCAGGTTATAATTTATTTGATGGATTGACGAATGAAGAATGGCTTATTCTTCATTCTAACCATTTGAAATCTATTGCATTTATGTAGCAAGTAAATACATACCGATAGAATTGTGATACAGTTTTAATTGTTTTTTTAAACGTTACCCCCACACTAGGATTTTTCCTGTATCGTGGAGGCAGTTTACATACATAGACTTCACAAGGACAAATATCCAGAACGAGAACAATTATTTGTAGGCTATACAAATACTTGTTCCGTACGGGATTCGAACCCGCGGCCCCTAGCGCTGCAACTCATTGCTAAGATAAAGTAGTTTTCATGATTTTTCAAATGATACCAACACTCATGTTACGGAATCACTTGAAATTGCGTCTAAAACAACATTTTATCTTCAAAAAGATAAACATCGTTATAACTCTAAGTGAATAAAATTATAATATCAGTTTGTTGTCCGCCACATTTTATAGATATTATGAGATAAATAAATAAAATATATATATAAATAATTTTGAAAGACTAAGGTAAAGTATAATATATATATATATATATATATATATATATATATATATATATATATATATATATATATATATATATATATATATAATAATAATAAGGTAAAGTAAAGGTAAAGTATAGCTTAGTAAATTGCACTAAACATATTATCTTTGAAATATTTTAATTCCTCAGACGTGCCTCTCAATGTTTTCCTTCACCACTGAGCATGTGGTAGATCAGCAATTAAAATTTACCATTAACAATTTCATAGGCGCCGATGGTGATTGAACCCGGGATGCTCGCGTATTGTGAAATATACGGCGGGCGCTTAGCCCCTGGGTTACCACGGCTCTTTGTAGTATTAAATCATAATTGATCGCTTGGATTCGTTCTTATTTGCTTATCAACTGATTGTAATCGCTTAAGATCTCTTCGTCGATTAAGTAATAAATACATTTGTGTAAATATGACCAATTGAATGAATGTAGTCAAGGAAACAACAGAAGCTATATATCAAGTTACATTATACACACAATTTCTGTAGTAGTCATAATTTGTCATTTTCAGACTTAACAGCTGTTTAATTGTTTGCCTGTGGCCCCTCACAAAGCATACTTAACTCGTGGGGTCGTGGATACCGAAATTAAACATTTAAAGTTATACTATACGGCTTTTACTAAAATGTAACATTTCACGCTTAATTAATACATAGGCTGCACTAAAAGTATCGGGAATGGAACATTTCCACTGCTCCTGTCATAATAAAATCTTTTTAATTGAAAACTCCTTGGTTTTAAACATCGAATACCATTTATATATTTAAAAAAAGATTATCGGTCTTGTCACAAGATTTTGTCAAACTTGTTTAGTCGTTGAGAAAATGGAATTGACTCGAGAAAATTCAAGAGCGATGATTTATTATGACTTTCGAAGTGGTTTAACACAAAAACAGTGTGTTGACCGGATGATTTCTGCATTTGGTGATGAAGCCCCATCCAAAACCACAATTTATCGCTGGTTTGCTGAATTTCAACGTGGACGTATCAAGCTCAGTGATGATCCCTGTCAAGGTCGTCCAAAAACTGCAGTCACCCAAGAAAACGTTGATGCTGTGCATAAGCTGATTGAGGAAGATCGACATGTGACATACCGCGAAATTCAGGCAACTTTAGACATTGGCATGAGTCAAATACAAATAATCTTGCATGAACAATTAGATGTAAAAAAGTTGTTTTCTCTATGGATACCGCATTCGCTCTGTGAAGAGCAAAAAGCGGCTCGCGTTACTTGGTGCGTCAGAACTCTCGAAAGATTCCACGCAGGATCCTCAAATGCTGTATACAACATCGTATCAGGTGACGAATACTGGATATACGCATACGAACCCGAAACAAAAAACCAGTCACGAGTTTGGGTGTTCGAAAATTAGTTAAAGCCAACAAAAATTGTTCGTTCACGGAGTGTTGCAAAAAAAATGTTGGCCACGTTTGTCTCCAAAACCAGCCATGTTACGACTATTCCTCTTGAGGGACAAAGAACGGTTAATTCAGAATGGGATGCTAGCATTTGTTTGCCACAGGTCGTTTCTGAACACCGTAAAGAGAACTGCAACCGCCGCATCATTCTCCATCACGATAATGCGAGTTCTCACACCGCACACAGAACAAAAGAGTTTTTAGAGCAAGAAAACATAGAATTATTATACCATCCGCCGTACAGCCGACCTAAGCCCTAATGATTTCTATACTTTCCCTAAAATAAAAAATAAATTGCGTGGACAAAGATTTTCATCACCTGAAGAAGCTGTGGACGCCTACAAAACGGTTATTTTGTAGACCACAACTTCCGAATGGAATGGTTGCTTCAATGATTGGTTCCATCGTATGGAAAAATGTGTCAAATTTCGCGGAGAATACTTCTAAAAGCAATAAATACATTTTTAAATAGTAATGTTGTGTAACTTCCTTGATTCCCGAAATTTTCAGTGCCGCCCTCGAGTATCATCTAACATAATAAATTATATAAAAAGTACAGAGTACTTTTGTGTTTGAGAAAATTTTTCATCCGAGCGAAGGTGATAATAATCTGTGAGTGGTGGTGCGCTAATACAGACATACATATAATCACGCCTCTTTCCCGTAGGGGTAGGCAGAGACCACTTCTTTCCACTTGCTACGATCCTTACATACTTCTTTCACTTCGTCCACTTTCATTATTCTCTTCATACATGCTCTACGGTTTAGGGTGCTCTTGACCTGGCCTTTTTTCAAGACGTCCCTGATTTGGTCTTGAAATGTCCGCTTAGGTCTACCCCTTCCAGCACTTTCATTCACACTCGCCTTATACACTTTTTTCGTCAATCGTTCTTTATTCATTCTCTCGACATGGCCAAACCGTCTCAGCATACCTTTCTTAATTTTTGTCACTACATCTTCTTTCAGACCACAACAATAATAAATAACACATAAATATAATTGTACAAAGCGACTATCTACTCGTTACTGCTAGCATATAATTTAAAATTTTGTACAACCGATTTCAATATAAATTATTAATAATAACTCAAAAACTATTGGTAAGACCTTGATCAAATTTATACGGAACCACATGAGAAGCACTAGCTTTCAAATAAAAAAAAGACACATCGAAATCGGTTCACCCAGAAAAAAATTATGAGGTAAAATAAAAAAACAAAACATGCAGTCAAATTAAGTACCTCCTCTTTTTGAAGGCGGTAGAAAAACGTAATTGACAATAAAAATAAAAATCTGCATAGTTGATATAATTAAATTTTAAACTATACTAAGCTATATATTGTAAGCTGTGCGATATTTATAAATTGGAATATATTAATTCATTAATTCCTAAGATCATTCATTATGTATTAATACTACTCGTATTTCAAAAAATTTATAATATTTTATGTATAGATAATATAGCAAACTTTTTACTAAATTGTATTTAAAATCATTACTAAAACGTCTAAACTTAAGGAATAAAAAGGACGATCAACGATTGTGAAGGTAAATCTGAATTTCATATTTTAACGTGAACAATAATACGAGTACAAGTACTGAGAATAAAACAATTATTATTAAAAATATATATAAATAAATTAATATGATAATATTATTTAAGGGTTTCTAAATATATGTTTTATCAGATAAAACACAAACATATTTACTATCTTTCTTTACTTTTTTATTATCTTGTTGTGTTGATTTAGCCGCAAAAAATACAAAAGATAAAAAAGAAATGTAATTCATTAAACAATTAACGATGCATCGAACCTTGGAACGATCTCTTAAAAGTTCTCTCAAATGCACTAGCGACCATAAATACTGAGAGGTTTTACATCCACACCAGCCCAACACGTCCCTTCCACACCACAATAAAATCCCTCGTAAATCTTCCGCCAACTTTAGTCCCTTTCATGGGTGGTTGTTAAAGGACACCATTAAAACGGGTAGTGTTGCCAGCACATAATTCGAACAGTTATCCCGCGAGCAATTCGATCTACGGAACCATAAACTACGACTGTCTCTAAAAATAAGTTACGTCACTAAGTAAACAAGTTTCACTTTAAATAGATTGTATTGTTATATTTATTTAAAGCTATTTTAATAAGTTAAACATCCTGCCCTTGGCTGTCTTTAGTATATGATAATACTCGTAATATTACTATGTCTATCGGTCTGAGAGGCAACCTAACTTCGCATTCGCGCGTAAACCCTATAAAATTTTTTTTTATATAATTCAATTGGGTAAGCGGTAATTTCATGACATGGTAAATATTTTTAATTATAGTCATCATAATCATGATAAACACTCACGCTTGTCACCCAGAGACATAGGCAGAGACTACGGACTTCCATTTGGAACGATCCTGACAAGGGTTGCCATATTATTTTGCACATATATAGTATTTTCCCCAAAAAAGATGGAAAAACATAGTACTTTTGTGAAATTCAGGAAATAAAAAGTACACATTTATTTTGAATCTATGTGTATTTTTTCATATATATTTGTTATTGCTCTTCGTTTTGGCCATCAATGATCTCTTACCTATAAAATAATCATAAGAATCAGAGCAATTTAGATTCATATTAAAATAAATATACAATTCATTCTTAATTAAATTAATACGTGCTCTATTTCTTTCATTTCTATTTTAAATTCATGATGGAAAAATTCTTTCCGTAAAACTAACTTGTTCTAGACTTTCAGTCACAGTTAATATAAAAAAGCGCGACAGTTGAATTAGCGGCAAAAATATTGTATTTTTCGTACTATATTATTTTTCTATGATATGTAGTACTGGGTGTCTCAAAAGAAAGTTCACATTTAAATCTTTTTTTAAAAGAAAAGTCTTAGCTTTATTGAAAAAATTGTTATTTTATATTGAAGTACACTGTTTGGGAATTTATTTTTTAAAAATAACATTGTCCAAATGTAAACCGTTGCGCTCTCGGCATTCATTTAGTCGGGCACTAAAATTGCCTATGACAGCTCGGCAGGTAGTCTCCGTGATGGCTGCCATTTCATGACGGATATTTTCTTTTAATTGTGCCAGGGAAGTCGGTTTATTAGCGTAAACTTTTGATTTGACATAACCCCACAGGAAAAAATCCATAGGCGTTAAATCGGGACTCCGTGGAGGCCAATTTATGTCACCTCGCCAGGAGATTAATTTGTTCGGAAAAATTTCTCGAACTCGAGGCAGAGATCTGTTGGACGTGTGTGAAGTTGCTCCATTCTGCTGGAACCATGTTCTTTGGTTGTAACCAGGAAAGTTTTGCAGTTGGGGTACGAAAAACTCGTCTAACATCTCCACATAACGCTCTGAATTCACTGTGAGTGTGCGTCCGCTTCCATCTTCAAAAGCCGATAATTCCTCGCGCCGACATCGCTGCCCATACGGTGACTTTGGGTGAATGTAGCGGTTTCTGATGTTTTTGTTTTGGGTTGGTTGCACTCCAGTAACGACAATTTTGCTTGTTTACATGCCCATTCAGGTGAAAATGGGCTTCATCGGAAAACAAGATGTTGGTGAACGTTGGAAAGCGCTCAATCATCTGATTTACAAAGGCAAGCCTCTGACCAGCATCTTGAGGCTTCAGTTCTTGCACTAACTGAATTTTGTACGGGTGCAGCTTTAAATCTTTGTGTAAAATGCGGCATAATGAAGATCTGTGCACATTTAAAGCAACAGCACGCTTCCGAATCGAGAGGTTTGGATCATCTCGAATAGACTGAGTAACACTGTCCACGTTTTCGGCTGTTCTTGATGTTCTTGGTCGCCCAGATTTTGGTTTCTCCAGAGTTGACCCAGTCTCTTCAAACTTCTCAACCCATTTTGCAATGAGACGAGTGCTAGGCGCATCATTTAAGTGACGAATATGTCGAATACTGCAGAATTTTCTACGCGCTACAGTCGCCGAATTACCGTTTTTGTAAAACTCACGTACGCACAACGCACGGTCCGCACCAGAGAAACGCTCCATAGCGACTAAATTCCCAAGAGCCAGACTACCGACTGACATACCCCCCGCGCCCCTCAGAATAGTTGCTTTCGCGTAATAAGATAAGCAAATGTGAACTTACTTTTGTGTACAATTGCCTGAAATATAGTACGATACCACATATTATAGTACCGGTGGCAACCCTAATCCTGACACCTCTCTCGCTTCCTTTACATCCACATACCTACGCAACATGTTAGGGGTACGTCTGGCCAATCTTCAGAATATCGGTAATTTAGTCGATAAACTTTCGTCTACTGCCGTTCACTTCTGCAACATAAATTTGCTTTGTAACTCTTTCCTCGTTCATTCTTCCTACATGACCCAACATCTTCTAGCAAACCACAATTTCTCATCGTATCATTCAGATTCAGCCCTAACATACTGCGTATTTCTACAGTATTTTTAAATATAGGACATTTAATATTCATTCTACGTCGTCGCCATCATTATCAAAAGGGTGGATTTTTTTAGTTTTCCGTTGTAACATTTAACTATTGAACCTTTAACTTTTTTCATTCCAGATGATACTTACTTAAAAATGCACGCGATAAGATCCGTAAAATCAGTTCAATTCAAAATGTAATTAGTAAAAGAATACCACATATTATGAACCAAATTACTATAATAATGGTACTGAGACGTGGTCCTTCACTGCTGGCCGGATGAGGAAGCTCAAGGTCGCTCAGCGAGCTATGGAGAGGGCTATGCTCGGAGTTTATCTGCGTGATAAACTCCGAGCATGAAGAGAAATCCGAGAAATGAGGATATCCGCAATAGAACCAGAGTGACCGACATAGCCCAACGGTGTAGTAAGCTGAAGTGGCAAAGGGCCGGCCATATAGCTCGAAGAACCGACTACCGTTGGGGGAAAAAGGTTCTCGAGTGGCGGCCTCGTACCGGCGGACGAAGTGTAGGGCGTCCCCCCACTAGATGGAGTGACGACCTGGTAAGATATGCAGGAAGTCGATGGATGCAGGTGGCTCAGGACCGTGCTTTGTGGCATTCCTTGGGGGAGGCCTATGTTCAGCAGTGGACTTGTGAAGGGCTGTAATGATGATGAAAATGATACTATAATAAATGAAAGATGCAAAATATGTATAAACATGAAAACTAAGTCCAACCTCATTCTTGTTTCATTCTCACATTACACTAACACGTACGAAAATAAAATATTCGAGTCGATACATTAACAATTCGTTAATTAGAGAAACCATAAATAGTCTATAAACTACTACACGACATAATAGGTATAAAGGGCTATTCATTCATACTCATGCGTAACCACAAAAGAAAGTACATACAACAGTAAACAAAACACTCGACGCGGATCGGTCTGTGGCCGCATGACATTGACATTGGTCAAACGAGCCGCACATTAATGAGTCATTAATACAATCACGACTAATAATCTTCCACTCAACAGATGTCGCTAGTTGTGACTGAGGTAAAGTTTTTTGTTACCTACATAATCATAGTTAATTGAGAAATTAGTTTTAAGTAATAGTTTTTCAGTTTCTAGAATATTATATTAATACACAAAACAATGTCTGAGTCGGTTTTGATCTTTAATTTTTTGCACTCTTTAACTCTTTATTAACCGTTACATTTTTCTACGAAATTATCTTCCCCATCTTAGATTAATGATAGGTCTTCGCGCGCTCAGACTAGATACCGCCGGCGCTCTTGTAAATGCGGCAACAAATACTACGCCGGTTCCTTGCCCAAAGAGTGTCAAAGGGACATAAGTTTCCACTATCGTTCCGTCTGTCTGTCAGCAGGCTGTATTTCATGAACCGTAATATGTAGATACTTGAAATTTTCACAGAATGGGTATTGGCTATTATTGCTATAACAACATATAATAAAAATAAAATTTTGGTTACACCATATAATATATAACTATTTTTTTTAATAATTTGTGAATATTAGTCAAATATTTAAATATAAAAATTAAACTGATAAAAATGAGGCCTTATCATTTATATGCCATTTATTCAGAAGAAAGACCTAAACATAATATACACAAATATATTGATACATTCACTATTAATAAATTATTCATTTTTAAGTATTTTTGGTCATAAAATATTTTTTCCCGTTAATCGGGTAATAGTTAAGCTGCTGGCATATACAATTTTTCACGCACACTAGCATCCTTGTAATTGTCTTATACACACTAGAATATTGAGTAGCCGCAGTCACGGAGCTGTTTCTTTCAAGTAGCGCGATATATAGTCAAAACGCGCGATGACCTATCATTAATCTATGTTCCCCATTATAAAATCTTTCAGATATTTCACCTCATTGTAAAGTGGCGCCGCCCTGGTAGCAGAAAAAGACATGGACGCCCCCATTAATAATGCGATGCGCTAACGCCGGTGCTCTGTGCGTGCACGATTCAATTTTATGCGAACCCAAACTATCTATCTATCTATTACAGCCTATAAAACTCCACAGCTTAACGTGGGCCTCCCCCATATGCCTCATAGGAGGGATTTTGCCACAGTTGCCACGCTTGGCAGTCGCGTTGGCAACCGCAGTGTTTTAATCATCTCCTGTTTTAGTTTTCCTCTGTCGCCTCTTACGATACCTACGGGACGATATGGGGTAGTGGGTATTCTTACACCGCCACTACACGGCTTATCCGTTCTCGATCCCAAACGTCGTTTAATGATTGTTGATAAAATAGTGAGAAATATAAGAATATTATATTTCTCACTATTTTATTTTTATTACTGTTTTGACTTGTGCTCAAAGACAAATGTCCTAGGCAGCATGGTAGAAAGTAAGATCTTAAAATATATTTATACGTTTATATGTTATCTATACGTGGAAGAGTCATGCTGCAACTATATTAATAGTATAGTTGTAGTACGAATGGGTCGGCTCGACGGAGAGACCACGCTCTCACAGAATACCAGCGTAAAATAGCAGCTTAATGCTCCTGTGTTTCGTATGGTGAGTGTAGAGAACCGGAGACCCTTTTTACTGCAAACGAGGCATTCCATCTTAGTCTTCACGGGTGACAACGCATAATATGCATTTTGATTCGTAATCGAGGATAAATGTAGATGTCTATGGGCCACAGCAACCACTTACCATCAGATGGACTGTGTGCTCGTTTGTCACCCTAAATTCTATAAAAAAATATATTTACTAGCTTACACGGGCTTGATAACATTGTATTATTTTCCCGGTACTTCATTCGTGTGGAAAACTCACAATATTGTTTCACCATTATGCCTACGATAGTTAGCTGCTAAGCTCAGGTCTTTGGCCCGTTTAGTTATTTAGCCCAGATTTAAGCATCACACATGTAATTGCTACCAGCGACCTCGCTCAGATCATCGTTCTATCTACATAATGAAAATAACACCTGAAAATGAGGTGATCCCTACCATGCTGGTCCTATTCTATTATCTATACCAATAAACAAAATTGAAGTGTCTGTTTGTAATGTCAAAATTAGACTTTTTACTAAATGCACATGAAAATATATAATATGGTACTTATAACAAAAACACAATTTTTAAAATTTTTGTCTGTCTGTCTGTTTGTTCCGGCTAATCTCCGAAACGGTTGGACCGATTTGGACGGGACTTTCTCTGGCAGATAGCTGATGTTATAAAGAGTAACTTAGGCTACTTATATTTTTGAAAAATAATTAAAGTTCCGCGCAACATAATTAAAACCCTAAATTTCACGCGAGCGAAGTCGCGGGAAACAGCTAGTAGTTCGTATAAAAATTGTACGAAATTATTGTAAAGCTATATATATTATATTAAAAATATATAATCCCACTGGGTTACTTGCTGGTTCTTCGCAGGATTTTCCGAACCGATGGTAAATAAAAATGACATTCATTAAGTATTACGTTTTGAATAAAATTATTGTATTATTTTCTATTCAATCTAGTCGGGTACATCTAACCAAAGAAGTAGACGAACAAAATAAGGGATATTTATAACAATCGTAATAGTTTTACATAGTTACGATAGTTAAAAAAATTGCGAAAAAAATGTTGCTAAGCCTGTAAACATAATAACATTTTCACACGGTAAAGTCATAAAACTATTTCACTATAAATATTTACTACTAGCTGTTCCCGGCAACTTCGTCGGCGTTCGGTTTCGTTGTAACAGTGGTAGAGCCACGCGGCAGCTTTTGCTGTCGCACGGATGGGCCGACTCGAACCGGGGTGGTACCACGACCTCACAGAAAACCAGCGTGAAGTAGAGGTTTACCTCTGCGTTTCGCTTGGTGAGTGCAGGTGGCCGGAGGCCCTTTTTACTGGAAATGAGGCATTCCATCTTAGTCCTCCCGGGTGAGAACGCATCTACATTTTCATTTGTAATAGAGGATAGATGTAGATGTCTATGGGCCGCAGCAACCACTTACCATCAGGTGGACTGTGTGCTCGTTTGTCACCCTTATCATATAAAAAAAAAACTATTACGATTGGATTTCATGGATATTGTTTTTTTTTTGCGCGGAACCATAATTGCTTTTCTAAAATAAAAGTACCCTAGTTACTCCTAACAACATCAGCTATCTAACAGTGAAAGTCCCGTGAAAATCGGTAGAGCTATTTCGGAGAATACCTGGAACAAACTAACAGACAGACAGACGGACAGACATACAGAAGTCCCGTCAAAATCGGTTTAGTTATTTCGGAGATTATCCGGAACAAACTAACAGACAGACAAACGGACAGACATACAGACAAAAAAATTAAAATTTATTTTTTTGTTCTAGGTGCCGTATAATATATTTTCATATGCATCTAGTAAAATTCTGTTATTTTGACGACATTACAAACAGACACTTCAATTTTATTTATTTGTATAGAGTATAGATATAGATTTTTACAACCTTGAGCTCTATTTTGCTTAATTATACAATTAATAAGAAACTATTTAACATTCCCCATTGTTATCGATTAATCATTGCGTTTACACTTTGTTCTTGCCCTTGTAAATTTAATTTACTAATTTAATAATGATTGCAATTATTTCTTATCGCTGCCTTGGCGAATCAATAATTGAACGAATTGTATGGAAGGTATTAACTGACTTCAAAACAGGAAAATGTTATCAGAAAGTGATAAAAGAGCATTTTATTGGCATAGCAAAAAGAGATAACAATAATAAGCAAAACAAAAAATACGAATTAAAATAAAACTGCACATACCCTATTCTTATTGAATAAAGGATGACAAACGAGCACACAGTCTATCTGATGGTAAGAAGATATTGTGGCCCATAAATATCTACATCTATCTTCAATTAGAAACGAAAATGCATATGCATTGTCACCCGTGAGGACTAAGATAGAATGCCTCTTTCCCAGTAAAAAGGGTCTCCGGTTCTCTACACTCACCATACGAAACAGCAATGTTAAGCTGCTATTTTACGCTGATATTCTGTGAGAGCGTGATCCTACCCCGATCGAGCCGACGCATTCGTGATACAATTATAATATAGCTGCAGTGTGGCTCTACCACATGTCAAAATCCTAATATAATAATATGTAAATTATTATCACAAAGATCGAATTCAACAATGTGCATGCCTCACATTTCCGTCGTTCCCAGATTCTAGAGCATAACGATGCCTTTCGTCTGGAATAGGCGTGCTCAACACGAGTGTCATTGAAACTAGGAAAAATGCATTTTTCATTCATTACAGCCTGTCAGAACTCCACAGCTGAACATAAATCTCCTTCTTAAATTGCCTTATAGGGAATTTTTGCAGTTTTTTTTTATTTTCGTTTGTAATCAGGACAACTTTAGAAATTCCGATTTCTTTTTTACCACATTTTTATTAACTAGCTCTCTTTTCAAACGACTTCAAAAAAAAAAGGAGGAGGTTCTTAATTCGGCTGTGTTTTTTTACGTGTGTTAACCTCAGAACTTTTTTCTAAATGAACCGATTTTGATGATGCTTTTTTATTTGAAAGCTGGTGCTTATATATTATCCCATATAAATTTGATCAAGATCTGACCAGTAGTTTTGGAGTTATCTTTAATAATTTAATTTGAAGTTGATTGTATAAATTTTTTAATTTTACCACTTGTGTTATATATATATATATATATATATATATATATATATATATATATTGAAGTCAGTTGTTTAAATTTTACCACTTGTATCTTTGTCTGTTCAGCACAAGCACAATTCATCGCATCGTCGAGGAAGTTATGCGAGGAAGTTGAGTCTCTGCCTAGCAGTGCAAAACTACACAAAATGCTATCGAAAGCTAAACATAATCAGAAGGGGCTTCTTAAAAAGCCTGATGGTAACTTCACTAATAGTGAAACAGAAACACTGGAGCTACTAGCGTCAACCCGATTCGAGGACAGTGTCGTCTGCAAAGAGTGAGAGCTGAACACCATTCGACGGGATGAGAATGTCGTTGGTGAACAGGATATATAGCAGAGGTGCAAACATTGAGCCCTGAGGGACACCTGCTTTGTTAGGACGTTGAGAAGAGAGCGTGCCTTCGTGTCTAAAACGAAAGTAAGTGATTTAAGTATAATGTTTTAATGCATGATTAGTGATTTGTATTTTTTTATTTTTCAGCTCAAGGTCATATATTAAAAAGCATTGATAATGCTGATAGAAGTATAATACTAGTAGCCTATCTTTAATTTCCTAACGACTGTTAATTTGTGGTTATGCGAATTCATGATGGAGGCGGCGGTGCAATTAAGTTTTCTCACGTGTGTCAATTTTTTGGTCCTCAGGTAAAATTATTTTTTGTGAAAAAAACTCTTGTGTATAAGGTGGTAAAATTAAAAATTTTGTACAACTGACTTCAATATAAATTATTAAGGATAACTCAAAAATTACCTAAACTATATTAAACTAACTTCCCAATGCGCTGGACACCATACTAGTATATACTGAATGATCCGAAAATATAGGAGGAAGAACTGGATGTAAACGCAATATTAAACTTAATTTCTTGTCTGTCTGTTTGTTTGTTTGTTTGTCTGTTCGGTTACTTATATAAAGCAACTTTACATTTACCATAACCGGCAAAATTCGCAGAGAAGTTTCAGAGTAAAGAATACAAGCAAATGATGAAGAAAAACAAAATTAAAAAAACTCAAAAATTATGTCCTTTTTATCTTTTAAATTGAAAATGCGTGGTAATACATTATTTTCACTGATTTTACTGCGCACGCACACTTCTTAAGGATCGATCGGTAGGCAGAAACCTTGTTGCCCATAAATTCCATTCAATTTGGGTTAATTTCAAATAAAAGTAGAAGCCTTATTTTACTCGTATTTTCAAAAACTGCAATAACGGTATATCATTATTTGTATATTTGAACTTAAGTGTAAAATTTAGCTACTCTTTGGAAAATGATCCTGTATATGTATATGTTAGAGGTAATTATAAATAACTATTATTTCTATTAACAAATTATGCTTTTATATTATTTTATTTAAACTGTTTTGGAATTCACGGGCAATCTTCAACCTCACCCATTTTATACGATTCATCTCGCGGAGGCGGTGGAGGCGTGTAGAATACAGCCTCATCATTAATAACGACAACAATACGGCAGATATGATCTGCATTCATACATTTGTTTATATTGTACTCTACATTGTATTGTCTTCTCGCAACATAAGATACATTTATTCTGAAACAAATACTAAAACAAAAGGATAGCGTATCAGGGACTGTGAATACGCCTTATATTATAACTCCACCCTCGAATTTAGATGTTTCATTTCATTAGAATTTTATTTTAATAACTTTTACATATACGACTGTGTATTATTTTGTTTTTAATATGCTTAAAATATATCAAACTACAGATCCGTCCCGGCTTCCCCTGGACAGGATCTATTAATGTAATGTATTTACATTTAAGATAATCTAAGACCTTTTTTTTTTTTATAAGTTTTTGGATAAAATATTGCTGTTCGTAGAGTTTCATTACAATCGGTTTCGCCATTTTGAAGATTAACCCAGACAGAAAGGACTCAATGTAAGGCACTTATTTTGATATTACAGACAGACAATTCGATTTTCTTTATATGTTTAAATATATAGATGTGTACATTAATAGATCTAATGATGAAATTGTTAATTTTCCTTTTATTTTATTAAGTTATCTTCCTCACCATCCTTAGTTTTCAATGTATAATTCTAAAGTATAATTTTGTGCATAACTTCTTAAACCTTACATTAAGATGAAATGCGTGGCGAGACATTTCATTCTCTTACCTCCTTCAAACTATAGATACCGCACCTGGACCTAACACGTAATTATCTGCAAATTTGTAGTCACACAAATTGAATAAGATAGTAAATATATGAGAAGGAATAAATGTTGAATAATTAATAATCACAAACATCAACTTGGAACAATTTATATTGATTGCATGGAGCGTTAACTTTATAGATTGCAAGCGTGGCTATACAAGCGAAATGTTGCTGCAAATTAAAATACGTACACACAGAAGAGAATCACACTTATTTAAGTAATAAGATAGATAGCTTAAGATAATGGTAATAGGGTTCAAAGTTCTACACACCTATTTCTAAAAGATACCTGTCGTTTATAGTAAGATCCAGACACGATAAGTTCATATCGCGTGGGCGTAGCATTAAGAACCCATAAATCTTTCGTAGGCATTAATTATTCCTCGTCGTTGAAGAGACAAGAGGCTGCGTGAGGCATTTTTATTTCATTAGACAGGACGATAACGTTTGAAGTTGATTTATCGGTGTTGATTGCGTTAAATGCGTTGGGACAATTGAATATGACGGTTCTTATATTCGGTACATCCAAGCAAATTGCAGCCTTATTGAACAAAATGTTGAGAAATGGATCCAGTCGTATAACTCAAGATTTCTTAAGGTTATTGTAAAAAGTGGTACTATTGCTTATGGTTCAACCCATACCAAATAACTTTAGTATTTCGACTTGGTGCCTAATAGAGTACATGCGAATTTATTAGAATGAGATTTTGATTTCCCATAAATCTGTTAGAAAAATTAATATTGATGAACTGTTCTGTACTTGTTTGTGTAGAATAGCTTTTCAATAGACTGACAAAAAGATAATTAAAAATCAACCCTTAAATGCGGCTACGAGTTCAATCATACCATTTATATGAAACCCATCGGCGATAATATCAATTATGAACCAACGATGAACTATTTATTTTTTCATTTCAGAATGAGTTGCAGTATCGACCCAAATACTCAACATTAATACATACAAAGTAATGCATTATAAAACAAATTTAATTGAATTTAGTCTTGTAAGTATTTGTAATTAAATTCAATTTTAAATATTTTTTTTTTAATTTTAACAGACTTCAAAAAGGAGAAGGTACTCAATTCGAATATTTTTTTTTTATGTGTATTACCTGACAACTTGTTTCTAGGTTCCGAACCGATTTTGATGATTCTTTTTTTGTTTGAAAGCTGGTGCTTCTCATGTAGTCCCATATAAATTTGATCATGGTATGACCAGCAGTTTTTGAGTTATCCCTAATTATTTATATTGTAGAGTATGTATAAGTCGGTTGCATAAAATTTTTAATGTTACCACTTGTTTATTTATATTGAAATTAGACTTCGCAGGATGACTTACAATTTTTTATTCATATCGAATCGTCATATTGTGGCGGAGTAAGTCAGTCCTTTTTTACTACTATCGTACTTTGAAAGAAATTAATAATATCCACACAGACGACAGACAGAAACGTCAAAAGTGCGAAGCATCGTGCGTTGTATATGGACAGCTGAGAGATATCAGTCGGCGACAGTGACCAGTAGCCACTTGCATGAAGACGAAGTGGCGTCATTCGTCAACTAGCTTTAAAACAATTTTAATAAAAATGTCTACTCTCGATTCACTATTATTAGTATTTTCTGGCACAAAATAATTGACTCTAGGCTTATTGAGAATTTTATTGACAATAAAGCCCAATAATTGATTTCGATCACATCTCGAATTTGAACCGGAGACCACATGCTGAGCAATCACGCTTACGACCGCTATACAAAAGAAGCAGTCTTGTCTAGTCGACTGTAAACAAAGTATTTAAGTACTTTCCTCATCACATATCGCCCCCTAAATGGGGTCGCTTCCGATTCGGCAGAAAGGCCATACAGGCCAAAGCCAGTCCCAGGTCATCACAGGTGGCGTTTAGTGGGTAGGCACTTCATAGTGATTCCCACATAACCACGCAGCCGGCTGCGTGGTATGCTATGAGCATTCACCACCTCCCTCCCCCGCTTCCCGGAGGGTAGCCTTGCTATGGGCACAAAAAAAAACACATATCGCAAATTTTCTCATAGTTTGCCAATCAAGCGATCACGTACTTCGCGAGACGTACACCAATCATAAACACAGAGGCGTGCCTTGCCGACGGACACTTGAAAATGATTCTGTTGTTAGGCACTTCACGCGGGGAGATCATAACATCACATTACATCCAATTTTCAAGTAGCGACTTCCCTTCGGTGCGCCCGTAGCTAAATTGCCCCGCACAATTAGAGGCACGGATGCAATAATTCCAAAGCTTCCTCCCTATCAATAGGAGTGTATTAAGAGCAATCTAGTGCCGGGAATCGCAGCGAAAAGTACCTCAACTATACTAGAATTCACTTAAGTGCACTCTGCGAATAGGACCGATACTAATGCTACGTCTTGTTAAATCCTTTGAGCGTGGAAAAATACATTACATTTCGATTTAGCTGTAATACAACAGTGATTATCGATAGTGCATTGGTAGTCTGTTGGGTTTGGTTTAACGCTGAGAGCCGTAGGTTCGAATCTCACACGGAACAACTACATATTTTGCATAGTCTACAAATAATTATTGTTCCCGATCTATATGTTTCCGATGTGCAATTTATGTTCGTAAAATGCCTATACGATATGGCAGAAATTCTTAGTGGTTTAACCCACACATGTGGGTTTGTAAAACAAGAAAATAAGAGACCATGATGATGAAGTGATGGTGATGATTTACAGCAATTTATATACCCGATTAAAGTTGTGTAGTATAGTAAACATAAGGAAAGCTACAGTTTGTATACGTCCCACAGCTGGGCATAGGCCTCCTCTCATTTATGAGGCATAGGGTGCAGGTGTAAATATCGATATATCGATATTTATTTGAGAGTATCGAATTCATATAAATTTCGATATATTTTAAAATGTTGTATTAATGACAAAACATGTAACACTACTTTTACGGATTTTATCGCGTTTAATTTACTTATTTTTCTTATTTTTATTAATTCCCGACGTTTCGGGTGCTTTCCAGCACCCATGGTCCACCGTGACCCCGTGACTCGAAACGTCGGGAATTAATAAAAAAATTAAACGCGATAAAATCCGTAAAAGTAGTTTTATTCAATGTATAGTGTTCGCGTAAATATAAGAAATCATTATATAAAACATGTAACAACAAAAGGAGGTACAAAAGTATTCATGTGTGGTTGGTTGTCGTTTTTTTTTCGTCGTCGTTTTGTCAATAATATGAAATTTTAGACCTTATCTTTACATCATGCACATCATGACGATATATCGATATTTATCACGCGATATATATCGATACTTTTATAAATATCGATTCGATATATATCGATATATTGTTTCCCTTGCCCATCCCTATAGCAAACTTCACGCATCATCAAAATATTTTATTTCTCAAACTTGCAACTAGGTTTTCTCAAGATTTCTTCAGCGCCGAAGACATTGCAAATCACCAATAAAATTGCAACTAGCAAATAGCAGTGGTTGCACTCTTGTGTTCCGGTCTGAGGAGTATAAAGAGAGCCAGTATAATTACAGACTGTGAGATATTTCACCTTAGTCCTCATGCGTGACAGCCCATCTGTGGGCTGTAGCCCTATACGGTTGCCACTTGCCATCAGGTTGACTGTAAGTTCGTTTTTTGTAACATTATTACAAAAAACAAGCAAGAAACAAGGCAAGTGCGAGTCGGACTCACGCACTGAGGGTTCCGAACAAATCCGTAGGTTAAAATTATTAAAAATATTTTTATTATATGACGTAACGAAAACTTTATGCGTTTCGTAATTTTTCCTTTATTTGTGCTATAATAAGTTGCTTCGTACCAAATTTTAAGATTCTGAGTTCACGGGAAGCATCCTGTAGGTTTTGATTCCCTTGCGGCATAATATTTGCGGCATAAACGGCTGTATCTTTTGATTGCGTTGGCTTAGGAGTTTGATTTTTTCACAGCGCCAAGGGACAGTAAACTTGAGTATTTGGTATGAATTTTAACTGCATACCTCCACGCGTTCCTGAGAAAAGGGGTCTTGACAGACAGACAGACAGACAGACAGACAGACAGACAGACAGACAGACCGACAGACAGACAGACAGACAGACAGACGGACAACAAAGTGATCCTATAAGGGTTCCGTTTTTTCCTTTTAAGGTACGGAACCCTAAAAACATGCGTGAGTGTCGTGGAACACTCGGTTGGAACGAAGTTCCTTACGTAGTATATTATTATTATTCTTAGAATAATAACACCTAGAACGATAGTTCCCTACAAAGCGGACCTTCAAAAATGAGGCAAGAACTAAATCTATGTGTGCGTAAGTAACTTGGGTTTACGCTAGACGAAACGCGCACAAGTGGAAAAATAAAGTTGCCAGTACATTAACTTTTCCCCAAAAGTAGGGAAGATGAAATTATATTAGACTAATACAATGGAACGTATGAGTAATACAATTGTGAAAATAAATTTGTTTGAATTCTGTTACCGAAGTGTAGCCCACCAAATTCAAAATATTCTTTCATAGGGTATTTGACTGTATAGCCAAGTGAGATACTTTTATAAGCCATCTAAATGTGATTGCATTGCATCATATTTGTCTTTATAACTGTATAGAGACGTTATAATTATATGACTAATGCAAGTTTCATATACACACCTGCCCGATGCCCGACACACGACTGTTCGACGAAGGATTCACCGAATTCAGTATTTATTTTTCAGTTTATTTTTTAACTATTTTGTTTTTAATAATCAAAAATAAATAAATACAATACGAAAAAAACAAGCATATTTTAATTTTGGCAGGTTAATTACATAGTCCTCACGGGTGACAACGCATCTGTATTTTGATTCTTTATTGAGAATAGTTGTAGATGTCTATAGGTCACGGCATCCACTTACCATCAGGTGGGCTGTGTTCTTTTGTCACCGTATCCTATCAAAAAATGTGAGGAAAAAATTTTTGTTTTTTTAGTGGGTTTCCCACTGCCTTGATTTCGATTGTCTCTAATGGTTTCTGTCTAACAAGCCGCAATCATCGAATCAGAAGGAAACCTAAAACGAAAATCAAACATGCATTTATTATCAGACCATATAAAAAGATTCTTTAAAATTTATTATCCATATTTTTTTAAATAAATGCAATGCGTTGCATTTTTCTGATATTGGAAACCCTGATAGTAAAAGTTGTCAGGGTGCGTTATGCACTGTATTCAATTCCTATTGACGTGTTTTACTTTTAATTAAACGACAAAATGTGGGAGAATTTTTATTCACTTTGGCAACATTTCCATATAATGTGATGTGTCAGTTTATAAAAATTCATATTTATTTTTGATGAATGTTTTACGTAAAAATATAAATTCAAAGCATTTTTTACGCGTGAAATGTAATGTTAATATTGATAAACGTAGGTTTTATATTATTGATTAACAAATATAAATAAATGAATTACTAGCGTCTATTTAAATTAGGCGTCATTTGAAATAAAATAATATTTCTTTCATGGCAAGATAAGAGAAAGTGCGAGGGAGATGGATATTATTCCATCTCACTTCCTTATTTCGCCGCCAAGGCCGTCTACACTATGACACAAGGGGTAGTGACGAAAAAATCCTACACTTTTTGTCGCCTAGCTCTCCCATCCGCAAAACCCATACCGTCCGATAAGGAACTTCGTTCCAAAAATAACAATTTCATTAATGCCGGCGGGGATCGAACTGGGAATATTCGCGTACTATAAAATATACGGGGAGCGCTTAGCCTTGAAGCTTACCCCGATTCTTCGTCTTTATACAAGACGAAGAATCGGGCGCTGTTCCCACGTAATCTTTCCGAGAAGAGCAATAAAGATATCATGCACGTTTGAAACACAGCAAGACCCAAATGTAACCGCTTATCAAAAGTTCATAAATGAACATAGGCCTCCCCATATATTTCCACATGAGAGGGATATTTGCTATAGTTACCCTGCCACGCTTGGCAAGCAGGAACCCCCAAGGGTGGCAACTATATACGCAGTTCTTTTTTTACTTTATATTTTACGCAGAAAGTAACACTATTAGTACGTACAAGGAGTTACCGAGTTAATTTGAAATTTTCATATTAACTTGCAAACGAGGCTCCGTAAATGACTTCAAGCTAACAAATTTACGAACAATAATTATATATAATGCCTAAATTTAGATGTGGACTTGTAACGGGCTGTAATTATGCTTATGATGTTATGAAGATGTATAATAATACGAGGATGACACTGAAAGTTCTTAGAAAATCAAAAACTGAACAAACTAGCAAGTTATATATAGAAATAAATAAAAATCGCAAGGTCGGGCTATAAGGCGGGTGATTTCCATTTTCAAAATTTGAACTTATTTTTTTATTTTATCGTTTACAAGTGGCCAGTTCTAAAAACTTTCAGTGTCCCCCTCGTATCAATAGAGAATTTTACTATGTCAACTAGCGTCTTCCACATAAAGACTTTTCAAATTACCTGTCAAACTACTTGTTTACTGATATTTATAAGTTCTCAAATACGGTTAGCTTCCTTTTCTCGCTCCATTTCAACGTTCAGTCTTTTTTTTTATCAATCCGTTAAAGTAATGCCGGATATGAGGCTCCTCGTTACAGGTGGTTTGGCGATCGAGACTTGCTGAGCACCTTCGCGTTGCCGAAATGGTTATTTTACGTCTCCCATTAACGAGACGGTCTATATGACCGTTTTTTGCAAAACTAAAGGATCTTTTTGGTTTGTAAGTTTTTGTACGATCTTGAATTTGCTAACTATTATATACACTACTATAAAAAAACTACCCAGGCCAATCAATGTATACGATAGCATGACTATTGCATATTCTTAGAGATCCAAAACGACAAGAGACACTGTCTGTGATGTTAAATATTTAAATAAGATTCAAACTGGCTTTTGATAATTTCGCTAGGTAATTTAAATAAATTTTTAATAGGTTAAGAGTGACAAACGAGCACACAGTCCACCTGATGGTAAGTGGTTGCTGTGGCCCATAGACATCTACATCTATCTTCGATTACGAATCAAAATGCAGATGCGTAGTCACCCGTGAGGACTAAGATGGAATGCCTCGTTTCCAGTAAAAAGGGTCTCCGGTTCTCTACACTTACCATACTAAACAAACACAGCAGCGTTAAGCTGCTATTTTACGCTGGTATTCTGTGAGAGCGTGGTACTTCCCCGGTCGAGCCGACCCATTCGTGCTACTACCATAATACAGCTGCAGCATGGCTCTACCACGTATAAAAAATTAAATATATTTAATTTTTCGAACGTAAAAAAATATAATTTCGATTGTCAAGTCATTTCTTTTAAAAACCTACTACCAGCTTCGAAATACGGTTCCTCTAACTTTTTGTAATTTTTTTAAAGTTAATATTACAATAGCATAGCACTTATTTATAAGAATATTCTCAAGACTCCGAATAATTAAGGGAGCAGAATATTTTTGGGAAAAACGATATCTAAAGATTTTGACAATCCAGCGAATAAAACAGTATACTTTCTTACTTATTCCGGATCCGGACCTTTTTCGACGATCACCGCTTGGACTATAAGTTCTTTAGTACGATTAAAATTTAGGACATTATATACCGAACCAATGTCATCATTTTAAAAACTAACAAAAACAATCATAAAAAGAGACTTTATTGAAGCTGTCACAACACTACCAGGCAAATTGTGTTAACAACATCGATACATAGCGTAGCGGTATCGAAACAATTTTTGTAATCGAAAATTTGTGTTTCGATAATCGACATCGAAAACCATATATAAACACACGACATCCCGTTATAGTTTACAATCTGCCGATACCACCTACGTATAATATCATAACTTGTTACGGTGAATTAAAGGTTGTTTAACGTCCGTTTGTCGACGGCCGAGAGTCGGAGTCCGCCTTCGGAGAATTAACATCTACAAGTAAATCAATATGTCATTCAATAATGTGATCTACTTCACTGGTGACATAATAATATGAAATTGTATTATTTTTACCATCATAAACTATCTCATGAGCAGCTCATTAGAAAGAAAGAAATTGCCTAATTACCTCATTACGTGTTTCAAGGCCTGATTAAACCATTTTGTCCAGCTAAATTATGTTCTTGCACTAATATACCTCAAATTTCACATAGTAATATAATAATCTTTACAAATAAATAAAATTGCAGTGTTTGTAATGTCAAAATTACAGCTTTTTACCAAATGCTATGAAAGTGTTATACGGTACTAATAACAAAAATACAATTTTTAAAGTTTCCTTCTGTCTGCCTGGCGGTATGTCTGTCTGTTTGTTCCGGCTAATCTCCAAAACGGCTGGACCGATTTTGACAGGATTTTCACTGGCAGATAGCTGATGTCACAAGGAGTAACTTAGGCTACTTTTATTTTAGAAAAAGAATTAGGGTTCCGCGCAAATAAATTAAAACCCCAAATAACACGAGGGCGAAGTCGCGGGGAACAGCTAGTATATATATATATATATATATATATATATATATATATAAACACTAATAAAACATTCACTCGGTGCCTACTCAAATTACATGAAAGGGCAGAGAAATTAACGTGCAACATACATCATCAGACAACACACAATTTCCCAACAAGTCTGTGCCGTTCAGGACACCACCTAATTGGGAAGCGGCTAGGTTACACGGGTTTGTAATTCGCCCACGCGCCGCCTGCCCAAGCAGGATGACTTCGTTTAGATCACGCCTCCGGTACTTCGCAATTGAGAATAATATGTCACATAGCCCGTTATGAATACCAATCAGACATTTGTGCATCGAAAAGTATGAGATCATATTTTTTTTTACCCACGCCTTTGTCATTGGTAGGCCATAAAATGTTTTAAATTGTTAATATCTATACATACAATACATATAAATAAAATTGAAGTGTCTGTTTGTAATATTAAAACTAACGCTGGGAGTTATTTGCACGCTATTAACACATAAATAACCATATTTAAAAATTTTGTCTGTTTGTCTGTCTGTCTGTCTATCTTCGAAATGGCTGAACAGATTGTGATGCAACTTTACGAACTGATAGAGAGCAATGCCGTGAGGGATCGAAGCTATATTTATTAATATTTTTTTGCTTTTTGGTATTGTATGCGCTGCCATACCGTTCATCAGATTGCAGTAAAACTTTTTCAACATATTGCTTGCACTTCCGCGATGGTTATAGGCATAGTACAATTAACTTACAGTAGGTGGCGCGCGTATCGTACCGTCAAATTTATTTGGAAGCATTACAAATGAATTACATTCATTCAATTTTAATGAATGTATTATCATACCTATTTAAACACTATAACTCTTCCAAATTGAAAACGATATTTCCACAATTATTTATTTTATAGCAACGCGCCGAGTAATACCTAGTTAAACATAAATTCATTATGTGTTTAATGTTAACTTGAAAATGTTAAATTTGTAAAGAAGATCTGCGAATTTATGTTCGCAGAACAGAACAGTTTACTAGCAGTAGGAACATCGCATAAATACTTCGAATTAACATTCTAATCACATAATATGTAACTTGTTTCTCTAGACTGCATGCTTATTTGTCTATTGCATTTATGGATTTACATGTATTTCCAATATGTCTTTGAATTAGTCATAATAAAAGACACATACTTTTTATCTTAATAATTTAAAATTAAAAATTTTCTATAACCGACATCAAAATAAATGATTAAGAATAACTCAATAACTATTAGTCAGAGCTTGATCAAATTTATATGGGACCACAGGTGAAGCACCAGCTTTCAAATAAAAAAAGAATTATCGAAATCGATTTACCCAGTAAAAAGTTATGAGGTAACACACACATAAAAAAACATACAGTCGAATTGAGTACCGTCTCCTTTTTGAATTCGGTAGAAAATATAACCTTTGACAAGTGAATTCTATGGCCGATAAACACCTACATATATACTCGACAAAAATCAAAATCCAGATGCGTTAGTGTGCCCTAAGTATTAAGTTGGAAGGCCTCGTTACCTGAAAATAGGGTCTCCAGTTCTTCACACTGACCCAACCAAACCATATTATGCTGCTATATTACGTTATAATTATAATTCTGTGCGGGCGTGGTGATTCGCCGGTCGGTCGATTTGTGCCGCAGACGTAATACTTTGCAGCATGGCTCTATCGCATTACATGAAGTTTTTTGAGCGAAAGACAATTTCGCAATATTAAAATTATTTTTGATATTGTTACGTCCCAGGGGTCCTATACGATTAATACATTTTTAAACTAATACCCAAGGTAATACTCCAAAATGTTAGCTTGAATACATTTTTTTTTAATTGTGCTAAGGCACCTAGAGTAAAAGTATAATTCAAATAATAAATCACAATATAAAAAAGATTATCTGAAACAAATTTTTATTCATTCATTTCTCTTTATAATTTTTGTCCAGTAATATAATACAAGCAAGTGTCCGCTCAAGTGGGCAAGGGAATGATATCATAAAAGGTTCATTTGCGGTTCCACAACAGGAATAAAACGTTTAACAAGTGTCAAAATGGCGTACGACTTGACTCCTGGCATTTTTGTAATGTCTCGTTTATAAAAGTGTTTAAAAATCCAAAGAGTGTATATTAGATTTTACAGAACGCTCTTAGAAACTCCAGTCCAATCTGAAACTTTCAAATATGCAGGAAACGGGGGCGATCTGCGATTTAAAGCGTTATGATAGTCATCTATCACAGATCTTTGATGAAGATCTTATTAAGGCAAAAGCACAATTTTGGACCGCATCACAACCTATTAACATAGATTTCACCTATTTATAAATGGAATATATATTTATAATCCCACTATCAAAATTAATATGACGCTTTATATTTTACCTTTAACATAAATTTTTAGCGAGATTAAAAACTAGAGCAAAGAGAGAACGGATACAGCTGGATATCAAGTGCTCGTCGGAGACCACTGATAAGGGCTCAAATATTGACTCGGCGCGAACACACGTGGGAACTGAGGCGCCGCGAAATTTCGACATAGATTAAGTTCGTAATAGACGTGATATATATACATATTTAAGTTTTAGTGTCACTTGCGCACTTAAATAAAATATTCAAATTCACTCAGTCGAAAAGTAGCTCAGTCCCGAGATCGGGAGTTATTGCTTCAACATTACAGCCCTGCACAAGTTCACAGCTGAACATAGGCCTCCCCCAAGGAATGCCACCAAGCATGGTCTTGAGCCACCTGCATGCATCAACTTCCTGCATGTCTTACCAGGTCGTTACTATTTTTAAATGTAACTAGAGTTAATATTTATTTATTAGTAATCATTAATAACGGGAACTGTTATTGACATTGCATATTCAACAATTAGTTATGACGACATTATCTAATATTGAACCTCTCAACTGATATTAATTATTAACAAATGATGAACGCGCTCGAGTCACGCAATCGTGTGAGTAATATGTAATTAATTAATTATTTAATTACAATCATAAACTAACAATTTTTAGAAAAATTTAGTAGTAAGTTAAGTTGTTAGCAATACTTTTTGTAATTAATGAACGCTCTAATTACTTCCTTAATTAGAACAATTAGTCATTAACATAAATGACAATACTCGCGTAATTTTATATTGTAGTTCCAATATCAATATTAACAAGCTACTTTTATAATTAATACCATAATGTAGACGCTGAGCAAGCGGTCTGATAGTGCAGTACCCAACTCTTCGCAGACACATAGACATTACTCCCGTCTCGGTATGCGATATTTCGAGTCGTTACTTATTCCAGCATTTACCGGTTGCTTAGGATGATTCTAGCATTGATTAAGTCGAATTTTAGGAAATGCTTTGTTAACACTTTCATAGCCAGAGCAGAGTACCTCCTAACTTACCAAAATAATTCGAGGTGCACACTAACCCGAAAGGGATAAGTAACTTTATTTTTGAAAAAAAAATATATAAAAAATATATTATTTAAAATAAACAGGTAAAAAAATGTAGTTACGCCGCCAAACACGCCAAAATATAAACTTTAAATAAAAGTTGGTAAAATTGGAAGGACACCTTTTTATTTTATTTTATAAATTTGTTAGGTTTTAAACAGTGGTAGAGCCACGCGGCAGCTTTTGCTGTCGCACGGATGGGCCGGCTCGAACCGGGGTGGTACCACGACCTCACAGAATACCAGCGTGAAGTAGAGGTTTACCTCTGCGTTTCGCTTGGTGAGTGCAGGTGGCCGGAGGCCCTTTTTTTACTGGAAATGAGGCATTCCATCTAAGACCTCACGGGTGACAACGCATCTGCATTTTGATTCGCAAACGAGGATAGATGTAGATGTCTATGGGCCGCAGCAACCACTTACCATCAGGTGGACTGTGTGCTCGTTTGTCACCCTCATCCTATAAAAAAAAAAAGGTACGTATATGAATAATTCGAAAAGTCAATGATATACCAAATTCAGAATTTGGTCCGCTTTGAGACTAAATATTTGGGTGTGGGTGCTATTCGGTCTGCCTACACTATCAACTTCCCATTTGGAGCCTCGACACAGAATAAATAATAGCACTACTTAGCCTCGGTAGGATCAATTTTAGTTAACCGGTTCAGTGCGGATGGCACGCCAGGCGTGCCATCGATTACTTTTGTGTGGTGTATGACACGCGAGTCGTGTCTTTTTAAAAATCGTTATAACTCGCTCAAATTGTTTTTTTGGAAGATTTAGCTGTAGCTACTTATATAAATGATTTTTTATAAAACAAAAAATTGTACAAAAGGTTTGTAATCTCTGCATAAAAAAGTCACTTACTCTCAATTTCAAAGAAAATACGTAGAAAAACACGTAGTTACCCACTAAAAACAAGTATCCTTCCGTTTGTAACTGATGTTTGATGTCAACTAAACTTAATTAGGTCTAAACAAGTGAAAAAAGCATAAAAAAGAACACAACTTTTACACATGGCTGATGGCACAATAGGCGTGTCATCAACTTCTGTGGCGCTTGACACGCCAGGCATGTCATGAAATATTTGTTCGCCGTCACAGCTAAAAGTTGTCGAAAATCGGTGTCGCAACGAATCAGTTAACTTCAAAAAAAGAAGGATGTTCTCAGTTCGACTGTACGTTTTTTGTATGTTAGTTACTCGATATCTTAGCCAATTGCGAACCGATTTTAATGATGCTTTTATTACTAAATAGGCTATACTTCAGGCGTGGTTCCGCATAAATTTTAAGAACAAAAAAACTACTCTAAATTAGGGAATATTATGTAACTATTTAGATGAAATTAGAGCTAGTAATATTTCTTAGCAAACTCTAAAGAGTTAAAAGTTTAATAGAATGAAATAACTTCTACATACATAATAGTTTTAAAGTCGGGGATTTGATCTTTCGATACACTAAGTCTTAGCACGAAATTATTTTTCTCAATTCGTTTTCTACCGACTTCAAAAAGAAGGAACTACAGTGTGTGAACATGTTCAAGATCGTCCCCATCATAGCATGGGATTTGATAGACCACAAATTCTCGCAAAAGAATACCGATCCCTACCAAAGATTATTCGCGAGGCTATTGAAATTAAAAAACATCCTAATTTCAATAGAGAACATGGATGGGTGCTGCCATCTGCTTGGGATCCTATAATTCACAAAATTAAATCCAAACCCAAGCATACCACTGCAAGACTCTGTAAGCTCATTCTGCGTAGATCGGACCAAATATTAATATTCAAAAACAGAATGTGGCCGGGCTATGCCATAGGGCCGTCAAACACCTCAGTACCCCCCCCCCCCCCCCCCCGTGACCATGGGTGCTGCAAAGCATCCGAAACGTCGGGAATTAAAAACTTAAATTAAACGCGATAAAATCCGTAAAAATTAGTTTCATTTAATGTGTAGTCTTCGCGTAAATATAAGAAATCATTATGCAGTTTCTTTATTATCATTTTATTAAATTGCTATCATAATATTATTTTATATCAAAACTCAAAACTAAACCTTAGTTTAGCCGGCTAATAATCTTAATCTTAATTAATATTGAAACCAATAAAAGCTCTAACAACCTTTATACCTATATCACAGTTCAAAGAGATAATGTCGTTAAACTGTCCCTATATTTATATATAATATAAATATTTATTACATGAAAGTATTTTTATATCGACCGCAAAGTGAAACTAAATGCCGTCTATGGCATCTGTTGGAAAAATAAAAAAAAATTACAGCATTGCTGTGCAATAAGACAACCGGCGGCATCTGTCAAAAGAACATCTCTCTCACTAATTTTTGCCGATGCAATGTGTTAGAACCGTAGAGATAACATCGTAGAGGCAACACCCGCTACCCACTTAAGACGTTACGCTCAGCAGGCAATTGTGCACAATCTCGGCACGAATTAATAGGCCATCGACAGTTCGCATTCGTTAACATTTAAGTAGTTTAAAAAGATCTTAAAAACTAGTTTTGATTAAAAAAAATATATATTTTAAAACTTCATACGTGCATACAAAAACTTTCCTATCTATCACCATTAAGGTAGGCAGAGAACATGGTCTTACATTTGGCACGATCCTATTGACACACCTCTCCCGGTTCTTTCATATCCATATAATGTTACACATACCTTGACATGCTCGTAAGAATTTCCTTTTAAATTTCACTATTGATAAAATAAATTTATAGATAAAGATATAAAGAAGTGAGCAATATTCTTTTTCCAAACCAAATCAAATTTAATCTAGGGTGGTTTGATTTTTAATTTTAAAAGTATATTTTTAAAATGGTAGAACTATGCCGCAGTTGTTGAATAACCACCTAGTGTAAAACAGTAGCATTATGCTACTGAATTTCGTATATAATAACGATTTCATTGCATTCCATCTTAGTTCTGTACACCGCAACTTCATTTATTTTCTAACCGTAGGTTTGTATGTGTCTGGACCACAGCAATAACTCCTAACACGGAAAAGTCCTAACAAATCATCGTTCACACGCACACATAAACATATATCGCAAACACTCACTTTTCTTGTCCAAAACAACAAGTTCCAAATGCGAAGTTAATACTTTGTTCATATTCTTACGAGAGTATAATTTTAAATTATATTTTTTATTTTTAAAAACATGGGCCATTACAGCGAAACAACAATGCAGAAGCGATTTTCTGACAGCTGTCAAAAGTCGGCGGCAAAACCGGCCGCCATCTCAGATTATTTTTCTCACCAACCTACAGTGCGCTGTCATTGCAACGAATAAAAGGCCTCTTTAACGGATACGGTTAATCCGACAGGTTGCGGGCCCGCGTCGGATGTTTTGACAGCGAGGCAATTACCTGTCAGATTGTTTGGCGGCAGTTTGCACCAGACGCTCACATCCTGCACTCCGCTACGGTACGGCAGGGCTGAGGGCTACCAGAAATAACTAGCGAGTTGTAATATTCCCAATTAAAGTACCTTTCAAAGCAATAAGAACCAAATTGCATCCCAGTTACATACTATACTGTACAAGTAACCGTGTGTGATAAAAATGACAATGAATAATGTATATAAACTAAAAAAAAATCTTATTTATTTATTACGTGTACTAGGCTCCAAGCATCGTGAAGCACAATATTAAAATAGCGCATCGTGCTTTTGTGTTACTATCTAGAGTAGAATTGACATGACCTAATCTGACCTCATCTGGCCGACCTATCGCATTCGACAAACGGAGGTCAAATATATTTAGTCTTAAATTATTTTAGTGTCAGGCGTTGAGCATACATTCTTAGGTCACTCTCAATTTAAAAGCAGAGACATTTGGGTCGACTACAGAACGCCCTAAGACAATCGCAATACCATACATCTTGTGCCTATGATGCTGCAACTTGTCGCCGATCTGGATATTCTGAGTCTAGCGTAGACCGCGGGCAACTACAAGAAACGCCATAAGATTTTTCTTTTTATAAGATAAGGGTGACAAGCGAGCACACAGTCCACCCGATGGTATGTGGTTGCTGTGGCCCAGAGATATCTACATCTATCCTCGTTTGCGAATAAAATGCAGATGCGTTGTCAGCGGTGAGAACTAAGATGGAATGCCTCTTTTCCAGTAAACAGAGCCTCCGGCACCAAACGAAACACAGCAGCATTTATTTTACGCTGGTATTCTGTGAGAGCGTGGTCCTTCCCCGGTCGAGCTGATCCATTCGTGCTACAACTATACTATTGATATAGCTGTAGCATGGCTCTACCACGTCCTACGATCTTTAAACCTTTTCTTGCAGTCGCTTCATACGACCCTTATATATTGAAATGAGTTCTCTAACGCAGTTACCACAGTGTAATCTGATTACCAACACTCAACATACTGTTGTCCGTCGCCATCTTTTATTTTAGATTTATAATTACAAGCTGATTGATAATTTAATATTAGTCCTAAGGGGTGACAATGCATCGTGGCCTTTTTTATTTAATTGATTGCAGGTAGGTGCCCATGTAAGTTGATTTACCACGTGCTCGGCGGTGAAGGATAACGTCGTGAGGAAACCTGCATATCTGAGAAATAAGAAAAAAAATTCGAAGACATGTGAAGTTCGCCAACACGCATTGGAGCAGCGCGGCGAACATTTCCTTGCCCTAAAATACTTTAAGAAATGAGAGGAGGCCCGTGCCCAGCAGTGGGACGTAAATAGGATGCAACTTTACTTTTACTTTAGGTGCCCATAAGCCGCCGTTACTTCAGATAAACTCTTACCTCATTTTTCACTCTTATATGATTCAATTAATCACTTTTAACTCAACTCTTATATAAAAAATCAATTAAAAGCCTGCTATCGATTATAAACATCAACAAGCGCATGTTAAACAACAATATCGTGAATCGGGTATAGGGACGAGAGATAGGGTCAGTGTTGAATCGAGTACAATAGGGTTTCCAAGCAACAAGACTTCAAAGGAGTGTCCTGGTTTTTAAGAATTTCAAATAATCTTTATAATTTAAAATGATGATGAGTGAGGGAAGTCAGTTTGTTAAAAAAATGTAGAGATTAATGTTTCTTTTCGTTTCGTTTAATAAAAGTAAAAAAAATTAAAATAGTTAAAAAATATGTAAATGTGTTAAAGAAATACAGCACTGTGGCTTGTTTTGTGTAGATGCATGCACTAGAAATCGAAAAACTTTTAATTAAATTGCAACTATTCAATGATGATGGCACTGTGTGTCCATCTGGATAATAAATAAGTTCACCTTAGTTCCAACTAGCGACATCTGGTGAGCATCAAATTATTAGCCTTTATTAAATTATTTATTTATACAATTTTATGTTATATTTTATTCTAAAAAAAAAACAAAAGTAATAATTACGAGTATCATACAGTTCTACTCCCCATGGTATTGTGCTAAGAACGCTGGCTGCGTTTACCCGCTGAATGGCTATACTTAGCCTTTGAGCGAGAAAATAACCAACTCTCTTATCAAAAGCAGCAACGACCAGTTGCGGATATAGTTCCTTTAGGAACTTCACCGCACGTGGACTCCACGGACCGATAGTCTCTACAGCGAATGGCACAAATATGTCGTCATCTCTCAGACTCATATTCGCGCCACTTACTCAGTGCAGCTGCTTCTGATGCTGCCCCAGCTCTAAACGAGCTATAAAACCGAGGGAACATTTATAGACACCACAGCCCGTCGGATGACATAGTTTAAAGAACCGTGCCGTGAAAATCTACCAGCACTTTTCTTACTTGAAAGTCCGTGGAGCTCAAACTTGTCGACGCCGCCACCACAGTGGCACTGATGGGGTTGACAGATCGTTGCTCCTAGTCGGTTCCTACGGCGATGCGCAAGCTTTCCCCATCAAGTAATGTGCAGAGATTACTTGATGGTCAAGCGTGTAATCAGTGACTAGATTCCTTAGTTGAAACAAAACAAAAACTAATTTCATGAAAATAATCGGCAAAGTGCTTTCACAAGCGTTAATCTCTCGTCTTTCGCCAATTTACAATAATTTATATAAAAGAATGTCCCTGTCGACCGTCGGACTACCAGAAGCTCGTCAAGCCACTACCCGTTTATTGTCAATACTCCAGTCTGAGTTAAACGGTTTGCAGAGAAGTGAAATAGTTAGTCAGCCCCTGTCTTTCCACTCGATTAAAGTAGATCTTCAAGGCAAGAGTGAAAAGATGTTTGTTAAGTCAGTGCGCTATACCAACTTCAGCTATAACGCGGTCGCTCTTTGGCTTCTAATAGTTTGAAAAAACATTTTTTACTGCAAGTTTTTGTCCCGGTTTTTCATGCCACAACCTGGCTATCACAAACAAATGCACTTGAAGCGAACCTCAATACGTTCACTGTCCGTATTATGGGAACTTCGGCGCAAGCGAGCATCGAAGCGATACGCTAATGTGCCAACGAAAACTGTTAATTTGTTATATCCGCGCTAACGTGGAAATAACGGATTTTATGCAACGTAGGATGGATTTTCTTTTTCTTTTGTAGCTTCTGAGCTATGAAATAACACCCTCATTTGTGGGGTAATTGTTAGACTTTAATTGGAAGCGTTCAGTTCTTCGTTGGCGAATCTAACGACTACAATACGTCAGCATGGCGAAGTGATTAGCAAATCTACGATAGAAAATCTCGGAGAATGTCAAGGGCAACGCCTAAGATAGAGGAAGGCTGCTTCCGTCACGCCTAAGATATATAGGACTTAAGTAAGTCATGGATGCTGCTTTCGTTAATCCCATACGTGCTATTCATCACCAGTTAGAAGAATAATATAACAGCGCCAAACACAAAATCTCTCGCTTATCCACACGTTCCTGTACCAGCGCTTATGTATGGCTTATGCTTGGAATGAGTAAGCTTCAGTGTAAGACACAAGACACAAGACGATACACGAAATGCGAACCCAAAATCAAAAATCAATGTAAGTTTTGTTTTAAACGGTTACCATTCGCTTCAAGTAGATTCAGTACCCTCGCACTGGTAGTGATGCTACCCAACAACAATCAGAGAAAGAGAAAAGAAGAAAAGACACTTGTCCCTCCATCAGATGCACCGCGTGCACGTGCGCTGACAATAGAAGAAAATATTGGCATATTCAACCTTTCAACCTTTTTTTCAACCGAATTCAAAAGGAGAAGTACTCTACTCGACTGTATGTTTTTTATGTGTTACCTCATAACTTTTTCTCGGTGAACTGATTTGGATATTGTTTGTTTTTTTTTTTATTTGAAAGCTGGTGCTTCTCATGTGGTCCCATATAAATTTGAGCAAGGTCTGACCAGTAGTTTTTGAGTTATCCTTAATAATTTATATTGAAGTCGGTTGTATAACATCCGACTTGTTTCATGGGGAAATGCCTTCGCATACCAGCCTCACGTACCGCCTCACCTTCGTGTCGTCCATCCCCTGGTTACGGTGTTCCATTTTTGCCGCACATATCTATTATCGTTGATAAAGTGCTGTTAGCGGCTCTTACAGCTTCATCTGAGTCGTTCTGAGGCGTTCAAGGAACGTAGTTTGCTGCACATAGGCGAGGCCACAGGAACGCCTTTAAACACGTCTGCGGCTATACCTGCCCCATTCGCCATTTCACGGCTCCTAATTGAGAGAGGACAACTCCACTCCACTTACTCCTCAGGAAAGACCGACATCCTACACTAACCATACACTCGAACAATTGAAAATAACTCCAAACAAGGAGAATGAGAATCATTAATGTTTCATGGCAATATAGCAATTGATTTTGCTTATAAGCATAATATGAAATTTTTACTAACATAAATTCACACTCGTAAACGATCACTAATGTTCCTCATTCCTCTGTAATGGTTTCCCGTATACAGACAGAAAGTTTCTGAATATGTGTGGATGTTTGTTATTCAATCATGAACAAACGGCTAAACAAATATAGATGAAATTTGGCACTCAGATAGATCATGTCCTGGATTAAAACAGCATATTATGTTTTACACAATATGAAGCCACATTCATTTTGGTTCTTAATCGAGGATAGACGTAGATGTATATAAGCCACAATATCCACTTACAATCAGGTGTACTGTGTGCCCGTTTGCCACCACTACGCGGCCGCGAAGAGGGCAGAAGCTATTCTAGTACAAATAACTAATAAACCTAGCAAGCTAACAGCATAGCAAAGTGGCGAAGCAATCAGCTTTGTAGCGGTTGCTAACGGTTGCCGTTGAGCAATCAGTTTCAAAACAGGAGGTTCAGATGCCTGGGTGATCAGTAATCGATTGCTGAAAACAGAATTTGAAAATTCGAAACCGTTCTCGAGATAATCGTGGGACAGAAGGACAGACGGACAGACATCGTGAAATCAATAAGTGTCTTCGCAAGCTTCGCCACTTAATAAAATTGTACCGCGATCTATCGGAGACTACAAAACCTACTGAGCCATTCCCTGAATATTCCTTCCTAAGAATCCACTGAATGTAATTTTTATTTACAACCAGTTTTTCTTAACCCAGAATAATAGATCTCTTTTATTTATTTTTTAATTCTATGTGGTTTTCTTTAAATACCAAGCTGACCATGAGAAGTTAACGGTAGTTTTATTGACAACGGAATAATTTAAATTTTAAATTACTGCTTATTGACAAAAACATAAAAACAACGGCTGCTGAGGTGCAGTTGTATATAATTAGCCCGTTTTATGTTGTATTGTTTGTACAATAACATAAAGTATAATTTGAGAAGCCGTCAAGATTGGTGGACTACTGTTTTTACAAGCACAAAGAAATAAAAAATATTACAGTTAAAACTGGTTATCTGGGATCTCAAGGGACCTAGAATTTTTAATCACATATAGAGGCTTTTCATTTACCCAGTTTCCCAAATAGGCAGGTTAACATGACAGTTGTATTATTTATAAAGGGTCCCCCTAGAGGGTCCCTAAAGAGGTCGAAATGTACCATTTATCATATAAGAGGTAGTACTGATGAACAAAGCAAGTATGGAAGAAATTAGTAAATTGTAAACAGGCGTGTCATAACTTTCCTAAACCTGATAAATTGTTTCACTTATACGGGTTATAGAGCTGCGTAACCTCCTCCTAATTATAGAGGTAAACTACGGAAAAAAATCAATGAAAACTAACCTCAAGGTTTGAAAATTCCCAGTAATAGAGGTATTTTAATGCAAAAATCTTGGGATCTCATCGTAGTTATCAATAACTATAAAATTAGAGGTTTCTCACATATCCAGGGCCCACTTAATAAGATTTCACTGTATTTATTACCTCCTTTGTTTTTAATAGAAGCAAAAGCAATACTTTCCTACGCACAAGTTCTGTCAGCGATTCTGTTTAAGTAGAGCCACGTAGGGCACGTGTGTAACGAATGGGTCAGTTCGACCACAGTTCAGTTGGTTCGGTCTCATAGAAAACCAGTTGTAGTAGTTGTTTTTTTAATATACAGTATTGTGTTTCAATAGTTAGAGACGAAAATAGAGGACCTTTTAAACAATTCGATTTCGTCATCTTCTCACGAGGTAAATGCCCAGTAAATTTAATAGAGTTCGACAAATGGCGTAATACAAACGTAAAATTACGATAACCTGATATGACTACGTAATAAGACCCTGTCTATGTTAAGAACTATTTCATAGTTGGTACCGCCTTTGGGTTACATGATCTTTATGGCGGGGAATAATTACATTAAGCCGATTGAAAAAAACATCACATTTTGTCACTTACGATCAGGTAGTCAGCAAGCCGTAACTCTTTAAATTATAATAAGCCAGAAAGGCTAAGTGACGATATCGTGTTCAAGGATAATGTATTTCCATATGATTAGGTACAATCTGAGCATCTTTAAGGAAAGAGGAGAAAGACTTTAGTTAAGCTACCACTACCTAGCTACCACTACCTACCTACCACCTACCTTCAGAGATAGAAGTTTAACAAAATGCACTGGCTTAGAAAAAAATTTATAGGATAGGGTGACAAGCGAGCACACATTCCACCTGATGGTAAGTGGTTGCTGTGGCCCATAAACATCTACATTTATCCTCAATAAACAATCAAAATGCAGATGCGTCGTCACCCGTGAGGACTAAGATTTAATGCCTCTTTTCCAGTAAAATGGGTCTCCGGTTCTCTACACTCACCATACGAAACACAGCAGTGTCAAGCTGCCTTTTTACGCTAGTATTCCGTGAGAGCGTGGTCCTTCCCCGGTCGAGCCGACCCATTCGTGCTGCAACTATACTATTAATATAGCTGCAGCATGGCTCTACCAGGTATGATGAATTAAAAGAAAATCGCACACGATTGTCACTCGGCCTTAGTAACTTACCTAGTTCGTAAGTTATATTTTCATTATCTATAGTGTTTCTACTTAAAATTTATCGCATTTAAAAATAGATGAAAAACAAGTCGTTTTTCAAAATTTTTTCATTCCTCCTTTTGTGTCAAAGCAATCAAATTATGGAACTCGCTTCCTTTAACAATTAAGAAAGCCCAAAGCATTAAGTCTTTCAAAAATATGGTTAAAGATTATTATTTAAATACGTGTTCTACTTAATATATTTTATTGACATATCTACTTTTCTTGATAAGGTTTATGTATATGATATATAGTTATAATGTATTACAAAAATATTTATAAATATGTATGTATTCTATGTATGTATATGTAGGTATATGTGTATATGTATGTGAGTATGTATATATGTATTTGTGTGTTTATGTGTATATGTATATATAATATTATGTATATGATTATTGCATTGTCTTATATACTATATATACCTTGTACTATTAATATATACTTGTTTATCTGCTATTTATGCACACTTCTATATTTTTAAATGAAAATTATCTCCTTCATCAAGGTTTGCCTGGAAGAGATCGCTGTTTAGCGATAAGGCCACCTAATTGTACATTAATTTATAAATTTAAGTTTGCTGTGTTTCGTGTATTTTGTGTGCAATAAAGAGTATAAATAAAATAATAAATAAAAGTCGTCTATACCAATCCCGCGCACTTGCCTTTCATATTTATTATAACTATATATTAGGAAATGTCCCTATTAGTTAATTATCATAATGGTAACTTAATTAACCGCCTTAACCAAACCAAATACAACTGCGTATAGGCTCATTATTTATGTTTATGGTAACAAAATGTTTATGTATTGTTAAATTTACTCTAATTTTAACAAACAGATCATGACAATGTTTCTTGGAAAAAGTTAGTGGAGTAATTACTCCACTAACTAACTAAGGTGTTATGTAGGATCAACTTGGTAATTACCAAGTTGATCCTACATAACACCTTCATTCCCACAAAGAAGCCTCAGATCTTATCTACTGCTAGTGACAACCAACACACCATTTAGGTATGAAATTTGTTAAAATCATTTAGGTTACGCGTAAAGATCCTTCCACCAAATTTCCAACTTTTACCAAAAATATTTAGTTATCACATCTCCCAACACAAATCAATTTTCTAATTCAATTTTGAAGCATCAGTAGCCTAATGGCAGGCCGCGGACCGTGAACTCGAAAGGTCGTGGGTTCGAATCCGCCATTCGACTACTGTCGTGAACCACTTCTAACACAAGCATTTCAAGCTTACCAGAAGTGGTTAAAGGGAATATTAGTAATGTTTAATAGCATTACTAGTATTAAAAAAAAACAGTACTCAATCAAGGCTCTCTGAATACCTATTGTGAACAAACACTTACATAAATTGCAACTACAGACACAGCCTTAAACACAAGAAATAGCATAAAAAGCAACAAGGTTATCTATTATTTATTCTGTGTTTATACTTAGAGGTTAACCCAATACAATATTTTGAACAAAATGTATGTTTTTATTTATTTTTATTATGACATTGTACACAAGTTATAATCATATAGAACTACTTGTTTCACTATTATTCCTAAATCAATTCAAAAGCCTGGATCCTGCATCATCATACAGCCTGACAAGAAATTTCAACATTTGTTAATAATATTGTATCATGAAACACCATCACAAGCAAGGAAAGCTGTACACAGGCCAATTATGAGAAACTGACAATAATAAATTTCTACTTATTAAACTACTTTAGAAATCCACAAAGTAATCATTGAGGTAATATATTTCTTAGTAACATATTACCGCAATGAAAGTAATTTGTTTTTTTTTTTATTGTTTCATCATTACCTATCACAATCATAGCCTAAAACAATTCTGCTGGTGAACATAGGCCTCCTTAATGCCACACAACATTCATCAACAAGGTTGTACGATTCTTTTTCTGCCTAGGATAGGTCTGGATATCATCACCCTCTTGGCTATTCCTGTCACCAATTAGCAGTACTGATTCCGGTCTAAAGGGAATAGAGAGCCAGGATAACAATAGACTGTGATGCAGTCCCTTTAAATTCTCATAGGTGACAATGTACCAAGAGCGTTCTTTGAATAAAATGCACTGCAGCCATTGGCTATGCGCATTGACTGCAGTACCCACTAACCATCAGGTGGAATTAAAGTCAATTTGTGTTTTATTTTTCTAACTATTTCATCATCATCATCATCATCATCATTGCCTACATTCATCAACTCACTGCAAGTTTTATATTTAAACTTATTAACACCGCAATCCTCTTTCAATGGCCTTTCCCGGGTTCTGCCACAATATACTGTGCTGAGCTAAACTAAATTAATTCCTGCATCAATTCCATCGATGCAGGAATTAATTCAATTTTCTTTAAATATAAAACTTCCATGCATATTACTGTTGCACATTGGTGTTTCCTATTAATGTAATGTAATATTTTGATCCTAAGTAAAAATAAAGTAAAGTGTATGTAGACTAGTCATCATGATATAATTATCCTATAGTAATTTCAAACAAATTGCGAGAAATCCTTATTTTATATAATTAACCTCATATGTAATTCAGTATTATTCAAAACCATTATGGTGGGGTAAAAAATCAAATTTACTATAAAAATACTTGAGAAATAAAATTGAGACTGATATAGCCTTGTTTAAAGAATTAAAGAAATCTATTACAAATAAAAACACAGGCACCTCTTTAGGGGAGTACTTAGCAAATTTGTACATAATAATAGTATTTGTTATCTCAAACAACTGGTGTTGCGAAACCTACTAGTTAAATAAATAGTACAATGTAATGTAAGTAGCATGTGGTTATTTGACATCATTTAAATAATCAAAGCTATATATTTTTAGAAAACAGAAATTGATACAAGGTCATGGTTAAAAAACTATACTGAAATATACAAATACTAACAAGCAAACAACGCAGACTAATTAAAAATTAAAGATAAATGTGCATTGTAATCATTGTGATAACAAAAAACTGATGGGATAAAAACTTACCGCAAAATAATATAGCAAAATCCAGCAAAATTTTTTTCATAATAGACTTCGTGTCACGGTCCATAGTTATTGAATGATTGCGAGAATTTCTATCCATTTTATTACACAATATATTTGTTAAATAAAATATATAACCACTATAAATTATTACGAATTACTAAACGTCAACCCAGCAACGCGAATGTAAAGAAATGTCAAACACCATACACGTCAAACTCAAAGCGCATGCGCGCGCGGACTATTTTCTTTTTGCCGGTTTGCCACGGTTAGCCGAGAACCACAGAGTAGTGAGTAGCGTACACCGTACACAGTGTAGCAAAATAGCTGGGAACGAGCTAACAAGCTAACTACGAGGCATAATAACTAGGTTCGTTGATTCGTTATAATCGCTTATCAACAAGTTACATTTGAGAGGTTGTTCAGAGACAGTATGTTAGATAGCAAGGAAAAACAAACGATCACATCTAGAATGTCATAACTTAAGAATGGTAATAATTTTTTTTATCATAAAATAATTAATATACCGAAAGATAATATTTTAATTAATAAGCCTTTTTTTAATTAATAAAATAATTAATAAGCCGACATGACGCATTGCTGCGTTCCGCTAGCACATAACAGTTCTTAGACGCCAGAGATGGAAGAGCTCATACCGAGTCGTTTTTAGTGAGGTTCGTGTTTATAAAACAAGTTGTTGCGGTGCAATTATTTAACTAAATATAATATGAGAAAAGATACAGCCCCATTAACCAGTGGCCGCAGTCATTAATTACCAAAATTATTATAAACTACAGATATAGTACAAAATACCGTGTATGTAATTATGTCTAATGTCTATTCTTATTCATTACCCCCCATATAGTCTCGTGGGTGTCGTAAGAGACGACAGTGGGAAACTGAATCAAGAGATGGGTAGCAGCATCTTCGTCATAACAATTCAAAATAATTAAAAAAAACTGCGGTTGAAAACCCGCCTGCCACGTTTGGCATTTATGGCAAATTTTTCCTTTTGAGACTATCTATGGAGGAGGCCTGTATTCAGCATGGATGGGCTATCATGAATGAATGAGTGAAATGAAACAGACGTTATCATCAACAATTTATTTTTCATTATAAAAAATATTAACTTTATAAACCTGCGCGCGTTTGCCGAGCGTGGCAACTATGGCAAACATCCCATGAGTAAACGTTCATGTTATACCTACCTATGCTGGTAGTTGTTGGGAGCACTACGCTCGGAATTGTTGAAGAGTTAGTTTGCCTGGGGCAAATAGTCTAACTACTAGTCGCTCAACTAGTCCTACTTCGACCAACTTCGAATGAGAGGTCAATCCTTCACTGCTGCCCGTATGAGGAAGTTGAAGTTCGCTCAGCAAGCTATGGAGAGGGCTATTCTCGAGGTTTCTCTGCGTAACTTAAAAATGAGGATATCCGCAGTAGAACCAGCGTAACCGACATAGTCCAACGGATTAGTAAGCTGAAGTGGCGATGAAGGTCGAAGAACCGACAACCGATGGTAAAGAAAGGTTTTCAAGTAGCCTCGTACTGGTAGGTGAAGTGTAGGGTGATCACCCACTAGATAGAGTAACGACCTGGTAAGACATACAGGAAATCGAAATATGCGGGTGGCTCAGGACCGTGCTTTGTGACATTCCTTGAGGGAGGCCTATGTTCAGCAGTGGACTTGTGAATTGCTGTAATGATAATGATGATAAAGACTATTTTAAGTGTCCTTTCTTTCGATAACTTCTGTTTGATAAACTGGGGATAGAAGAGAGCCACGGGAAACACATTTATAACCTAAATCCGAAGGAGACTCTTAGAGAACATGTTAAAGAAATTTAAGGTACACAAAAACAAAAGTAGTTTTAATGGGGTTGTTATAAGCTAATTTGCTTAATTCCGCGTAAAGAAAGATCCTCAGGTGAAGTAGACTGAGTCTACTGAGTCTACTTCACCTGAGGAAGCCTCGTATAGAGGCGAAACACGTGTCGTATTTTCGAGAGTGGTGTGGCGGTGCTGGGGATGGTAGTGCTGGGATTAACGGCGACGGGTATAATGCGCGTGATTGAGGGAGGGTGGGAGGTCCCCTTGTCCCCTTAAAACTGGGCAGGACACATCATTTTCTTTCTTTAAGCGGTATTAAGCAAATTAGTTTATAGCAACCCTATTATAATGGATTTCCACAAAGTAACGCCTGATTCTATTAATTAACAGTAGTTTTATTAAAAATAGTGATCTACAATCTGTTAATACTAGGAACAAGCACAAGCTACATATAAACCAGTTAACAGATGCCAAAGAGTCAGTAGTAATTCTTTCATGGGACAATGTAAGCGTATATGCTTTTACAATAAAACCCCAGAAAAGCATTTCTCATTGTTTTGTCTCATTTCGCATTGTTCAGCAGAACCTATCTATCAAAAAGTTAATTTTTTTTACAAATAAAAATTGTTTAATAAGGATAATATTTACAGACAAATACACTACTAAAAGGTGCATGACCGTTAGTAATACTTGGGAATGAGCTGATAGCTACCGTCTACCATGCTGTATTTAAATGTTTTAATATTTAATTGTGCAACATATTATATTGTAAATTTTTTTTTATTGGAGAGGGGGCAAACGAGCATGCGGCTCACCTGATGGTAAGTGACTACCGCCGCCCATGAACAACTGCAACACCAGGGAGGGAATTGCAGATGCGTTGCCGGCCTTTTAAAAAGGAGTACGCTCTTTTCTTGAAGGTCCCTAAGTCGTATCGGTCCGGAAAAATCGCTGGTGGTAATCGATTCCACAAGGAAGTCGTGCGAGGAAGAAAACATCTTCTAAATCGTACAGTGGTGGACCGCCAATCATCCAGATGGTGTGGATGGTATCGGCAGTTCTGCCGTGATGTGCATTCGTGAAATTTGGCGGCTGGGATTAATCCGAACAATTCCTCAGAGCACTCCCCATGGTAGATGCGAAAGAAAATGCAAAGAGATGCAACATCTCTTCGCAGCGTCAATGAGTCGAGCCGATCGGAAAGGACTCGGTCGTCGACGATTCGAGCCGCTCTGCGCTGGATGCGGATGCTGGATGTAAATGAATCTTTAAAAAAAACCTCGCTGGTTTCTTGCTGGTTCTTTCCAGACTTTCCAGGACAGAGGATTTCTCCGAAACAGTAGTAAAATCGTATAATTGAGTTTCAAGAAGTAATCTTGTAATATTTAATGAATATAAATTAATTGTATTCATACAAATAATGCCATACTAACAGAGGTATTTTCCGAGCCATGGGTACATAAAATCGAAAATGACTTTCAGTAAGTATTATGAATAATATAAACAGAATATTTTTTTTTATTTCTATTGTTCTCGCAATTCTCCAAAATAATTTATCCTTTAACTTAACGTACTATTATTTATTCTGTGACTTAACTTATATCTCTACATCAGGGTTTCCCAACCTTTTTTTTGTGTTATGGGGTGTTCATCAATAGACAGGATGAATCAAGAGGAAAGTTTATATCTATAATACATGCATGTTATATCTAATATATAAAATTCTCGTGTCGCGGTGTTTGTTACCAAACTCCTCCGAAACGGCTGAACCGATTTGTATGAAATTTTGTGTGCATATCAGGTAGGTCTGAGAATCGGCCAAAAACTATTTTTCAAGTCCCTAAATGATAAGGGTGACCCACCCCTAAATATTTTATTTTTATTTTTTGACCAATATTTTTACTTTTATTTTATTATGATTTACCATTGAAAAATACATAAAACATCAAATTTTCACCCTTCTACGATCAAGCCCTATTATTTAATCGCGATTTTTAAAACTAAAAAACTTTTCCTAGAAATAATGTACATATATGGCAAAACAACGTTTGCCGGGACAGCTAGTAATATATAATTCTTCTGTCCGTGTGTGTGACTGAACTCCTCCTAAACGACTGGACCAATTTTGATGAAATTTTGTGTGGTAGAATGGTTTAGATTCACAACTGGACCCGGTAGGTGGCGGTTGTTGTCGAGATCCAGAAAACAAACGTGCGAAGTCGGGGCGGATGGCTAATTTTTAATATATTAATTTAAGTATTAATTCTCCAATTCAAATTGCCTTGTAATGCCACCATAATTCGGTGTATGTAGTCAAAAATTACAGATGGAAATGAAACAGAAGATACTGACTATCATCAGCCAAGCTTGCATCTATGGCAATCCCTCCTATGACCCTATGAGAAAAATCAATGGGGGAGTTCTACATTCAACAGTAGATTTTTATAGGCTGTAATGAATTAATGAAACAACAATCTTAGCTAGCAAATATAGACAGAGCAGTCACTTTGCTTTAAAATTCTTAATGTATTTCTGCTATATTTATATCCAGTCATAACTCTTATTTTGTGACTATAGTATCCTCTCTGCAAATCCATATACATATTGTCCAGACAGTCAAAGTTGGGTTTCCTAAAAAATCTCGTACAAATGAAGACCAGATGGTTTGAAAGAAAAACCTTGCAAAAAATATTTCGAATGAAATGAATAAAACCTACGAAGGTTTGACTTTAAAGAGCAATGTAATTTAAACAAATAAGAAAAAAACCTCCTTCGTTCATTTACATGCCACGAACACAAACCACGAATTTTATGCATGTACCTATAGAGCATGAGACGACCGTCTTGTTCAGTAAACTTCAATATCTAAGATAAGTAGATAAGTAGGTTATTTGCAAATACAGACACTTGAGACTCGAAATTAGAAGCAGATAGATTCAAGGTACAACAAATTTTCTCAATTTAAAAAATAAATGTACACTACATTACATTATATTACTACATTATAATAATACGAGTATTATGTTCGTCCATTAATGCTCGGGCCACAGTAACGAGAAACGTCAATGCCCAAAAACGCAACAATTATTGCCTTAATTTTAACGCGATAAACTGAGTGGCCACACTTGGAACGGTCGACGTCATTTGCCGTTCAACGGCGTTAAAGTAAACTGACCATTTATTTATTAACTCAAAACGGGACATGGGTTTCTTTATAGATACTCCCCAGTTAGCAGGTTAACAATAAAAAGAAATTATTATTTATTTAAAAAACTGTAACTTTATACAATTAGTGTTCACTATAATTATAATCACATTAATTATAATTATTTATATTTTAACAAATTGTGAAAAATAAAAATTAATCACCAGTTCACCAGCTTCATTAAAGCAAAGCTCCTCAGACAGTAATTATTAAATGCAACAATTTTTTTAATTATATTTATATTTGTCAGTGGAACAAATTTGCTTTAATAAAGTTGGTGATGATTTTAAATAAGGGCAAGTTTTTTTTTTACATTGATTTTTGTTATCAACATCGCCTTTAGAACTGAAACCTGTAAGTGATTTTTTTTCAGACGTCCACAATTTATTCATAATAGAAAAATACTTTTTCTACTGGAGCATTTGTACCAGGTATACATAAAATATATTCGATTAAAATGGAAGAGAATTTATGTTGAGAATGTTGGTGAGAAATGTTTGAATCACCCAACGAGTTTCTGCGAAAACTTTGAAATTATCCCATTCGCTTATTTTTGGGTCGGTCCCGCTCTCGCACCGTTCGTGTCTGACGAACTTCATAGTTTTAAATTTTCTCGCGGTTTAGGATAACGGGACTATTTTGCGTCCCGGAGCTTTGTTTGGAAACAACGGGGCAGGTGACCGAGAAAAGGGACAGTCCCGTTCAAAACGGGACGTATGGTCACTTTACGTTAATATTCCTTGAATTTCAAGCAAGATGAACGTTGACGCTGCTACACTATGTTTGATGAGTGTAAATTTTTATTATATGAATATATTTTATCATTGCCTAAGCATGGCTCTGTTTGCAGAATCTCAAGAAACGTAATAACTTTCTCATTATTCCACTCTATCGCAGCAATACGTGCGACTCCGTTGCGCTCACCGTGCACAATGAGACAAATGTAGTGTGGCCGCTTCAACGCGTTAATTCGTGCGTTAATCTCTTTGATGTACCGACACTCGAGTTATCGTTCAACGGGAAACGGCGTTGTTCTTGCCGTTGTAGAATTATCGCGTTAAGTGGTGGCCACACCTACATTCAACGCTCATCAACGCGATAATTAACGGCATTTCTCGTTAGTGTAGCCCGGGCATAATAGATATAAAACTTTTGATATTGACATGGATGTTTAATAAAGCTAGCTCGTCAGATGTTATACTGCCCTTTCTTGTAGGTCTCAAAGAGGGCTAATAATCTTCCACTCACCAGATGTCGCTAGTTTACACTGAAGTGAATTTTTTTGTTACGTAATGTTATTTAGTTGAGAAGTTAGTTTAAAATAAAAGATTGTTTAGTTTCTAGAGTATTATATTGATACATAAAACAATAACACAGTAGTTTACTCTTTCATTTTTTGCACATTTTTCACTCTTTTTTTATTTTTATGAATATCTGTGGTTTTTTTTAATCTAATTAACATAAAATATAAGTAATACAGAAAGAAACGTTAACCTTTACATTTTTCGAACAAAGCCGTCAAATATTACACCTTAATTATACGTGGCGCCGTCAAATATCAGAAAAAGTCGTGGATGCAAATTGGTGATTGGTGAAGCAAATAGATGCAATGCAAAAAAAAAAAACGTCATTGGTCAAATTTATTAAGATAATATTCGGAATTTTGTACGTGGTAGAGCCATGCGGTTGCGGCAGTTATATTATGGTTGTAGCACGCAGAGATAATATACTAGGTAGCACGAATGGTTCGGCTCGATTGAGAAAGGATCACGCTCTCACAGAATACCAGCGTAAAATATCACCTCAATGTTGCTGTTTCGTATGGTGAGTGTAGAGAATCGGAGACCCTTTTTACTGGAAACGGGGCATAGTCCTCAGGGGTGATAATGCATCTGAATTTTCAATATTAATCGAGGATAGATGTATATGTCTATGGGCCACAGCATCCACTTATCATCAGGTAGGACTGTGTGCACGTTTGTCGCCGTCATTCTATAAAAAAAATGAATAGACGCACCAACGATACGTTAGTACATATGATTAATTCATTTTGTGTCAACGGTTGTGGAATAAATATTAATAATGATTGTGTTTAGAAGCTAAAGGCAACACGTATCTAAAGGTAGGTAGGTATCTTAATTTTTGTTTTACTTATTTTTTGTGGTAAATGCACTGAAATTATGACTTAGTTTTATGTTACTTTTGAATTAAAATCAGCGTCCTATTTTCTATCACAAAAAATTTAATTTAAAAAGCAAGAAGGAAGCCATAAAAGTATTAGTTTCCGAAATTAAATAGCTTGTTTCAATTTTAAAACGTGAACACAATAATAACGCATGAGTTATTCCCGCGCACCCGTCGACTCAATTTCTACCGTGGAGATTTGAGGCGACAAAAGGATTTTACCTTTTTTTTATTCATAAGAAGCAACGGAATGCCGCGCTGGAGTTAATCGGTAGCTATTGAACTGACACCTGTGTATTTTTTTAAATTACTACTTTTGACACACAATGTTGTTCCTTTGTTATTCAACTATTATACGTGGTAGAGCCATGCTGATGCTGCAGCTATATTAATTGTATAGTTGTAGCACGAATGGGTCGGCTCGACCGAAGAAGGACCACGCTCTCGCAGAATACCAGCGTAAAATAGAAGCTTATGCTGCTGTGTTCCGTATGGTGAGTGTAGAGAACCGGAGACCCTTTTTACTGGAAAAAAGGCATTCCATCTTAGTCCTCACGGCTGACAACGCATCTGCATTTTAATTCGCAAACGAGTGTAGGTGTGGATATCTATATGCCACAGCAACCACTTACCCTCAGGTGGACTGTGTGCTCGTTTGTCACACTTATCCCATAAAAAAAAACTTCTAGGCTGAATCAATATTAAAACCTTTCTTAAAGGGTTTCCATATTCATAGAGTCAATTCCTCAAAATTCGCAATGATCTTTTTTCGTATTCAAACCTTGAAGAAGAGTTTGCTTTCCGTTGCATCATTGCACTTGGTAACTTAGCAAGTTTTCATTTAGGTATCTGTGATACTCGTCAGGACGTTAGTCAGTCATGGACAATGCCTGATTTAGAGCTCCCACCGCCCTAGACTAACTATGAGTATGCGCCCCCCACCAGCCTGTTCTGTCCGTACCTGCCCATCTCACGAATATATTTACTAGATTTTTATATTTTACTAGCTTACTACCCGCGGTTTCGTCCACGTTAAATAAAAAATTTCCTGATAGTACCTAAGTGTCGATCGCCCATGAACAACTGCAAAACCAAGGAAATTGTAGGTGCGTTGCCGGCCTTTTCAAAAGCAGTAAGCTCGTTTCTTGAAGATCTCTAAATCGTATCGGTCCGGAAAAATCGCCAGAGGTAGATGATTTCACAAATAATTCTTGCGAGAAAGAACACTCCTAGTAAATCGCACAGTCGTGGTGTACCGCCAAGCATCCAGATGGTGTGGATGGTACAGTGAGTTTTGTCCCGATATATGTTGGTGGAATTTGAGGGCTGGAATTAATCCGAAACATTTGTCTAAGTACTTCCCGTGGAAAACGCGTTAGAAAATGCAGTGTGATGCAACATCTCTTTGCAAAATCGATCATATCTCAAGAGGAGATACGACAAAGGGGTTCGTTTTAGTGATAAACGCGCAAACCTGTGATTTGTGAAGTTTGAACTGGTGTAAAGTCGTCCCCAATCCGAAATTTTGTTTATTATTTTAATTTATTATTCGACTTCAGACACAAGTTTGTTCCGACACTTGATGACGTTCAAATTTCCCGAGAAATATTAGCACGGCTGGTATAAAAAGCATCACCAGTGTATAACCAGTAACAGGAACATATTATTGATATACAAAAGAAACACCGTATATGATAGCATGCAGCCTTGTGGGACACAAGTCTGCTACATACCGTGATGCTCCGATCGGCAAGAAAACCGATGATCCGATTGCACAATACCTCAGGAAGCCTATTGGAAGGAAGTTTCTATAGAAGCGCTTTGTGCCAAAGCCCATCGAAGGACTCGCTATGTCCAAAATAACGACCAAGGCCTCCCTCTTCGGCTCTACTGCTTCCGCTCATCTATGAGTTAGGTAAATAGAAGAGTAGAACCAGAAGTAGCTAGACCACCAGTGCGGTCCCTAACTATTAGCTCGTGGTCCTGAAGGTACTTTATGAGCTGGCAGTTCATAATGGATTTCATTATTTTGGAGAACAAGGAGGCGATGGTGATAAGCATTGTTGGACGGGTCTGAGCGCTCGCCTTTTTAGAGATCAGGTTTACTAAAGCTATCTGCCATAAGTTCAGGATTACGCTTAGGGAGTAGGAGTACCAAAAAAGACGGCTTAGAACCGGTGCTAACTCCGCAGCGCTGCTCTTGAACACAATAGGAGGGACTCCCTTAGGCCCACTTGAATTGTTGACTTCCAGGGATTTTGCACACTGAGCACTGTGTAAACCGCACATCCAGCATGGAGCTATCACACAGCGGGATGGTCGGCGGTGTGTATCCTCGTCATCGAGAGTCGATCTGGACTCAAAAAGAGAACCTAAAAGATCGACTTTCTCCTTGGCGGCATAGGCCCGGTGCAGAGATGGAACAGATGGCTGATAGAAGTTCCCTTGGACAACCTTGGCAAAGCATTAATAAAATTAGATATATAGAGAAGATAGCTTGAGCAGCTTAAAATCTTTGAATACCGTCCAGTCAGTCAACGAAAGACGAAAGATCTTATTTTTACAATATTTTTATTTTTATTGTACCAAAAATACAGAAAGAGCAACAAGTAAAATACTTGCGGGTTGCGGGTAATGTCTATTATTTATTGAGAATATTATACTAAATTTTATTATGTATATAAGTGGTGCTTGAAAAGGCTAACTCAGTGCCCCCTCGAACCTTGCCTCCAGCCTGGTTAGCCTGTGGGTAAATCAGGCCCTGGTCATGCACGTCTGGTCTGAGCCGATGCGACCCATGAATTATATCCTATGTTGTAATCTTCGTATTATATTATTAGGACTGTGTTTAATAGTAAGGGATGGGTCGAATATTGCTTTTTTATTCGGTATTTGGCATATTCGGTAGGCTTACCTAAATTATGTCCAACTTTTTTAGTTAGCAAAACTCTACATAAAGGTTCTTAAACTTTCATCTTCTTTTTAACATTTTTATTTTTATTTCAACACCTATTAACAACTAAACTGGAGCGTTACAAGATAAAGCGGTAAGATCTTTTTATGTGAAATTATTATCACTGCTTAGTTGTTCTATTTTTATGGCACATCTCTCATATCCTCATCTCTGTAATCCCCGAGCAGTGAGCTGCCCGAACCAAAAAAATACTTTCGTCAAAAAATATCGCACATACATACATAATTTTCGAGATAACAACAAAAAACTAAGCTCAAAGTGGTTTTTCGATAATTGAACTACAAACACACTTATTCATTTGCAAGTTTTTAGTTTAATTTCCTCGCGGACGAAGTCGCGGGTAAATGTTAGTAATAAAAAGTCCAAGTAAGTAAGTCAAAGACCGAAAATAACTTTTGAAAAATATCGTCAGAGGTCTTTCTAGGGTTGTCAACCGAACGATATTGTATATTTGTTAGAAATAAAGCTACGGTGAACAAACGAGCACACATTCCACCTGATGGTAAGTAAGTAAACGTTGTGGCCTATAGATTTATCTATTACTATTACTAGTTACTAGTACTAAAATCACAGCACATAATATATTATACGTCCTACTACTGGGCACATACCGGCAATGATTTTTGTGGTTTTTGAGGTTTCTTCGTGATGTTTTCCTTCACCGCGGAATCAAACGGAAATGGCTCGCGTATTGTGAAACCTACGGCGAGCGCTTAGGCCCAGAGCAACCACTGCCTAGATAATACAGATAAACTAGTTAATAGTTATATAACGCTAAAACTTTGTGTTATAATAGCTGTCAATAGCTTTTGAATGCATCTTTTTCTTCTTCATCTTCATCACTTCGCAAAACACACGACTGGGTATGGCCTTTACCTGATGTAGGGAAGAGGTAAGCGCTATGCTTGGCAGGCAGGTAACATATTAGTTATACCTACACATTATTATAAACATATACACTAAGCTATGTAGCTGATGAACATTATGAGGGGTAAACCAGTTTGTGAAATAAATATGCCATCAAAAACATAACTTGTAAAAAAAGCCAAGTCTCGCAACTCAGTTCTTCTACCGTAAAAAGTTGTGAGATCCTTGTAATACCAAGTCGGTTAATTTATTCAGTCTCTAGCCTCTCTACTTAAGAGGCGTATTACAAAAAAACGCGAAATTACAAGGTTTCCTCGTTGAAATTTTATGTTTATCGTTCATTTCTTGAAATAACAATTACTTGGTAAAAATAGTTCGTTTTCTCTCCTCAAATAAGCTCGGAATGGATTTTAGATAACTTATTTATTTAATCAGTAATAATCATTCTCCCGATGCATGTTTAGGCAAAAACTCTCGAAGACATGATTTGGGAGCTCTAATTTGTAGATTCTATTGAATATCGACCATCAAAAAAAATATTTTTATCTCCCAAATATCCTACACTTTAATAATAATGGAATACATTTTCGTTATATGTTTTTCACACTAGGAAAAAAAATTCGACATAATTCAAAAAACGACCAAAAAAGCTTCGATGCAAGCCTCTATATTTCCGAAGTTCTACATCACTTAGACGTAAAATTGATACCAAAATAATCATCAACATTTGCTTAAACTATGCTATTATTTTTACTTTTAAAATCGTTACTATTAATATGGAGGAATTAATTAAATAATATAATTAATTAAATAAAATACTATATATTTAACTGCGCCGGCCATCTGAGATCATTAACGCGCGAGCGCTTGCCGAGGGTGGACCTGCGTCAGTTTATTTCGGGCGCTGCATGGTTTCGATTCGATACTACTGTAGTGTGCGTCGATTGCCTGCATACTAGAACATTGTCAACTACGACCGCAATTTTTGATCGATCGGTTTAAAACTATTTTATATAGTTATAATTTAGATCACGTCTCTTCCATTAAACATGGTAAGGACAACGAGTCTGCATCATGTGCACAATTGAGCAAACAAAAAAATATTATTATAGAAAAATGTGGTCTATTCATTGACCTAGATCATTGTTATTTGAGGGCTTCACCTAATGGTTTATACAGCAACGGTCTTATTGAAGTTAAATGTCCTATTTCAGCTTTCGGAATAGATTTTGATACGGCCTTTCGACAAAAAAAAAGTTAAAGGTTATAAATTCAGTGATTCAAGTGTAACATTAAATCAAAATAATGACTGGTTTTACCAAATCCAAGGCCAGCTTCATTTAGCAAATAAAAATGTCTGAATACTTGCCATAATATGTATTGGCCCAGATTAATGCAGTAAAAGTACTAAAAATTTACAAATACGACCAATTTTAGATTTTCAATATGTTACCCATGTTACAAGCTTTTTATGAAAAGTGTGTACTGCCTGAAATTATCGAATCGAGAAAAGTTCGGTCAATGCCGTCGCAGCAAATATTTTTCTTATAAAAAATATAGTAATTGACTGAAAGTACCGATTAAAAAAATATTAGTTACATTTGGTTGTTATATTTATTAAAACAGGTTGCAATCGTTTATTTATTTATACCACTATTCTACCGGTAGTAGACATAATCGATTATTAACATTCGATTACAGCGTAACAATTAAAATATTTATGTGTACTTATTTTGACACTAAATTTCATAAATACGAGGGTGGATTGAAAAGTACTCGGCCTAACACAGATCCATTCAATTCTAAAAATCAAATCTACCCACATTATTTAGTTCAGTTCAGACTAGTTCATTGTGTGAAGTTCGAAACGTGTGCGATAATTAGTTGTGATTTTATAAATTTATTAACAAAGTAATCGGACATAATTTCCGCGAATGGAGCAAATCGAGCAGCGTGCCGTCATTAAGTACCTCCATAAGAAGGGGCTATCATCAAAAGCCATCCATGATGACATGGTCAGTACATTAGGCGATTGTGCTCTGTCATATTCATCCGTCAAAAAATGGATAGCAGAATTTAAGCGTGGTAGAGAGAGTGTGAAAGATGAACCCCGCTTTGGAAGGCCTTCGACGTCAGCTACTGACGAAAATATTAAAAAAGTACTTGATTTAATAATGGGAGACCGCAGATTAAAAATTAGAGAGATAGCCGAGATTATAGGCATCTCTTATGAACGAACTCAAAACATCATTGTCAACGAGTTGGGTTTCCACAAGGTGTCTGCGAGGTGGGTTTCGCGACTGCTTTCAGTTGAACAAAAAAGGACGCGATTGACTATTTCACGCGACTGTTTGGAGTTATTTGAAGCCGATGCAGATGATTTTTTGAATCGTTTTGTTACTATAGACGAAACATGGGTTCATTACTGTACACCGGAAACAAAACAACAATCAAAACAGTGGAGAAGACTTGGTTCACCACCCCTTAAAAAGGCTAAGTCGATTTTGTCGGCAAATAAGGTGATGGCTTCAGTATTCTGGGACTCGAAAGGTGTGATTATGATTGATTATCTTGAAAGGGGTCAGACTATAAACTCTGATTACTACTGCACCTTACTACGTCGTTTACGAGAGGAAATAAAAGAAAAACGTCGAGGAATGCTCAGAAGAAAAGTCCTGTTTCATCAAGATAACGCCCGTGTTCACACGTCAGTACAGTCAATGGCTGAAATTCACAACTGTGTCTTTGAACTGTTATTGCATCCGCCGTATTCACCTGGTCTGGCACCATCAGACTTCTTTCTGTTCCCTAACCTAAAAAAGCACTTGGGAGGTCAAAGATTTTCGACAAACGACGAGGTCAAAGCAGCTGTAGACGCATATTTTGACTCTAAGGAAGAATCATTTTTTTTCAACGGTCTAAATGCTTGGAAGGGGAGGTGGCAAAAGTGTATTGAACTTGATGGTGATTATGTAGAAAAATAAACATATAACTGATTTAGTATGTGTTTATTTTCTTGGTTAGGCCGAGTACTTTTCAATCCACCCTCGTAATGAATAATATATCAAAATGGTATATAATAATAAATAATAAATTATATAATAATATAATAATAAATTAATAAGATAACATTAAAATGACACACCAAAAAATATTCCATCCACTGAAGTCCATCCTAAGAAAACTTTGTATTATGGAAGATCAAGATCGTTTAATCGCCATACTCACAGTATTATAGTGCGAGCGAGTGAATAGATATGAAAGAAAGTATCGGTCGCGTAGTTTGCCGCCCGCTCGGTGCGTAAAATACCTAAATTTGCGAAACGCCGAAATGTAAAGCTAGGGTCCCACGGCCTGTTTTGTCACAGATCAGACCGCGCCAGGCCGGACAACAGGCCGTGGGAACCATCGCATCCGATGAGGCCTGTGGTGGCCTGTTGGCGCCCGTCCGATCCATCGGGAGTCGGTAAGATCAAAGGCGCGGCGCGGCGCGGCGCGACGGCGCCTGTCGCGGCCTGTACTGGCGCGTCTGCGTCGGTTGCAATCGTTCATTTCAACTGCGGTGGTGCTTGCGCGTACATGCTCATGATGGAATGGACGAACGAGCTTATATTCGAGTTTTCAACTCTTTACGAAAATGAACCAACGCTTTGGAATATTTCGTCGCCTCAACATAAAAACAAGAACGGCTTTTGTTGAATGACGACACCCACCAGAGTCGTTTCCTCTGCTTTCTTTTTGCTTGGTTTATCAAACGTTCACCACTGAATTAAACCACAGCGGCTGCACACGCAGCCATGCGCTCCGTCTCACTTAACATGTTGGAATGTCAGTCGACAGGCCGCACCAGGCCGGCACACGCCGTGGGAACGCTCAGTACGGGCCGCGACAGGCCCATACAGGCGGGACAACGCCTGGCGCGGCCTGTCGCCTGACAGGCCGTGGGACCCTAGCTTAAGAGGGCTCTTAAGGATCCTTCTGACTTAAATTATTACGTAATTAGCTAACCTAACAACATCTTATAGTGCCACATCAATACTAAAATCTTTTATATTTTAAATAGATAGATTGATTTGGCCATGATCATGTGTAAACTCTATGTCCACATATATGCCACTGTATCCACATATGCCAGTAGTTGTTGGGAGCACTACGCTCGAAATAAGTGTCGACGATTATGATTACCTACAAAAAGTCTTGGTCAAAGTTAGACTCAAGATCAACTAGAACAGGTGTAGTAAGTTTGGGTGATGAAGGAAAATATAAAGTTTGTTCTAATAAATATTATAACTATTTAACATCTTATTTTAAGTGAAATCTAAGCGTCATCTATGTGCTGTTCATAGAAATATTAAAAGTACAATATGCTGTTGTTGCGACTAAGCGTTACGTCTAAAGCATAGATGGCGGTAGTATGTCTATTTTATAACAGATGGCGCTATTCTTTAAAACAATTTGTTTACTTTCAGATACTAGATGGCGCTGCTTGCGGTATGTAATAACTGCATGAACGCGCATAATATTTTTCAAAACCTTTTTTTATTTTTAAAGATTTTATATCAGTAAACAGTGCCGTCTTTGATAGAATAGATAGAATGCCTCATTTCCAGCAAAAAGGGCCTCCGGCCACCTGCACTCACCAAGCGAAACGCAGAGGTAAACCTCTACTTCACGCTGGTTTTCTGTGAGGTCGTGGTACCACCCCGGTTCGAGCCGGCCCATCCGTGCTACAGCAAAAGCTGCCGCGTGGCTCTACCACTGTTAAAAATAACAATCGCCTTACTTATAGGCTGGACTTTTTTTTGATTTTCGGGAATCGTTGTTTTCATATAATTATAGCTAAATAAATGTTATTGTTTAAATTGATAATAGGAAAATACATGAATATAGGTAGTACCTTAGCAAATTTTAATGGGACACCAGAACAATTTCTTTAAACTGAACATAAAAAAAATATCTAGAAAGTAAAACTAATTAACTACACCATCTAGTTCTAGCGGTTACCTACAACAACCACTTCGATTGCAGTCGACTTTGCAGAACCTATTCAATGAACCTTTTCCCGAAAGTGTTAAACTTGTACGGTGAAGTTTGTGGTGTGATTTTGTTTTGTTTAATAGAAATTACTTAAGATGATAGAAGTGTTAACGTGTTTGTTTATTTATTCATTTTATTATGTCGATAAGAACATATTTAAGTGGTTCAAAAAAAAAATAAAAAAAGTTGTAGCTCGACAAGAAATAATCAAAAAACTTCCTAAACTCACATCATTTTTTTACGATTGAAGAAACAAATAGGCTGACTAATTCTTCACCTTCATCACCTCAAGATCGAAATACTACTGAATATCAACTTGAAAAAGATCCTACGTGTGACAAAAATGACCAAAACACATCAGATGCTGAACCATCTACTTCAAGCTACTGTGAGTTAATAACTACATGCTTGAAAAATGTATCTCCTGATCCTGGTTTGTACTGTGATGAAATTTAACAGAAGAATTACGCGATATTTGTATTCGAAAATTTTATTTTTTTTACAAAATAAAAATTGTGACTTCTCCGAAACTTTTGCAAGTTTTCCAGATTCTAGCGATAAAAATATACTAGATATTTGACTAAAGTTTTTTTACCCGTAAATTGATGAACAGTGGGTCTTTAGAAAGACAATCGCTCCTTTATTCACTGTCGAAGAAATCTGTGTACTGTGCTATTGCTGCCCTCTATTTAATACTACTACTGGTACTGGACATAATTTGAGTTCTCCGAATGGATATAAAGATTGGAAACATATAAGTAACTAATTAATTGAGCATGAGAACAGGTTACAGAGAGGCACACAATGATTAATTATGTCACAACGAGCAAAACTACTAGACGAGTTGACAGAGAGTTGCTGTTCCAATATAAAACGAAAGTCAATTATTGGAAGAATGTACTTAGAAGAATTGTTGCCGTAGTAAATTTTTTAGCTTCTAGAGATCTTGCGTTTCGTGGTGATAATGGAATATTGCAGTCTCGAAATACCGGGAATTAAGTAGGATGCCTAGAACTAATTTATGAATTCGATCCTTTTCTTGCTGATCATACAAACGAGGATAGATGTAGATATCTAGGAGCCACAGCAGCCGCTAACCATCAGGTGGACTGTTTGCTCGCTTGTCACCCTTATCCTATAAAAACACGGTTATTTAATTATTTCTGAAGCTTTATCGTCAATTGAAAGTGACATGAATCAACCAGGAGAAAAAAAGAAACGAAAACCAAAGCCTAGCAAAAAAATGGAGAGAGAATATTATACTTTTAACGGAGATATGGAATGATCTTTTGGGAATTGTGAACAAAACCAGCTTAAGTTTAGAGCATGGCACTATGACCATGGACGTTGCAATAAAACTTTATGCATCTCTGATCATGTCAATAACGCACACAATAATTTCAATCAGTACTAATCGGCTGCTGAAAAAAAAAATACAAATGCTGGCAAGTTTAAAAGAAAAAGAATGCGCAACACACACGTTATTTTTTTTTGATGGATTGTCAGAGACAGTACAGTTAAATGGCAAAGAAAAATTGCGTGTAGATACGTTTATTCCTATAATCGATACATTTTAAGCACATTTAAAAAATCGTTCAGCAAGAAATTGACAATCGTTTTAGTTTTCTTTGTCAATTATTTAATTATTCTGAGGAATTTGTTCGGACTAATTCCAGCCGCTCAATTTCACCATCGCACATCGCGACAAAACTCGCGTTACCATCCATACCATCTGGATGATTGGCAGTCCACCACTGTGCGATTTAGAAGAAGTTTTCTCCCTCGCACAACTTCCTTGTGGAATCAATTACCACCAGCGAATTTTCCGGACCGATACGACTTAGGAACCTTCAAGAAAAGAGCTTACACCTTTCTAAAAGGCCGGCAACGCATTTGCAATTCCCCTGGTGTTGCGGTTGTTCATGGGCGGCGGTAGTCACTTACCATCATGTGTGCCGCATGCTCGTTTGCCCCCCCTGTTCTATATAAAAAAAAAATAATTCTGACGAGTTCTGACGAATAATTCTATCACGGAGACATTAATGCATATGAGTTCAATCAGTTCATCGGAATGTTTTCATTTAGGGCAGTATTTAAAGAACATAGTAAAGGAATCAGTGGATATGAGTATCTCAGCCTTACATTAAGTAATAAAGTCTGACAAATTAGAAAAAAACTTTTCCAAATGTTGAAGTTGCTACAAGAATGTTCCTTTGCTTAATGATTACCAATTGTAGTGGAGAGCGCTCATTTTCACACCTAAAGAGAACAAAAAAAGTACCTCCCTACTATGTTATAAGAACGACTAAAAATTTGTTAATTAAGTGTATGGAAAGTGATATCCTTCAAAAATAGACTTTGAACATATAATAGAAGATTTTGCACAACAGAAATAACGAAACCAATTCAAACCACCAACATACTTATCTAATTAATAACATATTATTGGATTTTTACCAATTAACTATAATAAATATATATCATAGCAGAAAAATGAGTTTGCCATTCCCTTTTTTTTACTTTTCAACAGGGCCTCAAATTCTTGTGTACCCAAGGACCCCGGTATGGTCTAAGACGGCGTTGTCAGTAGATAAATGTATATTATATTATTAGATTTTTATTTACTGTACTATAAATGGGTTGCTTTGGGGTCGAGTTACTTCTTACTGATGTACTCGTAAATAGTACGGATCCTTGATTCGAATGAGCCTGAGACAGAGGTAAATCTTTTTGCAAAGAACGTAAAACACTATATTTATATGTGAATATTTTTAATATTTTTAGATCTGGTTCTGAACGTGTATGTGATCACACTGTGATTGTTCTTGGACAGTGGAAACTATATCCAAGTCTACTGCTTTGGATGTAATCATTTAATTTCGGTATTTTAGGCACGGGATGAGTGAAGACTGGGGCTACCAAGTACCAACAATAATTATTAGGAGAAATAATATTGTGTTTCATATTGTATATATGTGAAAGGAAACTAGATATTTTTAAAGCATCTTGCATAGAAAACAATTGTTATAAACTGCTTTTGTATTTGGTAAAAAATCAGTCCAATTTAACTATATAATACGTTTTTCAAACATAATACGTTTTTACAAAATATATACGTAGGTACTTACTGTTTATTGGGGGTGTAAGAATATCCCCTACCCTATATCGCCCCGTAGGTTTCGTAAAGCCGGCTACTGACCTGCCTGCCGCAGGGGCAATCTAGGAAGCACGGCGATCGGAGCAATATCGACGGTCGCAGGGCCGACTTAAAAAATTGCCCCTGCTTGCCTACACACATCACAATTAAGGAGGCAATTAAGGGTCATCCCCACTCCTACACCCTAGATTGCCCCTGCGGCAGGCAGGTCAGTAGCCACCTTAAGAGGCGACTGAGGGGAACAAACCAAGAGATGGTCAGCAGCGTCTTCCTAATAACTACTAGAACATTAAAAACTGTGGCTGCCTATGTGCCTCCTGCCAAGCGTGGTAACGATGGCAAGTATCGTCCTTATGAAAAGTAATTTATTTTATACATTTCTTGCACGTGATTTACAGCGCGAAACAATAGATATTGGAAATAACGCTTCCCTTTTAGCCACAAACGACTTAGCGATTTTTTTTAGATTTTTAAGATTTTCACTGGTATTAGGTACTTAAAAGATTTTGGTTTAGATTTCTCATCCAAAATGCCAGCCTATGGCCTACGCTACTGCTTAAACTAAATAATCAAAATTATTTGATACAATTATTCATTGATAGTACTACTTAAGTAGTGGAGGACAATGGTTAATTTAGGTGCAAAAACACATTTTTTTTTAACTCCCGGATCAAGTTACTGAGGTTGTCCCTGCCCTGCAGTCGACTTTATCGTCGGTCTTATAACATAATCTGTAAAATTTGCGGAGGAATTGCAGATGCGTTATGGGTCTTTTGAAAAGAGTAAGCTCTTTTTTTGAAGGTCCCTTAGTCGTATCGATCTGTGCTAACTGCCGGTGTCAGGAATAGTTGGTTTCAAGGCCGTATTTTTTCATAGAATTATGGTGACAAATAAATACACAGCACACCTGATGGTAAGTGGATTATGCGGCCTTAATCGAAGACAGATGCCATCTACATCTGTCTTCGATTAAGAATCAAAATGCAGATACGTTGTCACCCTCGAGGACTAAGATGTAATACCTCGTTTCTAGTAGAATGTTATCAGTTTTGTTCAGTCACCATATGAAACATAGCATTATAAACGTAATAATAATAAATATGCTTTGAGTAAGCTGCTATTTTACGCTGGTATTCTGTGAGAGCGTGGTTCTTCCCCGGTCAAGCCGACCCGATCGTGCTACAACCATAACATACTTAGTTGCAGCGTGGGTCTACCGCATGTAAAATTTGTTTATTTATTTTCGCTTATCTATGGATGCTCGCGGCATTATAAAACATTATGTGAAAGTAACTTATTATTTTGGAAGTTGTTACCGTGGTTGAAATTGACCTGAAAATTTTCTTATAACCAAACAAGTAACAAAGAAGGTCGCCAAAAAGTGTTTTGCTTGCTTACTTTAGCTTAAGGTAACAAAAACTAATATAGTTGCGTCATCCTTTTAAGATGACAGCACTGGACAAGGTGGACGAAAGCTAAGAATATAAACCACTCGCTTCGTTCGTTTGCGTATCTTTGAAACCGAAATGTTTGCGAACAGAGTTAAGTCTACTTCGTGTACAAGGACTTACTCTATGCCTGTAAAAGGCTTATTCCTCAAACTTATCCTCTCCTAGTACCTAAATATCTATGCGCATGTAACAATTTCTTAAGAGAATAAATACTGAGTGTGAAATTAGTCCCAGCTTCATTCGTGGATTTGTTTAAATTACATAGGAACAAATTACTAAATTTCGATACTGAAGTTTTTTAACGTGCTCCTATTTCTGATGTTTGTATAAGATCCTACAATTATCAAAAGATTTTGATTTAGCTATAATAAATAAAATGAAAAACAAAAGCCTCTGTGGTTCCTTAATACTGCAGTGGGTTTCCTCGACCGGGGAAAGAACCTCACTCTTACAAAATACCAGCGTGAATAGCAGCATAAATAAATAAATTTATTAAAATTTAATTCATTTAATTCAGACCTGAGTCTGTAACCACACTCTCACAGAATACCAGCGTGAAATAGCAGCATAAAATAAATAAAATGAAATAAGTAAAAAAAAATTTGTTTTTTTGAGTCTGTACGTAACCATTTTTTTAAATACTTTGTTAGTAAATTAATTTCATTTATTATAATAAAAATATATTGAGGTGGACGCAAGTCCAGTTCTACATAGAACTCTCCAAGTCCAGCCTCGGCGCGAACGTCGTCAGGAAGCTGTTGGAGCTACCTCGCACTCTATGTATCAGGGATGCGATATGTGGGTACTCGGATGATAGCTGAGAAGTACTTTCGTTATTGCTGGCATCTGTGACGAACTGCAGTGACGTAGTATAACGCTGCCGTGTTTCGTATGGCGAGTGGCAAAACAGAAGACACTTTTGATTGGTAACGAAGCATTCCATCTTAAATATCAGGGTTAACAACGAATTTGTATTTTGATTCTTGATAGAAAGTAGATGAAAACGTATACTTAATAATACATAAATATTATAGTAGGTACTATAGTACCTACTGAAATATTTATCATGCACGTCGAAAACTGAGCCCGGTCGTCACTAAATAGTGAATCATAGTATTATAATCCTAAAGTTGTAGGTAAATTGTTTAATAATACTTTACTTTGATGAAATCAGTCAATCAACAAATTTGACAGACGTACAGGCAGACATTATAGACGCGCCGTGCCTGTTGATGTTAATTAGTAGACATGTAACTACTAATGATTTTATTATTGTTTTTTTAGTTCTTACAAGTTCTCAGTAGAGTCAAAGATATTTTTATTAACATCGGATGGGGGTGGGGGGTGATTTGATGTTGTAATAAACCTTACTTCTGACTGATATTTTAAGCAAAAAAACCCGTATCAGTTATCTACTCGTATCTGCATTAAAACAAGTTTGAAAATTTAAAAAAATCTTTGACGATTCAAAAAAAAATTCAGTATTTCCCGTAATATGAAGTATGTGAAAATCATAAATAATTTTGCGATTCCAAAGTTAAACTGATTTTTCGTATCTGCTCCATACATTTATTTCATTTTTTCCGTAAAAAAATCACAATCCTCACAATTTTAAGCCAAATTAATTCGTGTGATATTTTTGAATAATAAACAGAAGCCATTTCAATCTTAAAAGACGACATTTAAAACTTAAAAGCTTTAGGTCTTAGAAATGCGATTTTCAATCTAGTGTGAGACGGACAGACAGACAGGCAAGATTTTAAAAATGGTTATTCAGGACAGGTAATGGTATGCGAATAAACTCCTCAGCTATATAGGCAGCGGTTTAGATATTACAGACGTAAAAAGTAAAGTAAAAAGCCTATTTACGCCCCACGTCTGGGAACAGGCCTCCTCTCATTTCTGAGAGGGTTTTAGGGTAAGGATATGTCCACCGAGCTACCCCAATGCGTGTTGGCGAAATTCACATGTCTTCGAAATATTTTTTTCTTATTTCTTAGACATGCAGGTTTCCTCACGATGTTTTCCTTCACCGCCGAGCACGTGGTAAATCAGCACTTAAAATTGCAATTAACAATTTCATTGGTGCCGGCGGGGATCGAACCCGGGTTGCTCGAGTACTGTGAAAAGCTTACAGCGAGCGCTAACCATCTGAGCTACCACGGCTCTCGGCTTACATATGTACCTACACTTTAATTTTATTCATATACTAGCTGTTCTTCGCGACTTCAACCGCGTGTTATTTGGTGTTTTAATTTTTTTGCGCGGTACCCTTATTCTTTTTCTAAAATAAAAGTAGCCTAAGTTACTCATTCTGACATCAGCTATCTGCCAGTGAAAATCCCGTCAAAATCGGTTCAGCCGTTTCGGAGATTAGCCAGAACAAACAAACAGACAGACAGACAAAAACTGTAAAAAATGTATTTTTGTTATTAGTACCGTATTTCATATGCATATAGTAAAAAGGTGTTATTTCGACATTACAAATAGACACTTCAGTTTTATTTATTTGTATAGATGTTGGTATCTATAGGTACATGAAGATGCTATTTTAGCATTGACCGGCAATATTGTTAATATACTTGATAGAAGTGAGAAAGCTCTGTGTATATTTCTAGACTTAAAAAAGGCGTTTGACACCGTCTCCATCCCCGTTCTTATCAAGAAACTTGACAGAATTGGTGTTCGTGGTCAATTTCTTCTTCTCATATCCGACTATTTTTTAAGGAGAACTCAACAAGTCAAAATAAATGATTACTCATATAGTTCTAATGAGCTCTGCACACAATATGGCGTTCCACAGGGTAGTGTTCTTGGACCTACCCTGTTCCTAGTATATATCAATGACCTTACTGCAACTAAATTACCAAACGGTAAAATCTTCTCTTACGCCGACGATACAGCGCTTCTTTTTTATGGTAAAAACTGGGATGAAGTCCACGAGTCAGCCACCAAGGGCCTACACACTGCTATCAAATGGTTACATAGCAATCTCCTTACCTTAAATATTAGTAAAACAAACTATATAACATTTGCTATCAAAAATTCCACGCAACCCAATAATAATCTTCATCTTATCGCCCATTCCTGTGAAAACCCTTACAGAGCGCCTAAGTGTAACTGCCAGACCCTGCAAAAGGTTAGTTTCACAAAATACTTAGGGATATATCTCGACCAGCAACTAAATTGGCATAAACACATTGACACTTGCACCCACAGAGTCAGAAAGCTATTGTGGTTGTTCAAATACATAAGACATGTCGCCGACAAACAACTTATTATTTACATTTATACTGCTCTGGTACAATCCATCATACTATATTGCTTGCCAATATGGGGTGGTACCCACAAAACCAAAATGAATAAAATTGAGAGGACTCAACGCTCACTCCTTAAAGTTATGACATTCAGGAAAATTACATCGGGGACTTCTGAAGTATATCGGGACTGCAATGTTTTAACTGTTAGGCAACTTTACAAATTAAAATGTATTCTTAAAATTCACAAAACTATTACCCTAGATACAAAAATCTTAAGTAAGCGTAATCCCTATTCTGTCGTTTCCTACCCCACTGTTAAAACAAAATTTGCTCGTACAAATTTCAATTCGCAATCTCACTTATTGTATAATAAATTAAATGGGAAACTCAAGTTTTACAGCAAACATTACTTTGAGTGTAAAAAATTGATTACTTCTTGGTTGAAACAGCTTGACTATGACACTACTGAATCATTACTTTCACACAACACGTTACATACGTTTGTTCGTATGAATCTTATTATATTACATTTATTATTTTGTTATATGTATAAATTGAAAAACACACACACACACACACACACACACACACACACACACACACACACACACACACACACACACACACACACACACACACACACACGCACACACACACACACACACGCACACACACACAAACACACTCACAGCTATTATAATTATTGTTACTTTTGTCTGTTGATTTATCTTTATGTAATACAAGCCATATCTGTCATGAATTACTGATTAAAGGAAGAGCGGACTCATCCTAATACAGGTTTTTCAAACTTAAAAGGGTGAGATTCATATCTAACACTGTAAATGAGACTTGTGTTATGAATAAATATTTTTGTATTTTTGTATTTTGTATAAACTGTTATTAATAAATTCTGTTAGCCTTAAAGCTTGTTTTTGTTTTAGTATAAAAATAAAGCGTCCCTATGACAACAATAAACTAACTATGTATCCATTTTTCAGTAGGTAATAGGAGGAAAATAAAGAACAGACATAATTCTTTTTTCTACGAAAAAATAAACAATTTGTCTGATCTAGGTCTGCTTGTAAAAAGTATGTCAGTGTTAAATAGTCTATTCAGCTCTTTATTCATCTCCCGAACTGCATCTTTAATATAATATATGTAGTGGATAATCTTTAATATAATATATGGTATATATATGTAGTGGATATTCTTAGTCTATCTATATATCTGGGATATATATTTCTATAAATACATATATAAATCTAGGATAGTTTAAATTGAAAATTATGTACCGTTATCTACGCCGTTACAGCCTATTAAAGTCCACTGCCGAACGTAGGCCTCCCCCATAGATTGCCTCATAGGGCGGATATTTTCCATAGTTGCTACGATTGGCAAGCCGTGTGACAACCGCGGTTTTTTATTTTTATTCGTTAGATATTAGGAAGACGTTGCTGTCCATCTACTGATTTGTTTCCCTCTGTCACCTCTTACGACACCCACGGGATGATATTATGGAGAACATAATGTAGTATGTAATTAATAAAAATACTTGTCATGATTATGTATTGTAGCAATTATAGCATTAAATTGTTTCCATTTTTATCTGTCTATCCGTATTGTTTTATAAATAATGATGACATTCATGTGAACGTTTAATCCTTCTTAAGGATTAAGCATCCACATGAATGTTATAAATTACACATTAAAAAAATAAATGATCTGAATTAACAGCAAAGTTAGATACGAATGCATTATTATTGTATTTTGAAGAAAATTTGAATTTTTACCACGGTTAAAATTTCAAGAAATAGCAAAAAGCTTAACTTCAAATAAAACTAGAAGCGAAGTTGCAATTCAAAATAGTACAAAACCGAGTAAGAAAATCGAAACAGGAATAAAATAGCGCCGCGAACGCTTACCGCTTACCGCCAACAATCGACTGTAAAATTTTCGTAGCAACAAACAAACCGACAGAAATTCCTTCATTACGGGCAACAATGCCTACGGACGGCTACATACAAATAACTCCGAGCGTCCAATTTAAATAACAGGCTCGCAAAGCTGAAAAACAACCCGTAACCGAAGTTGGGAATAAATTAGCAGCACCCCATTCCCCTCACTTCCCTCTAGCCCCCTTTACCCCAATGTGTACATTGTGCAAAATATTATTTGCCTTGCCAGACAATAATAGGATCTAATGCCACGCCCTGACATGTTAGCTTTGGGTGGCTCCGCCCCGTGATATCCACTCGATGATTGGTTCAGGTGGTACTCTCGCTCCCTCACACGGGTGCTCCGTCACGCTCGCACGTGTAGCTTTTCCCTCGACGCCCGAGGGGTAAATATTTTGGTAGGCAACACACACGAGGGTTTCTAGAGCCTCACTCGTATTGTCAGGGTGTCTCGTTCACGGATATTTTTTACGCGCGTTTTATTTGAAGACGTATACCTGGATGGTGTGTTAGAATTCGCTTTATGAGATTTTTTTCAATAGCGAGTCCTTTAGCCGAGGATTATAGAATCGTGTTACCGGCGTATCTCCGTAAACAGTTTCCCTTTGCCGTTTTGTTGGATAAGTCTACATTTTCATAACGTACCGCGTCGCCTTTTTAGGATTATATTGAAAACGATTTTACATTTTTATAAATCACTTAAATTGTACTATTTCTTTATTCTATTTCTTAATTTGCAAATACATAAATAAATATATAATGTTGATTATAAATAAAATATAGAGTTAATAAGTAGAATACAGAGGTAACTACTTGTATAAAGATTATCTGCGATTGTCCTAAATTTGTTCAGAACAAAAAAATTAATTGTGACAAACCACAGTTGAACTGTGGTTCAACAAACTTCACCACCCAACTCAAAATAAATACCGACGCAAAGTTAAATCGATAAGCAACGGGCGGTCTAATAATTATTACTCGCCGGCCTGAAATTCATGCACAAAGCTCCGACCCGCGGTAATAATAACGACAATTGTTGTGTTTACTGGCACGTAAACGCGGCCCGGGGCGGTGGGGGAGCCCGGGGGCGGGGCCGGCCGGGCCAGAGCCTCCGCGAGGGACCCAGCGCCAGTCCACACCGCGCCGCGATACACGACGCATTGACATGTGACGTCCAGCATGGAAGATTGTGATCTTGGCCAATACCGCGATATGATCATTGAAGGCGATCTACCGCTCGACCTGCGCCCGCCGCCACGCCTCTACATCCAGCACTACCTCCGCGACCAGGAGTACCCGCAGGACGACACCTACGTGTCCGTAGACGAGGACACTCCGGAACTGCCGCCGCCTTCCAGCGACTCTGATAGATACGACGCGTCCAGTCCGACAGACACCAAACCGAGTTCACCAAAGAAACCCAAGCAGAAGTCATCGTCACAGCTCATCAAGCCACCCTATTCCTATATAGCTTTAATTACAATGGCGATACTTCAGTCTCCACACAAGAAGTTGACTCTTAGCGGTATCTGTGAATTCATCATGACACGCTTTCCTTACTATCGTGAAAAGTTTCCAGCCTGGCAGAACTCGATCAGGCATAACTTAAGTCTAAACGATTGCTTCATTAAAATCCCTCGAGAGCCAGGGAATCCGGGTAAAGGGAACTATTGGACATTGGATCCCCTCGCGGAAGACATGTTCGACAATGGTAGTTTTTTACGACGTCGGAAGCGGTATAAGCGGCCGGCGCCGTCGCTGCAACACGCTCACGCCGTCGTCGCGATGCTCGCGAGGGAAGCGTACGCACCTCTTTTGCCTTTACCTTGTTATTTGCCGCCTACGCCGCTGTTAACACTGCCTCGTCCCCCGCCGGCGACCCTACGTCCAGTGCCCCTGCCACCAAGAGTTGCCGAAATGACGGAACCTAGGGGGAAGAGATCGCGAAACGGCTTTTCCATTGAATCTATCATTGGCAATCAAGAAGAAGCCGTGACGTCAGAGCCACGACGGAGTGCGTTTTCGCCCTTGCATCAGGGTCACTCCCCGCCGGATGATTGGGCCAGGTGAATGTATCTTAATGGGTGCGTTTCAGGTTCTAGTTCGTTTTGAAACGTCCCTATGGACTTAAAACTGAGTGATGAGGACACTTCTATATAAATTACGGTCGTTTCTCTTGTGGCGATGTAGATGACAGGCAAATTTTGGCGGGTGAAAACCCTTGAAGTAAGAATTTCGAACTTGACGACCAAGCCAAATTTGAAGTTACCGGTATCCACGTATTTTTGTAAGCGAAGTCACAATTTTTATTCCGTGTAAGTAAAATTATTTAATTTAAAATAATAAATGCATGTACAATATTGTTTTTATTGATTTGCAAAATATTTTAACGATATGAATTTCGTCCGTAAATAGATATAAAAGTATGATACGAGCCACTAAATATTTACTTCGTGACTTTTTGATAAAATTCTATACATTTTAAATTCTTTATAAGACCGCACAGTTTTTTTAACCTAAGCTCTGTCACTGTTTCTATTCTACATTTTAAATATGTTATTTAAATTTTGGGAACTGCGATAAAGCTATTAAACGTGCCAAGTAAACATAACTGAACAGAGGGGTTTTATTAAAAAGTTACGGTTTTTACGATGATTCTAGTCACTCCTTGTACAAAGTAGCTATTATATACCAAATGTAAATATTTGTACAATCACTAAGTGTAAGGTAGACGATAGTTGTATAGAATAGTGAGGTGAGAACCTAACCGCTAATGTAATAATAAAATGTTGTACTAGTAGTGTTATTTTGCGTATCTATTAGTAAATTTAAGACGAAAAATATATCAATACGAGAATTATATATGCATATTTCATTCGCTATTCTATTAATTACGAAACTCATCCAGAATTTGTGGTACACAAGAATCTATCACCCACTTCCATGTTCGTATATCTGCTTAAAATAGGCGAATTTTCTAAATTTATGTTTTTTTCCAAATGTTCGATGTAAATGATAAAAAAATATTTTTATTTGTGTATTATTAAGGCATAAGTTGGGTTGGAGAAAAACGCTTAAAATTACTGTTCTCAATTTATTTCACTATAAATAACTTAAATTTTAAATTTTAAAAACCCCTGAATAGAATCCTACCGCAGCTAACAAAACAGCTGATGACCTTGAAACGTCTGAACTGATTTTGATATAAAATGTCTAAGAACCTCCGCTGGAAAATCTGCTTTAAAATAAAAAAATCGCAGCTAAATTGGTTCACCCGTTTAAGAGCTACGGTGCCATAGACAGACACACACACATAGCCGTCGAAGTTATACACCCCTCTTTTTGCGTCGGGGGTTAAAAATAATCGCTCGAAATAATGTCTACACGTAATCATGAGCTTTGGAATATTGAAAATGGGGCTTAGAACTGAGCCGAAATTTTCAATATTATTAGGTTTGAAAAATTATAGCGCGGTAAATTATTATAATATGGTTACAATATAATCTATACAAATAACCTCTATCTATACAAATAAATAAAATTGAAGTGTCTGTTTGTAATGTTCAATTTACTGCTTTTTACTAAATGCATATGAAAGTTAATATGGTACTTATAACTAAAAGACAATTTTTAAAATTTTTGTCTGTCTGTCTGTCTGTTTGTTCCGGCTAATCTCAGAAACGGCTTTTTTATAGGGCAGGGTGACAAACGAGCACACAGTCCACCTGATGGTAAGTGGTTGTTGTGGCCCATAGACATCTACATTTATCCTCTATTACAAATCAAAATGCAGATGCGTTGTCACCCGTGAGGACTAAGATAGAATGCCTCTTTTCCAGTAAAAAGGGTCTCCGGTTCTCTACACTCAGCATACGAAACACAGCAGCATGAAGCTGCTATTTTACGCTGGTATTCTGTGAGAGCGTGGTCCTTCCCCGGTCGAGCCGACCCATTCGTGCTACAACTATACTACTAATATAGCTGCAGCATGGCTCTACCACGTAAATAACCTGGTCCGATTTTGACGGGATTTTCACTGGCAGATAGGTGATGTCATAAGGAGTAACATAACGTACTTAGTAACTGTAATTTATAACAGTGGTAAAGCCACGCGGCAGCTTTTGCTGTCGCACGGATGGGCCGGCTCGAACCGGGGTGGTACCACGACCTCACAGAATACCAGCGTGAAGTAGAGGTTTACCTCTGCGTTTCGCTTGGTGAGTGCAGGTGGCCGGAGGCCCTTTTTACTGGAAATGAGGCATTCCATCTTAGTCCTCACGGGTGACAACGCATCTGCATTTTGACTCGCAAACGAGGATAGATGTAGATGTCTATGGGCCGCAGCAACTACTTACCATCAGGTGGACTGTGTGTCGTTTGTCACCCTTATCCTATAAAAAAAAACTTACGCTACTTATATTTTAGAAAAAGAATTAGGGTTCCGCGCAAAAATATGAAACTAACACGCGAGCGAAGTCGTGGGAACAGCTAGTAATATAATATAATTATTTTTGTTTAAAAAACGTTACCCACACACTAGAATTTTCTCTTGTGTCGTAGAAGCAGTTTAAAAACATAAATTGCACGAGGACAAACATCCAGACCTGGAATAATTATTTGTTGGCCATACAAACACTTGTTCCGTGCGGGATCGAACCCGCGGTCCCCAGCGCAACAACTCATTGCTAAGCCACTGCGCCACGGAGTCGTCAAGCAAATATAATAAAAAATAATAATAGCAGATCGACCGTCTACAAAATACGCTTAAAACGGAAAATATGTAAATATAAAATGATTGGTTTTAATCAAACAGCGTGACTTTATTTAAAATGATTAAAGTACAGGATAAGGAAGGAGTTTTGGAATTATTACAGCCTTAGGTACAAATAATTTAGAAAAACAATATCACTAAATAATTTGACTCTATCATAATTAGCGTAACATTTATTGTCAATTTTTTAATGTTATTCAAAAATAATTAAATATTTTTAATTTTATTTTGGAAAACTATATTTTGTCTCAAAGGCAATTTGCATTTCCTACATGATACACACGCTTGTAATAGAATAAGTAAAAAATTACCAGTAAAAAGGATCAACGGTTCTCTACACTAACTATACAAAACACAACAGCATTATGTTGCTATTTGACTGAGGTATTATGTTAGAATAGAGACATAACATAGAGCGTGGTCCTTCTCCGGTTGAACCGACCCATTTGCGCTGCAGCCATAAATGCAATTAGGGTCTACCACGTTAAAGGTTTAATATAAATACATATTATAAAATAATTATAATTTATTCATCTATACAAATAAATAAAATTGAAGTGTCTGTTTGTGGCTGTTGTGGCTGGACCGATTTTGACGGGACTTTCACTGACAGATAGCTGATGGTATAAGGAGTAACTTAGGCTACTTTTATTTTAGAAAAATACGCGCAAAATAATTAAAATCCTAAATTGAACGCGGGCGAAGTCGAGTCGAAGCTAGTATACAACTATATTTTTAATGTCGAATAGGGGATGTAGAGTTATAACAAACTATTCACTAAAATGCCAGAAAAGTTTTAAAGAGAGTCGTTTGGATGTAGTGGGTAATTGTCTAAATACAAGTGTTCTGTGTTCGCTCTAACCAAATACGAACTTAATATAAGTAGCGGCACGAAAGTCTAGCGGTGACCGTTATTGCGCATAAGTCGCGCTGATTGGCTCGTTCGTACCATTCGCACGCGCTGATTGGCTCTCCAGTCGCATTCGTGCAATTCAATATCGTTTCGTTTTCCACGTTTCGTTCAGCGCTAGACTTACGTGCCGCGACTTGTAGTACGAGTCCTTTCCTGCCTAGGCATCCGTGTGACTAGTTAGCACTTCTTTACTATTTTTGCCGCCAAAAGCAGTGCCTGTACAACTTTTTTACAGTCCGAAGGGTATAGAGAGTAAGTATAAATACAGAGGTGAAAGCGCAACTGTAGCCTTCCTTGTTTGCTAAAGGTGCTCATGGACTACAGTAGCCACTTTTTTTATAGAATAAGGTTGAAAAACCGGCACACAGTCCAACTGATGGTAAGTGGATGCTGTGGTCTATATACATTTAGATTTGTCATAGTTTTTTCATCTTTTGTCTCGATTAAGATTCAGAATGCAGTGCGTTGCTGCGTTGTCACTCCTGAGGACTGTTAGCTATTCCTCGTTTCCAGTGAAAAAGATCTTCGGTTCTCTGCAGTCACCTTACAAAACACAGCAGCATTAAGCTGCTATTTTACGCTGTTATTCTGTGAGAGCGTGGTTTTACATTTGTGCTGCAACCATAATATACCTGCAGGGTGACTATACCACTTATAATCTTAGCATCAGGTGGACCTTAAGTTTTATTAATAGGATAGGGTGACAAGTGAGCACACAGTCCACCTTATGGTAAGTGGTTGCTGTGGCCCATAGACATCTACATCTGTCTTCGTTGTCAGCCGTGAGGACTAAGATGGAATGCCTCTTTTCCAGTAAATAGAGTCTCCGGTACTCTATACTCACCATACGAAACACAGCAGCGTTAAGCTTCTCTTTTACGCTGGTATTCTGTGAGAGCGTGGTCCTTCCCCGGTCGAGGCGAACCATTCGTGCTACAACTGTATTATTGACATAGCTGTAGCATGGCTCTACCCACGTATAAATGTAACCACGTAAGTTTGTTTGCATTTCACTTTTATAAAGAAAATATAAGTGTAATATAAGCTACTTATCTGCCTAGGAATGCATCTAGGGTTAGGGCAAAACATGCCTAATTTTGCCGCTAACCCCCACGCCCTCTGCTGTGTCCCAAGAGTGTGAGATCTATGTTTACAGGATGTCTGAGAATTATAATGAAATGTGTCATACAAACGAACACAAAACAAAATTTGTCGGTAAGTAGGTCAAAACGTTATAGTTATATCGTTATATAGGGACCCCTGATATAATGTCTCCGTTCTTCATCACTTATCATACGAAACACGGTAGCATCGTGCCCCTATTTGACGCGTTATGTTTTGAGTGGAGGTGTTTAGTGGAGCTAACTTATTCCATTTGTTAGTCCTAGTGTATGTTGCAGCTGTAACATCTCTAATATAGTTACATCGTCGCTCTACGCTTATCAAAACTGCTGCTTGGGGGCAGAAACAGCCATGAGTAAGATATTGGTACTAAACCCAAAGACTTCTAGACAGAATTGTCTGAAAGCAAGGTGTAAAACAAATGTATAGAAACAAAATGACAAGGCATCGTGTTACGAGTGCTGTAATTACCAAGCATAACACAGTTCGTATCTCGTAGAATCACAATGACGAACGCACTAATGCCTTTCTAAGATAATGCCTTAAATAAACTACAATTTCTCCGTTATTTGCATCGTAAATATGTGTCTTTATTATCATTTAAATCAGCTGCTTGCAAGATTTAGGGCTGTGAAAAAATTTAGTATCATTTTATAATTCTATTTTTTTAATTTTTTTTTATAATTTTGTAGTGATAAACGATCTTACAGTCAACCTGATTGTAAGTGGCTTTTGCCCATGGACACCTTCAGTCAACTTCGCATATGATGACTAAAATGCAGTGTCTCATGGCCTGTATCTCTCTGGCGATCCAGACTTGAACACAGCAGGGGAAGTATCACCTACCCAGACCAACTTCTAGGTAGAGAAAGAGCCATTCCACATACTAACCTTTTGCAATAAATGTGTATGGCGCGACACAAAAAAGTAATGAGTTCGAATCAACCATTCGTCTAGTGAAGCAAACCAGTACCTGCGTTTTCTGCTTCGTTGGAGCGGATGGCGCGATTACAAGTTATGTTTATAGCGCTGTTAGTATTATTTTATTAATAAAAATTAATGAAATAAATAAGACGTATATACATACATCTCTGACTCTCTGACTACGGACTTCCATTTGTCACGATCCTAACACACTTCTCTTAACTTTACATCCATATCCTACGTATGCGTAGGATATGGATGTAAAGCCAATATAATATAATGTAATATATAAAAATAAATTCTTGTTTGTATGTATTTTATGCGCTGCCATACCGTAGTTCAGTTTGCGCTACAACTTTGTCAACGCTTGCACTTATGCGAAGGTTATAGGCATAGTACAATTAACTTACAGTAGATGGCGCGCGTATCGTACCGACAAATTTATTTGAAAGTTATACATCACTCAAATTCAAAGAACTTATTATATCTTTTTTATGGAATAGAGGGTAAACGAGCATGCGGCTCACCTGATGGTTAGTGACTACCGCCGCCAATGAACAACTGCAACACCACGAGAACTGCAGGTACGTGGCCAGCCTTATAGAAAGGAGTGAGCTCTTTTTTTGAAGGTCCCTAAGTCGTATCGGTCCGGAAAAATCGCCGGTGGTAAACAATTCCACAGAGAAGTTGTATGAGGATGAAAACTCCTAGTAAAACGGACAGTGGTAGACCGCCAAGCATCCAGATGGTGAGGATGGTATTGTGAATTTTGACACAATGAGCGTTCGTGAAATTTGGCGGCTGGAATTTATCCGAACAATTCCTCAGAGCACTCCCCGTGGTAGATTCGATCATTCCTAATTAGATAATGTAACTCTTCCAAATTTAAAATGATATTTCAACAATAACTTTTTGTGGCAGCATCCCGCCGGGTACCGGCTAGTAAATAATAATATTATATGAACGTCTAGTGGGTGTCGAAAGAGGCGAAGAATATAAACCTGGAGATGGGCAGCACCGTCTTTCTAATAAGAACTAGAAAATAGAAAAATGCAGTTGCCAATCTACTTGGTAAGCGACATAACTATGGTAATTTATAAGGTAAGTAATCTATGGGAGAGGCGTATTTTTAGCGGTTTACTTTTCTACCGACTTCAAAAAAGACTAGGTACTCAATTCGACTGTATGTTTTTTTATGTGTGTTACCTCAAAACTTTGTTCTACGTGAATCGATTTCGATGATTCTTTTTTATTTAATAGCTGGTGCTTCTCATGTGGTCATATATAAATTTGATCAAGGTCTGACTAATGGTTTTTGAGTTATCCTTAATATTATGTATTGAAGTCGGTACAAATTTTTTAATTTTAAATTATAATAGAACATAATGAATAGAATAACTAGTAAGGCAAAGTTCTAAAAAGCGCAACATAGTTATAATTTTTATAGAATTTAGCGTGTCAAACGATTATAGTCACTATAAATTTGTATTATGAGTGTACCGGAAAAAGTATCATGCTATCACAAAATACCAGCATTTCGTATTGTGAGTGTGGATCTCAGTAAAAAAGGTAACATCTTAGTCCTCAAGAGTGACAACACATCTGCATTTTTATTCTTAAACGAGAATAAAAATGTAAAAGATGATGGTAAGTGGATACTACGAATGGGTAGTATCCACTTACCATCATGTTGACTGTGTGCTCGTTTTTTTATAGGATAAGTAGACAAACGAGTACACAGTCCACTTGATGGTAAGTGGTTGCTGTGGCCCATAGACATCTACATTTATCCTCGTTTGCGAATGAAAATGCAGATGCGTTGTCAGCCGTGAGTAAGATGGAATGTCTCTTTTTCAGTAAAAAGGGTCTCCGGTTCTCTACACTCACCACACGAAACACAGCAGTGTTATGCTGCTATTTTACACTGGTATTTTGTGAGAACGTGGTCCTTCCCCGGTCGAGTCGACCCATTCGTGCTACAACTATACTATTAATATAGCTGCAGCATGGCTCTACCACGTATAGAAATCGTCGTTTGTAACCCATATTCTATTAAAAAAATCTACTGAATTCGCTTTTAAGGAAATTTTATATATGTCTTACGCGTAGATCAAAGTGATTTGATGCACAATATTATCAGAAATGATGATATATGACAGAAACTTGTCACTAGTCTAATAACATTAGCCCACAAATTATTAAAATGTAAAATATCAGAATAAACTTCCTCCACCTCACTTCCACTACTTCCCAGGTGAGCCTAAATTTGTAAGGAAGGGTGAGTATTGGGTATTTAGTTAAATAATATAACAAGGCCCAAAATCTACACAAAAATAAATAAAAATACAGATATTATATTATAGTCCAATGGATTAGTAAGCTGAAGTGACAATGGACTGACCATATAGCTAGAAGAGTCCTCAACCGATGAGGAAGAAAGGTGCTCAAGTGGCAGCAACGTGCCGGTAAGTGAAATGTAAGGCGTCCCTCTGACGTAGAAGACCCGGTAAGAGATGCCGGAAGTGTTTAGGGCTTAGAAAGATTTAGAGTTTATATCATACAATAACATTATCATTATTAAAGATTTTCACGCTCACGTACTTTATACCATAAGTATATTTATGATATAAAGTACGTGAGCGTAATATGGTCACTTTCTTATAACTCCAAAACTACAGCTTTGTTTGCAATGATTGCTCTGTGATACGATAGCTCTTCATCAGTCAATCAAATAATAAAGCGCCAAAGGGGCGCTGCTTTATCATCACCATTTTGACAACTGATATTATACTAAATATTTAATCGATTTTAGTATTGTGTATTGTAGTTAGTTTTTTTAAGTTGATTTTTCGAAGTGTGCCTAATTATTGCCAAGGCTTATTTGCTGTTTTATATAAATTATAGTATTCGACGTTGTGTTTTGTCTCTGTCCTCCTCTCCTAGTTTTGGTCAAATAGGGCGGCAAAAGGTGACCATATTACCCTCACGTACCTTATTATTTATTTGCTGATTTTTATTACATGAATCCGATTTTTTTAATTTTGCAGAATTTTATTCAAATGCAGTGTTTGAGTGTGCTTGTTTAGTATAATAATAATAATGTCCTCCTAAACGAATTTCGGCCACGGCGGCCAGTCTCAACGGAGACTAGCCATCTGCGCAGGACAGGATTATAGTGCCCAAGTGTATGCGCAAGCACAGGTGTACTCTCTATTCCTTCACTCTCATAGCCCGATGGTAGACCGACACGACCGGAGAGAGATCAGGCGCAGGACCAACGGCTTTACGTGCTTTCCGAGGCACGGGGGTGAAACACCGCCAACTTCTCGACTCCGGGCAGCTACTGAGAATTTTTTGATGGAAAAACTCAATAACTGATTTATTGGCCCGACCCGGGATTCAAACCCGGAACCTCATGATCAGCAGTCGCACTACTACAACCACTAGACCAACGAGGCAATCAATCTGCGTTTAGTATATAATAATATATAACTATAGTATTTATAAAATAATGTGTATTATTTAATGGACTTACATGCTAAATTCCGTAATGGTTTATCCTCAGCCGTGGGATAAATACAAGGACGAATTATATCGTGATGTATATAAAATTATTTATATAATAATTTAATCTTCAATGATGCGTTAAAATAATGAAAGATTTGAAGAATTATATTTATTTTTAACAGTGGTAGAGCCAGGCGGCAGCTTTTGCTGTCGCATAGATGGGCCGGCTCGAACCGGGGCGGTACCACGACCTCACAGAATACCAGCGTGAAGTAGAGGTTTACCTCTGCGTTTCGCTTGGTGAGTGCAGGTGGCCGGAGGCCCTTTTTACTGGAAATGAGGCATTCCATCCTAGTCCTCACGGGTGAAAACGCATCTGCATTTTGATCTGTAACAGAGGATAAATGTAGATGTCTATGGGCCGCAGCAACCACTTACCATCAGGTGGACTGTGTGCTCGTTTTTCAACCTTATCCTATAAAAAAAGTTAAGGACGGTTTTATCAATCTGACAAAATATGGCAGAATTTGGTTAGGCCATAGATACCGTACCGAAGGGTAGAATTGACAAGGGAAGTGGGATTGTGAGCTCAGCTATAAAGTTGAGGTCTTAGAAATCCACGTGAGTAAAAAGTACCATGTTTGCTTCTGTAGCGCATAGATCGAGGAAAGGGGTGTGTTTTCGTTTTCGACGTACCAGGTGTTTCAGGCAGAACATTCGTGCCGAACTTATTGCTGGTCCACCTTCGCAAGAACGGCAATATAGTGTTGGCTTGTAGCTTTTGCAGGCATCGTTGCATTCTTAGTCAACGTTGAACAAACTGCACGTTCGGTGTCACCTAATCAAGCAAGCGAAGAAACGCCGACGTGCAACATCAGCAAGAGTAGCGGCTTCGGATCTCTCTTACAGACACTGAGATATTGCATACTATAGTACCTACATTATTCTTTAATGCATGCTAGCGTTCAATAATTCAAACAAAACCTAAATATATGTAGATAGCCTGGGATGTGAGTTGTATGTCGCGCTTGCTTGCAGAAAATAATACGTATAATAATAAAAATATAAATAAATATATAAAAAGATATATATTATATAAATAAAAAAAAGAATTACAGATTTACTTCAAAGTCTATCTCTAAATCACTTAGATTTTCGGCCAGGTGTTATGTTACACTTCTAAAGATAAAGGGTAAATTGTTGAGTTATTAATAAACAAACAACCTACTTAAGGTATGAATTTAATGGTATAAGTGTCATGCCGTAATTAATTAGGACTCTACGCGAAAGAAATCTTAGACAGCTTAAAATAATTATAGACATTTACATAGATATAGCAAGACAAAAAATATTTCCAACTAATATGCCAATGAAGTCGAGGGTTTAAGCTAAACTGAAAATGGCCAGTGATTTTTATAAAATAATGATGTTGTTTTCTAACCTGAACTGTGATGAAGCCGAAGAAGAAGATGATGAAGAAGGTTTAAGTTCTACAAAATTAATCATCTACGCTTTTATAACTTTCTCAGAATATATTGTATTATTTAAATTAAAACATTATAATAATATATTAATTAAGAGGTCAATTATTAACTAAAGTTAATTAATTAAAAGCGTTAAATAATTGAAAATATATCGCACTCTTCTCGACTTTTGCCTAAAAAGAGGTCATTACTTTACCTAGTCCTTTGTGTTATAAGGGCTAACGGCTTACGGTCTAACCTACTTTTCACACTTACATTCTCTACACTTTATTTAAAGCACCAACGTCGGTGATAAAATTTTACTACTAGATGCCGATTATAATCTATAATTCCCTTTATATCGTGTTCGCACCGTGCAGTGGCGGAGTGGGAATATCCACTACCCCATATCATCTCTTGGGTGTCGTAAGAGGCGACAGAGGGAAACAAATCAGGAGATGGGCAGCAGCGTCTTCTTCATAACGACTAAAAATAAAAAACTGCGGTTACCAACCCACTTGCCAAGCGTGGCAAATATCGCAAATATCTCCCCTATGAGACAATCGATAAGGGAGGCCTTTGTTTAGCAGTGAACTCTGATAGGCTATGGCGTAGATGCACAGACCGCGGCCCGCCGGTCGAATACTGGTGGCCCGCCTACAGCAAAAATAATACTCTCGTACATTCGAAAAATATTGAATTATATTCCAGAATAAAACCAAAAAAAATATGTTCGAAAAGTAATTTGAATCTCGCGCGCGCGCTCTTAAGTGCGCTTATCGGTGCGCCGTGCATGCGTCGGTAACAGCGGTCGGTAATGTTCGTGCTGATCTCGGTTAAATTTGTTTTCTTGAGGAAGCGCCGCGGCCGGCGGCGCAGCGACGACGGCAGCGCGGTGGTGGCGTATCCACGGGTTATATTGTTAGAGCAAGCGAGATAGTAATAGTCCCGATTGCTCGCGTAGGTAGATACACGAAGCTTCCAGAGTCGGTTTCGTGATTTCTCCAGACAGTTTTCGACTCTATACGCGCGGTATAAAAGCCACGCTAACCGCAGCGACCGACATTTCGGTTTTAATTTGAGTGAAGTGTCAATAGTTCTAGTGTAGATTTTAACTCGACTAGCCGGTGTCATATATTTTGATCCACATTCAACGTAGATTTCCCATCAAGTGCCGTATATAATTGTGTTGTGAAATCGTAAGTAAAACTCTGTTATTAATAAGTGTTTCCTTACCTATTTAATGTCATATATTTTGATTCACATTCAACGTAGATTTCCCATCAAGTGCCGTATATAATTGTGTTGTGAAATCGTAAGTAAAACTCTGTTATTAATAAGTGTTTCCCTACCTATTTAATCAATTATTTTTGGTAATTTAAAAAAGGATGGGTAATTTAAGTAGGTACTGTAATTGTTTTTAGGTGCTATGTTAATCCTAGCCAGGATTAGAACGCAACATGGACAAGCCAGGACCTAGTAAAAAACGTAAGGTTAAAGACGAAAATCGGCAGTTTCAAGAAATTTGGACTGAGAAATACTTTTTTGTATGGTCGCATAACAAAGTCGTTTGTTTAATTTGCAAGAATTCTGTTGCGATTGCAAAGGAATATAATGTAAAAAGGCACTATGAAACGCAGCATCCTACTTTTACCAAGTTTACAGGCGAATTAAGAAAGCAAAAAATGTTGTCTTTAAAACGGGAGCTTATTGGTCAGCAAGCTATGTTTACAAAACCCATTCAAGATTCAGAAACAGCTACAGAAGTTAGTTATGAAATTTCTCGAATGATAGCAAAGCGAAGTCGCCCCTTCAATGATGGGGATTTTTTAAAAGAATGCATAGAAATTGCCGCTAAGAAAATGTGTCCAGAAGCAGCAAAAAAGTTTGAGAAAATTCAACTGAATCGTATGACTATCCAAAGACGAATTATGTCTTTGTCAGGTAATATTGCGGAATAATTAAATGAAAAACTAAGATCATTGAATTTTTTTTGACGAATCCACTGATATTAGTTCCACAGCTCAACTTCTGATATTCATACGAGGTGTTACTCAAGATTTTGAAGTCTTAGAAGAGTTATTAGTATTGTGTTCATTGAAAGGTCAAACCAGAGGAGTTGATATACTCAATGTACTTTTGGATGAGTGTTCAAAAACTGATTTGGACTTATCAAAATTATCGGGAGTTGCGACTAACGGTGCTCCTTCGATGATTGGTGTCAATTCTGGGCTAGTTACTTTGCTGAAAAAGCATCTGCAAGAAAAAAACATAAACGATGAAGATCTCATGCAGTTTCACTGCATTATACACCAAGAAGCCCTCTGTTCTAAAAAAAACTGAATTTTAAAATGTCATGAAAGTGTCAGTGAAATTAGTTTCGACTGTAAATTTCATAAAATCACGAGGACTCAATCACAGGCAATTCAAACAATTCCTTGATGACATCGAAAGCGAATATGGAGATTTACTGTATTATACAGAAGTAAGGTGGCTAAGTCGTGGATTGACACTGGAACGATTTCTAAATTTAATAGAAGAAATTGGAATATTTCTGGGGGAAAAGCAAAGGGATGTCCCGGAACTTAAAAATCCTGATTGGTTGTGTGATTTGGCTTTTTTAGTTGATATTATAAATCATTTGAATGTCTTGAACACACGGCTTCAAGGCAAAAATCAACTGATATCCCAGCTCTACGCTCATGTATCATCCTTTCAATGCAAGCTGACACTTTTCAGACCGCAATTGAATTCTGGAAATTACAATCATTATGCGAATTATAAGAGAATGGCTGAAAAATTCAACAAAACTGCGATTAATTTCAGTTATGTAGAAAAGCTAGATATTTTGATTCAATCTTTTCAAGACAGATTTTCGGAGTTTAAAAAAGTGAAACCTCTGTTGGACATATTCAGCAATCCTTTAACGATTTCAGTTGAAAATGCGCCAGAGTCAATGCAGTTAGAAATTATCGAGATTCAAAACGACTAAGATTTACGCAACAAATTCAACGAAGGAGACTTGCTGAACTTTTACCGCTGCATTGATAAAAATACGTACAAAGAGTTGCGCATAAACGCTCTGAAATGTGCCAGCTTATTTGGTTCTACCTATATATGTGAATAATGAATAACAGTGGTAGAGCCACGCGGCAACTTTTGCTGTCGCACGGATGGGCCGGCTCGAACCGGTGTGGTACCACGACCTCACAGAAAACTAGCGTGAAGTAGAGGTTTACCTCTGCGTTTCGCTTGGTGAGTGCAGGTGGCCGGAGGCCCTTTTTACTGGAAATGAGGCATTCCATCTTAGTCCTCATAGGTGACAACGCATCTACATTTTGATTTGTAATAGAGGATAGATGTAGATGTCTATGGGCCGCAGCAACCACTTACCGTCAGGTGGACTGTGTGCTCGTTTGTCACCCTTATCCCATAAAAAAATACTAAATAATAATAAAACAAAAAATCAAAACCGCCTTGCAAATGAAAGTTTGGAAGCAGTTTTTCGTTTTGCTACAAGTAAATTTGAGCCAAATATAAAAAAGATTGTAAGCACTATGCAGTGCCACGCTTCAAATTAATAAATTCTTTTTCAATTTTAATACATTATTATCAATTCTTTATTGTCTTTAATTACCTATACTTCTGGCGGCCCGCCATCAGTTCATAATTTGCCCGAGTGGCCCCTAGTCTTAATAAGTCTGTGCATCACTGGGCTATGGTAACGGTTGTATCGCAATTCACGCCCATTCATTTTAAATTCTCGATGTTTGTCTTCGAGTGTTGCATCCATAGTAAGAGTATGAGAGACCGCTGTCAGAAATCTGAGAAGTTCTGAGTCCAGCTGTGGGATTATATTATGTAACTTTACCTTTCCTTTAAACATGGATTTAATATGCGGCAATCTTATTTTTTTATTTATTTTATTTTTTAATAAGGCTTACCAACTAAGTACATAAAATGAACTTATAATATCATGATTTTTTTTAAAATACATTATACATATGCATTTAAATGAAAGGTATGCACAACATTTTTTAATGATAAAAGACGTTGTTTTACATAATAACTACATATTAAATTTTTTAAACTTTTTTTTAGTACAGACAAAAATATGAAAGAATTAGAAACCAAAAATAAAAACACTAACAACTAAAAATGGCTCTTGCATCAATCCAAAATCGATTTTTTAAAAGTAGCAGGTTTTTCACAAAAGATATCTAAATTAAAATTTTGAAATAAAAAGTTATAATTTTTTACCAGTGTACAAATAGGAGAGGAACTACCATATTTCCTTCTTCTTAAAGATATTGAAAATGGTTTATATTTATGCAGATGAGCCGTAACTCTAGGAACTAATATATTAATTTGTGATAGCAGAGACGGACAATCCACTTCATCATAGATAGCTGTTCCTTACGTTGCCTTAATGAAAGCATATTAAATTGGTTTAACCTATCAGAATAACTACTAACGCTGCGGTAACTACCATTGATAAAAGAGAATCTGTTCACAAAATTTTTTTGAATCTTTTCGATACGCTGAATATTATTATGATAAAATGGGTACCAAACAGAACTACAATAATCCACACGGCTACGTACTAAGGCGAAGTACAAAACTTTCATTGCCTGAACGGATTTCAATTCTTTAGAATTTCTAAAGACAAACGCTAACATTCTGAAACATTTGTTAACCGTGTTATTAATATGGTTTGTGAATCTCATTTCAGAATCGAGAGCAATACCCAAATCTCTAACCTGATCGACTCTGTTTAAGATCGTCCCGTTTATGTTGTAAGAGCTTGGAAATTTGTTAAATTTTCGGGAAAATTTTATGTGACAACATTTATTAGTGTTCAAAGTCATACCGTTCAGTCGACACCATTCCTTAACCCTGTCTATGTCCGTTTGAAGTTTTAACTGATCGACACTGTTCTTAACTGTTTTGGGTAGCTTTAAATCATCTGCGTAAAGTTAAAATTCCAAGTTAAGAATACAATGTTTTATATCGTCAATGAACATAACAAACAAAATCGGTCCGAGGTGTGAGCCTTGCGGAACTCCGGAGGTTGGGTGAATATCCCTAGATGTAAAACCATTCACTACTACTCGTTATGTACGACTACTTAAGTAAGATGAGAACCAGTTCAAAAGTGGCCCATGTATTCCAAAAGTGTTGCTAAGTTTACGTATTAGTAATGCGTAATTCACCTTGTCGAACGCTTTACTAAAGTCGGTATAAATTGCGTCTACTTCAGTACCCGAGCTCATACATGTAATTATTCTATCCACAAATGTTAAAAGGTTGGTTGCTGTAGAACTTTTCTTCAAAAAACCGTGTTGTTGCTCTGCCACAGTTTGCTTTATGTGCCACGATATATTAGGGCATACTAATGATTAGAAAACTTTGGCAAGAACTGGGAGAATACTAATGGGTCTATAGTTATTTACATTAATTTTATCACCCGCTTTATGGATTGGAATAATTACAGCATCTTTCCATAATTTGGGGAAACAACCTTCCACAAGAGATCGATTATAAATGATATGTAAGGGTATTGTTAAGTTTGTAGCACAGTTTTTAATAAAGATTGGATGTATACCATCGCTTCCTGGTCCCTTACTGGAATCAAGAGCTTTTAAAGACTTTTCTATTCTATCACTAGTTATATATATCTGACTCAAAGTTATAGATACATGAGGCGTAGTTTCATCAACCAAAACAGTATCATTAACCGTTTCATACGCCAAAGCGAAATTGTCCACAAAAAGATTGGTAATACTCTCACCGTCTCTCGCAACTCTGTCTCCGAAATTCATAACAGATGGTATGCCACTCTTTATTTTACGTTTATTCTTAATGTAAGCCCAAAAGTATTTTGGATTTTTTATAACACTACTGACAACTTTTTCTATATATCTACTGTAACAATTTTTTATCATGGTCGATGTTCGTTCTTTCAATATATTATATTCTAGTTCATATAAGCTATTTTTAAATTTTTTATACTTTTGACGAGCTTTTTCCTTTTCACGCAACAAGCGAATGAGGTTGTTGGAAAACCAAGGTGGATATTTCTTTATTATTACGTTTCTTGATGGGCAAATTCTCAGCAATAATTTGATTTAAAATATTGTAAAATATAGATACAACGTTATCTATTTTTAAACACGATTCCGATTCTGAGTTCCAGTCCACTTCGTTCAAACGATTACTTATTACCTGATAATTTGCTAGAAATAAGTTGTACCTAGGTATAAATATGGGAGACAGTAGTTGAAGTCCCTGCATAAATAAAAGCACATGCAAAGGAGGACGATATAAGTCTACTCGAGAATTTATATTTTGTGACTCTTGCACTATAATACCACATCTAGAATTACTTAACACTAAATCGAGTATATTTTGTTGATGGTTCAATACATCGTTGAACTGTTTCAGATCATAAGCAGATAAAAAGTCAACAAGGTCACAGGCGATGGTGCTGTCATAATTGGTAGGTCTTAGAGATGCATCCGAAGTGGGAGACCAGACAATATCTCGCTGGTTAAAGTCACCAAACAAAAACACGTCATCATCCAAGCCATCCATAACGCTACTACATTTATCTAAAAACTGAGTACCTTTAAGAGGGGACGGTATATAAACACAGCACAGATGTAATTTGGTAGAGCCCAAAATTAAAGTTACCCATAAATCCTCACAACAGCTTTCGAAAATGTAATTCTTATATGCTTGGATAGACTTTTTAACGTTCAGATTTCTTTTTTTTTCAGTTCGATCTTAGTTCAGACGTTATATAACCTAAGGCTGTAATAAGCCGAGCATGCCTGATTTAACCAGATGTCTTTTTTCCCTACGTTTTTGTAACGAGGAGTTTTTTTTCAAGTTTGCTTTTATATTAATGTAGTTTTATAACATAATATCATTTTATATATTACTTTTCTGAATTCAGTTTGTGCCCTAAATGCCCTTGATGAAAAATATTTGAAAAAGTACCCGATATGTAGGATGAAAAAATGGAACAATACAGTGATTTCAATAATTTAAATCTATCTAACAATAAAAATAAATTTTAAATAAACATAAGGTTTTTTTTAATGCAATTATATAGTGAGCGCATTGAAGCGGATATATTTTAATAGTACTATTATATTAAAGCTAGTTTTCGCAACAGAGTTTCTTAATTGTCACGAGGATAAATAAATGATAAGTTACTTATTCATACTACGTTCAGTTATAATTTAAAATTAAAAATTTTGTACAGCCAACTTCAATATAAGTTATTTAAGAATAACTCAAAAACTATTGGTCTGACCTTGATCAAATTCATATCGGACTACACGAGAACTATCAGCTTTCATATAAAAGAAGAATCAACGAAATCGGTTCACCCAGTACAAAGTTATGAGGTAACACACATAAAAAAAAACATACAGTCGAATTGAGTACCATCTCCTTTTTGGAAGCCGGCAGAAAAGATAATTTGTTGCTTGACTTTATCGCAAATTTTCTTAGCATGCGCCTCTACCTTTTTATTTTCTAATCTAGGTACATGTGATGAAAATTTTTTAATGGTTAATTTCTATACTTATTTATTTAAAAAAATTGTATATAATTGTAGATAATATATCTTAAAGAAAAACATAAAACAAAATCAAATTTCACAGTTTTAAGCCTCCGCTATCATCGAAGTATTTAACACTTATTATTTCACCCAGTTACATACATAGTCTATGCCACGGTATGATGACATCTATGGTTTGACTAAATTTTATTAAAAAATAGGGGTTATGATTTTTTATATAACGCCATCAAAATCTGGACTAAGATACAATCATAAAGGACCCCATTTAAAATTAAATCATAAACGGCCTTACTTATAATAGTTTAACAGTTTAATAATTTAACAGTGGTAGAGCCACGCGGCAGCTTTTATATAACGCCATCAAAATCTGGACTAAGATACAATCATAAAGGACCCCATTTAAAATTAAATCATAAACGGCCTTACTTATAATAGTTTAACAGTTTAATAATTTAACAGTGGTAGAGCCACGCGGCAGCTTTTGCTGTCGCACGGATGGGCCGGCTTGAACCGGCGTGGTACCACGACCTCACAGAATACCAGCGTGAAGTAGAGGCTTACCTCTGCGTTTCGCTTGGTGAGTGCAGGTGGCCGGAGGCCCTTTTTACTGGAAATGAGGCATTCCATCTTAGTCCTCACGGGTGACAACGCATCTGCATTTTGATTCGCAAACGAGGATAGATGTAGATGTCTATGGGCCGCAGCAACCACTTACCATCAGGTGGACTGTGTGCTCGTTTGTCACCCTTATCCTATAAAAAAATTTTTTATTATCGCTTACTTAAATTATCTCTTGTTACATGTCTTGTCTCTTTCTATTATCATTTAGTGAAATGAGAGAGCAATTTCAAGCCGATTTGGCCAATCGTCGATTTTTATGAGTAAGGTCGAATATTCACGAACATTTTAGTTGGATAATCACATTGAAATAATATTTACTACTTTAACTATTATTAATTCAGTGGTACTACGTACTAGAACAACGCAAACGAAATTGGCGTGAAAGGAGGCACTGAATACCATTTTATAGCATACGAATTAAGTTTGAGCCCATGGGCTCTAAAGCCTCGGTCACAGCGAATACTCGCTGCGAGAATTCGTTATGTGTGACAGGCTATTCGGTGCGATTAGATTCATTCGTCGCGAGTTGAATTCCCTGTGAATTGAATTGAACATGTTCAATTTTATTCTCTGCGAATGAGTACTCACTGCGAGAATTCGCTGTATGCGACAGGGTACTCGCTGCGAGTAGCCATTCCGCTCCAGACTACACGCCTGTGCATAGGTCGTTTTGTTGCTGCACTATACGTGTGTGTAGGTCAATCAAATGAGTTAACCTCAAGCTACACAAACCAAAATTTTCTAAAATGGGAATATTCGCTGTGTGTGAACGCGTGTTACAAAGTGCAAACGACCAAGTCTCGGCGTCTCTTCTAGAACGTAGTACATATTAATTCAATGGATTGCAACGATGTATTTATTGTATATTATTCTATTCTTGCAATACTAAATACTGCTAAGAAGTAAGAACAATGTTATTATATTGATGAAAATTATCTTGGCACGACCCTACCGCTCGAGTTAAAGCAACAATGTACCTAAGCTGTGTAATAACAAAATTAGAAAAGTTTAAACAGTTTATTCTCTGTGCAAATGAACGCGGAAAACGTTTGTTTAGACGTGATACTTATTTGTTCATATTATGACAGTTGACAATATCGTATTGATTTTACATTATTGTTTTTTTTTCTAAAATAAGAGTGGTAAACGAGGATTCAGTCCACCTGATGGTAAGTAGATATTGTGGCCCATAGAAAATTATATGTAGGTAGTTACCCTCGGTTTAGGATCAAAAGATATCTATTAGCGGCAGAATATAAAATGAAAATGCGTTGTCACACCTCAGGTCTAAGATGGAATGCCTTATTTCCAGTTTAAAAGGTCGAAACGAAACAGCATATTCTGGAAGAGCGTGGTCCTTCTCCAGTCGAGCCGATCCTTTTCTGGTACTATACAACCATAATATAGTTGCAATGTTGCTCTATCACGTTATAAACCAAGGTTAAAATCTTCACATCGTATGATGATGATGATAATGATGATACCTTTAAATGTCACCGTGTACTGGAGGCGTTAACGAATCTACTACACCATATCATGTCGTGGATTTAATTAAACAGGAGATGAACAGCAGAATCTTTTTGATAACAGCTCTTAATATTAAAAAAAAATATGCGTGAGTGTCGTGGAACACTCGGTTGGAACGAAGTTCCTTTCGTAGTATATTATTATTGATAAACGTATTATATTGTTGATTAACAAATACAAATAAATGAATTACTAGCATCTATTAAAATGAAGCGTCATTTAAAATAAAACAATATTTCTTTCATGGCAAGATACGAAAAAGTGCGAAGGAGATGGATATTATTCCATCTCGCTTCCTTACCTTCCTTATAGCCGCCAAGGCCGTCTACACTATGTCAGAAGGGGTCGTGACGGAAAAATCTTACACTTATTCTCGCCTAGCCCCCATCCGCCAAATTCGTACCGTCCGATAAGGAAATTCGTTCCAAAACAACAGTTGTAAACTGGCAGGCCATGCTTGGAAACTTAGGCAAGTATACCTCCTATAGGGCAATCTGTGGGGAAGGTCGATTATCGGCAGTGGATTTAGATAAGAAATAAACCTAGCAAGTTAACAGCATAGCAAAGTGGCGAAGCAATCAGCTTTGTAGCGGTTTCTAACGGTTGCCGTTGAGCAATCAGTTTCAAAATAGGAGGTTCAGATGCCTGGGTGATCAGTAATCGATTGCTGAAAACAGAATTTGAAAATTCGAAACCGTTCTCGAGATAATCGTGGGACAGACGGACAGACGGACAGACGGACAGACGGACGGACAGACGGATAGACGGACAGACGGACAGACATCGTGAAATCAATAAGTGACTTCGCAAGCTTCGCCACTTAATAACGAGAACAATAAGAAACTTAATTAATTATTTATTAACACGTGTCAATACTAATATCATATATTCTTGATTACTTTTTTGAAAATTTTCTTAGCGAAACATTTGCAGATTTCTTAGAGAAGAGGGTAAGTTTTCCAAACAAAAAATTTTTTTAAAAAAAAGTTCTGAAAACGTGACACAAATATATACACGACGTCAATCACAGCTTTATATGAAATAAACACTCTGTACATAAAATATATATATTACTTCAGTTTAAATTAGATAACATTATTTTCTTAACAATGAAGTTACATTGTTTATGAAATAATGTTGGTATCTTTAATGCCGTTTGTTCTGAGTTATGATTATACCTATTTTCTGCCGACTTCCAAAAAGGAGACGGTACTCAATTTCGTGTATGTTTTTTTATGTGTGTTACCTCATAACTTTTTACTAGGTGAACCGATTTCGATGACTGTTTTTTATTTGAAAGCTGGTACTTCTCGTGTGGTCCCATATGAATTTGATCAAGGTCAGACCAATAGATTTTGAGTTATTCTTAATAACTTATATTGAAGTCGGCTGTACAAAATTTTAAATTATAAAGTTCATTTTACTAAAGATTCAGTGGTGTAGAAGGCTATTATTTGCGGCTCTTTTTTCTACTTCTTTATACGGGAAGGATAAGCCTAAATCGTCACGCTTGGCTTGGCCTGCCTTTCCATCGTGGTACTGGACGTCTTGCACATTTGCCACTGCTTCCCGTCGCCGGTCTGGTTATTACCTCTGGCGTAGGCTAGATGGTTTATACTGCTATCTGTCGAAAGTCATAAGATCATAATGCTAGGAGATGGGCAGCAGCGTTTTCCTAATAATGACTAAAAATAAAGAACTGCGAAATATGCATAATGGTAAATATCCCCCTATGAGGCAATCTATGGGGGAGGGCTATGTTGTGCGATGTTGTATGTGTAACGGTGATGAAAACGAAGTTTCGATGATGATGAATTTAGATCTTGAAATAAATATTTTCTGAAAAATTTTAGCTGAGGATTGAAAAATTGAAAAATGAGCACACATATACACAATAGGTTGGGCCAACCGGGGAGGGAACACACTAACATAGAATACCAGAGTGAAATAGCAGCATGTTACTGTTGCTTTTCGTCTCAGGGGTGACAACGTATCTGCATTTTGATTCGGACAAGGAAATGTACGCCACGCTGAACTAAAGCGTGTTAGCGGATTTCATATCATGTCTTTAAAATATATTTTTTATTCATCAGACATGTAAATTTCCTCACGATGTTTTCCTTTACCGGTGAGCACGTGGTCAATTGCAATTAACAATTTCATTGGTGCCGTCGGGGATTGAACCCGGGTTGCTCGCGTACTGTGAAATAGTCAGCAAGCGCTTAGCCCGTGAACTAGCACGATATGCAGATGATAATACAATCTGGTACTCAGGATAAGTGTTAGCATGCTTCCACAAAACGATTAAGCATGCATGCATGTGAGATACATGCGTAATTGCCTTCTTTTAATCTCGTAGAACTGCTTTCGCAATATTTTGAAGACGTTGCCTATGAAAGAATATGCAGCATTTTACAAGACTTTCCTAGAGGGAGGGTAATGTTTTAGAGTATATGTAAGTATGTTTGTAAGTATTTTGTATGGATAGGGGTATGTATGCATATCTATTTCTTTGCCACGTTATCTATACAATCTACACTACAAATAAATAAAATTGAAGTGTTTTTTGTAATGTCAAAATTAAAGCGTTTTACTAAATGCATATGAACGTATAAACGGTACTTATAACAAAAATACACTTTTAAAATTTTTGTCTGTCTGTCTGTTTGTTCCGGCTAATTTTGACTATAATAACCGATTTTGACGGGACTTTCATTGACAGATAGCGGATGTCATAAGGAGTAACTTGGCTACTTTTATTGTAAAAAATAATAAGGGTTCCTTGCAAAAATATTAAAATCCTAAATTACATGCGGGCGAAATCGCGGTGAACAGCTAGTGTAGCATAAACGGCTATGTAGCATATATCAGTAATAGCGTCTAAAATCTGGGCTTTAGTTATTATTACACTTTTTGACCGACTTCAGAAGCTGTTATGTGGAAATTATTTTATTTAAACCTTTTTTTATAGGATAGGGTGACAAATGAGCACACAGTCCACCTGATGGTAAGTGGTTTCTGTGGCCCATAGACATCTACAATTATCCTTGTTTGCGAATCAAAATGCAGATGCGTTTGTCACCCGAGAGGACTAAGATAGAATGCTTCTTTTCCAGTAAAAATGGTCTCCGGTTCTTTACACTCACCACAGGAGTGTTAAGCTGTTATTTGACGCCGGTATTCTGTGAGAGCGTGGTCCTTCCCCGGCCGAGCGACCCATTCGTGCTACAACTATACTACTAATATAGCTGCAGCATTGCTCTACCACGTCAAAAAAACCTTTTATTCGAAGTTTCATTTTATACGAATGTAAACAATATATTTCGCAGATCTTCTTTATATGTGTCTGTTTGATAAATATTAGCCGTTACTTAAACATAATTTTAGTTATCATACACACAAACAATTGTAACAATGTAGAAACAATAGAATTTTAGTAGTAAGGCATTAATTAAATACAATAGTATACAACCTTTACGTAGTCTTAAATTAAAGCTAATTAGAGTCTTCTTATGAAAAAATCATAGCTTAAGAGTACGAGCAGAAAGGGTAATTTAAAAACATATATGTGTGTGTGTGTGTGTGTGTGTGTGTGTGTGTGTGTGTGTGTGTGTGTGTGTGTGTGTGTGTGTGTGTGTGTGTGTGTGTGTGTGTGTGTGTGTGTGTGTGTGTGTGTGTGTGTGTGTGTGTGTGTGTGTGTGTGTGTGTGTGTGTGTGTGTGTGTGTGTGTGTGTGTGTGTGTGTGTGTGTGTGTGTGTGTGTGTGTGTGTGTGTGTGTGTGTGTGTGTGTGTGTGTGTGTGTGTGTGTGTGTGTGTGTGTGTGTGTGTGTGTGTGTGTGTGTGTGTGTGTGTGTGTGTGTGTGTGTGTGTGTGTGTGTGTGTGTGTGTGTGTGTGTGTGTGTGTGTGTGTGTGTGTGTGTGTGTGTGTGTGTGTGTGTGTGTGTGTGTGTGTGTGTGTGTGTGTGTGTGTGTGTGTGTGTGTGTGTGTGTGTGTGTGTGTGTGTGTGTGTGTGTGTGTGTGTGTGTGTGTGTGTGTGTGTGTGTGTGTGTGTGTGTGTGTGTGTGTGTGTGTGTGTGTGTGTGTGTGTGTGTGTGTGTGTGTGTGTGTGTGTGTGTGTGTGTGTGTGTGTGTGTGTGTGTGTGTGTGTGTGTGTGTGTGTGTGTGTGTGTGTGTGTGTGTGTGTGTGTGTGTGTGTGTGTGTGTGTGTGTGTGTGTGTGTGTGTGTGTGTGTGTGTGTGTGTGTGTGTGTGTGTGTGTGTGTGTGTGTGTGTGTGTGTGTGTGTGTGTGTGTGTGTGTGTGTGTGTGTGTGTGTGTGTGTGTGTGTGTGTGTGTGTGTGTGTGTGTGTGTGTGTGTGTGTGTGTGTGTGTGTGTGTGTGTGTGTGTGTGTGTGTGTGTGTGTGTGTGTGTGTGTGTGTGTGTGTGTGTGTGTGTGTGTGTGTGTGTGTGTGTGTGTGTGTGTGTGTGTGTGTGTGTGTGTGTGTGTGTGTGTGTGTGTGTGTGTGTGTGTGTGTGTGTGTGTGTGTGTGTGTGTGTGTGTGTGTGTGTGTGTGTGTGTGTGTGTGTGTGTGTGTGTGTGTGTGTGTGTGTGTGTGTGTGTGTGTGTGTGTGTGTGTGTGTGTGTGTGTGTGTGTGTGTGTGTGTGTGTGTGTGTGTGTGTGTGTGTGTGTGTGTGTGTGTGTGTGTGTGTGTGTGTGTGTGTGTGTGTGTGTGTGTGTGTGTGTGTGTGTGTGTGTGTGTGTGTGTGTGTGTGTGTGTGTGTGTGTGTGTGTGTGTGTGTGTGTGTGTGTGTGTGTGTGTGTGTGTGTGTGTGTGTGTGTGTGTGTGTGTGTGTGTGTGTGTGTGTGTGTGTGTGTGTGTGTGTGTGTGTGTGTGTGTGTGTGTGTGTGTGTGTGTGTGTGTGTGTGTGTGTGTGTGTGTGTGTGTGTGTGTGTGTGTGTGTGTGTGTGTGTGTGTGTGTGTGTGTGTGTGTGTGTGTGTGTGTGTGTGTGTGTGTGTGTGTGTGTGTGTGTGTGTGTGTGTGTGTGTGTGTGTGTGTGTGTGTGTGTGTGTGTGTGTGTGTGTGTGTGTGTGTGTGTGTGTGTGTGTGTGTGTGTGTGTGTGTGTGTGTGTGTGTGTGTGTGTGTGTGTGTGTGTGTGTGTGTGTGTGTGTGTGTGTGTGTGTGTGTGTGTGTGTGTGTGTGTGTGTGTGTGTGTGTGTGTGTGTGTGTGTGTGTGTGTGTGTGTGTGTGTGTGTGTGTGTGTGTGTGTGTGTGTGTGTGTGTGTGTGTGTGTGTGTGTGTGTGTGTGTGTGTGTGTGTGTGTGTGTGTGTGTGTGTGTGTGTGTGTGTGTGTGTGTGTGTGTGTGTGTGTGTGTGTGTGTGTGTGTGTGTGTGTGTGTGTGTGTGTGTGTGTGTGTGTGTGTGTGTGTGTGTGTGTGTGTGTGTGTGTGTGTGTGTGTGTGTGTGTGTGTGTGTGTGTGTGTGTGTGTGTGTGTGTGTGTGTGTGTGTGTGTGTGTGTGTGTGTGTGTGTGTGTGTGTGTGTGTGTGTGTGTGTGTGTGTGTGTGTGTGTGTGTGTGTGTGTGTGTGTGTGTGTGTGTGTGTGTGTGTGTGTGTGTGTGTGTGTGTGTGTGTGTGTGTGTGTGTGTGTGTGTGTGTGTGTGTGTGTGTGTGTGTGTGTGTGTGTGTGTGTGTGTGTGTGTGTGTGTGTGTGTGTGTGTGTGTGTGTGTGTGTGTGTGTGTGTGTGTGTGTGTGTGTGTGTGTGTGTGTGTGTGTGTGTGTGTGTGTGTGTGTGTGTGTGTGTGTGTGTGTGTGTGTGTGTGTGTGTGTGTGTGTGTGTGTGTGTGTGTGTGTGTGTGTGTGTGTGTGTGTGTGTGTGTGTGTGTGTGTGTGTGTGTGTGTGTGTGTGTGTGTGTGTGTGTGTGTGTGTGTGTGTGTGTGTGTGTGTGTGTGTGTGTGTGTGTGTGTGTGTGTGTGTGTGTGTGTGTGTGTGTGTGTGTGTGTGTGTGTGTGTGTGTGTGTGTGTGTGTGTGTGTGTGTGTGTGTGTGTGTGTGTGTGTGTGTGTGTGTGTGTGTGTGTGTGTGTGTGTGTGTGTGTGTGTGTGTGTGTGTGTGTGTGTGTGTGTGTGTGTGTGTGTGTGTGTGTGTGTGTGTGTGTGTGTGTGTGTGTGTGTGTGTGTGTGTGTGTGTGTGTGTGTGTGTGTGTGTGTGTGTGTGTGTGTGTGTGTGTGTGTGTGTGTGTGTGTGTGTGTGTGTGTGTGTGTGTGTGTGTGTGTGTGTGTGTGTGTGTGTGTGTGTGTGTGTGTGTGTGTGTGTGTGTGTGTGTGTGTGTGTGTGTGTGTGTGTGTGTGTGTGTGTGTGTGTGTGTGTGTGTGTGTGTGTGTGTGTGTGTGTGTGTGTGTGTGTGTGTGTGTGTGTGTGTGTGTGTGTGTGTGTGTGTGTGTGTGTGTGTGTGTGTGTGTGTGTGTGTGTGTGTGTGTGTGTGTGTGTGTGTGTGTGTGTGTGTGTGTGTGTGTGTGTGTGTGTGTGTGTGTGTGTGTGTGTGTGTGTGTGTGTGTGTGTGTGTGTGTGTGTGTGTGTGTGTGTGTGTGTGTGTGTGTGTGTGTGTGTGTGTGTGTGTGTGTGTGTGTGTGTGTGTGTGTGTGTGTGTGTGTGTGTGTGTGTGTGTGTGTGTGTGTGTGTGTGTGTGTGTGTGTGTGTGTGTGTGTGTGTGTGTGTGTGTGTGTGTGTGTGTGTGTGTGTGTGTGTGTGTGTGTGTGTGTGTGTGTGTGTGTGTGTGTGTGTGTGTGTGTGTGTGTGTGTGTGTGTGTGTGTGTGTGTGTGTGTGTGTGTGTGTGTGTGTGTGTGTGTGTGTGTGTGTGTGTGTGTGTGTGTGTGTGTGTGTGTGTGTGTGTGTGTGTGTGTGTGTGTGTGTGTGTGTGTGTGTGTGTGTGTGTGTGTGTGTGTGTGTGTGTGTGTGTGTGTGTGTGTGTGTGTGTGTGTGTGTGTGTGTGTGTGTGTGTGTGTGTGTGTGTGTGTGTGTGTGTGTGTGTGTGTGTGTGTGTATATATATGGGTGTGCTCGTGTGTGATTGTGTGGAAGTATGTAGGTACGTGTGTATAAAATGTTTTAGTATTTTATAAATTAACGTGATATATTATGTGTTATGTAAGCTTTTTGGCGACGACTTGTATAAAACTATATGTGGTTGAATTAAAGGGATCTATATCGAAAAATTTGGTGTTGTAATTATGTAGTATCCTAGAATTGAGTTTGATGAATAGCGGCTAGGTATTAGGGTATTATGTATTAGGTATTAGGGTGGACAAAGGTACATGGAATAAACATTTATTTGTGTGATGGGTGCGCTCTGAAGGTACGTTAAGGGATATCATTGATAGCAGCTCCGGAGAATCTATTTGATCTGTGAGAAATCTATGCAAAAATAACATATCGGGCAACTCGCGCAGATCTTTTAATGGTAGAAATCCGTAAAAACGACAGCTATCTTCGTAGATAACACAATTTTGAAATTTAGCTATTTAATGATTTTTTTCTGGATAGATTCAATGGCGTCAATATGTTCAGCGTACTGTGGAGACCATACACAGCTCGCATAGTCAAGTAAGCTTCTTACATATACAAAGTAAATGGCGTTTATGCACTTGATGTTACTGAAAGGCACACTAAATGCAAAACCTAGCATTTTATATGCTCTTGTTGTCTGTTATGTAGTTTATATGGTCCACCATCGTGAGCTTGGAATCCAAAATCACTCGTAAATCGCTTACCCTACAAGATTTTTAGGGTAATATTATTTATTGTGTATTGAGATAATACCGTCATTTTTTTTACGTGTAAAGGTTATTTGATTACACTTCTCCACATTGATGCTTATTCTATTAATATTATAATATTTTGCTATGTTATCTAAGTCCTTTTGAAGGAGTATACAATCTTCAATTTTTCTTACGTTACAGTAAACTTTTTTTGTCGTCAGTATACATTAGAAATTTAGAATGACTAAGATATGAGTGGATATCAAATAAATAAGTATTTTAGAGAAGTTGGCCTTTTTGGAGGATAGTAGATGTAGATGTCTATGGGCCATAGTAATCACTTACCATTAGATGAACTGTGTGCTCGCTTGTCACCCTTATGCTATAAAAAATAATAACAATACCTTCCTGCATTTTCTTTACGTAGAAATTATAACACACGTTTTGTATCTTATGTTGCCTATTTCTCAGTAATCTGAACTCGTCATAATCACATGGATTTTTGTTTCCCACCTGCGGTGCACTGAACTTTTTTCTTTAATAACGGCTATTAGTGTTTTTGAAAACCATACCAGGTAGTTATATTTTCTTGATTACATGTAAAGTACATGGGGAGGATTTTTTCTATGATTTTGTATAGTTCATTTTATAATTCACAGACGCTCTCTTCGGTTGATTTATTACTAAATGTGGATACCCAATCGATATTACATACAGCCGAAGAAGTACACTGTATTGTGCATTTTTATAAGAAATGCACAATACAGTGGAGATTATTTTAAAAATTTGAGACTGATAAACAAGCTATCAGTCAACCTGACGGTAAGTGGTTACCGTTGTAGCAATCTGTGGTCATCTGTAACGAACCTCACTCAAAGAATGCTTCATCGCCCCTAGGACTAAATTTTAGGCATTTCACCTTAGTCCTTGGGGCGATGTTGTTATAATGATTGATTTACGCGATAGAGCCATGCTGCAACAATATTATGGTTGTAGCACGAATGGGTCGGCTTGACCAGGGACGCACAAGAATACCTGGGTAAAATAGGAGCTCAATGCTGCTGCGTTTCGTATGGCTAGTGTGGAGAACCGGAGACCCTTTTTACTGGAAGTGAGGCATTCCATCTTAGTCCTCAGGGTTGACAACACATCTGTATCTTGATTCTTAATCGAGGATAAATGTAGATAGATGTCTATGGGCCACAGCATCCACTTACCATCTCCACCTGTGTGCTCGTTGGTAACCCTGGTGGTTATTCTATTTAAAAAAAAGAGTCCTGTTATTACTTTGGATCTTTAAACCATAAAACTAGAGCGCAGCAGTTGAATATTATTGCAAACGTGTGACAATGAAAGTTATTTTATTCATGAAATTTGAGCAATTTAAATACGCAATCCGTCTTGGTTTTTACCATTTAAATAAATAATACGTGATGCAATTTAAAGAAAACTAGAGCATTCTTTGTTTACATATAACCAAAACCACGCTCGTGTCAATCTTACTCAAACAATCATAACATTTCATCGCACTGGGACAACAAGATACAGAGTTATTACGAAAAAATAACGATATAAAGCTGTGTGCACATTCAAGGTAACGAGATCGTCTTTATCCTGTCCTGCGTTAATTTGGAGTGTATGAGAACAGCTCCTTTATCTTTTTGAGTTGGAGTTGTTGGAGTTCATTGTTAGATATAACTTCCTAATATGTTATCCATCTCTAGAAATGGAGACGTGGTTTTCTTTTAAAGAATAAGGGTGACAAACGAGCACACAGTTCACCAGATGGTAAATAAACGCTGTAGCCCATAGACATCAACTTCTATTTTCGCCTATGAACCAAAATGCAGATGAGTTGTCACCTTTGAGCCTTAAGATGGATTGCTTCGTTTCCAGCAAAAACTCTGGTTCTTCTCTGGTTCTCTACACTCACCATATGAAATGCAGCAGAAATAAGCTGCTATTTTACGTTTTAACGTGGTATTCTGTGAGAAGTCTGTAAAAAGTCGATGGATGCAGTTGGCTCAGGACCGTGCTTAGTGGCATTCTTTGGGGGAGGCGTATGTTCAGGAGTGGACTTGTGAAAGGGTGTAATATTGATAATGATGATTCTGTGAGAGCATAGTCATTTCCCTGCCGAGCCGATCCATTCGTTCTACAACCACAATATAGCTGCAGTGTGGCTCTACCACGTATAATACGCACAAAGAACAAAGAAAAATTAAGTACTGCTGTCATAGTCACACATATGAGTTGACGCTGTAAAATGCTTACCTAGCAGTGTTGGACTCACTTGAGAGCCATGCTAATAGGTTTGTTGGTGACCCTCATACGATTGAAACCATTTTTTTTGGTTTCAATCAAATTAGCGTCTGAAAAAAAAGAAAAAAGTATCAGTCTCTAGTACAGACGCAGAGTATTCAGCCTCTTGATTTCCATAGGATAAATTTTGGAGTATGTACGCAGAAATTACTAGTTTTAATTCCTCCATCCCCCTTACACCATCGGACATCCAGAAACTCGGCGAACTCCACCACTTTATTGTCGAAATTTCACGATTTCCATCTAAATGGTTTGCTTTGTCATTCGTAACGGTTACTGTAAAGGAGTGTAATAATTTAATAATATCTGGCTTGCCATCCAATTACAATGTATCTTCAAGGTAAGAATGAATAGGCTTTCGTTACTTTAAGTCCAATACCATCTTCGGCTATGTAGCCGCCATTTACAATCTCGTAAGATACTCGTAGTAGATAAAAGTAAAGGAGGAATGAATTCATCATACAACTACACATTTCATGTAAGTGTTATTCATTATAACGGTAAAGGCCCTCTTGAGCGCAGAGTTGGATCTACACTGGTTCTTCTTCTTTTTGTCACGAAATTGTAAGATTCATCATCATCAGCTTCTAAAAGTTCCCTGCTGGACATGGATCTCTTCCGTTGTAAGGAGTGTCTGTCTGTCTGTCTGTCTGTCTTACACGCTTTGCAATTGGATTGACAATCGCAGTACTAAATGTGTCGCCACTTTGACGTTACTATATGAGTTTTTTATAGGATAGGGTGACAAACGAGCACACAGTCAATCTGATGGTAAGTGAATGCTGTGACCCATAGACATTCACATCTATACTCAATAAAGAATCAAAATGCAGATGCGTTGTCACTCACGAGGACTAAGATCGAAAGCCTCTTTTCCAGTAAAAAAGGTCTCCGTTTCTCTACACTCACCATACGAAACACTGCTGTGTTTCGTATGGTGAGTGCGTTAAGCTGCTAGCTGCAGCTTCTACTACGTTGAATGATGGAAGAGTTTCGAAGTGTAATATTATTTATTTACTTAAAATAAAATATTTATAATAATAATAAACTAAAATTATCATAGTCCCTACCTGCGGTGAATGAATCAATGTCTTGCAAATTACGGTGGGGGGGGGGGGGGGGGGAATAATAAAAAGAAACCTTTTTTCTTCGTTGAAAGATATTTAAATTCACTTAGTTAATATAAATATTTGTATGGCTTACGTTGAACGCTTACACGGCACAGATAAAATTCCTACGTGGAAATAACATTTTTTAAATTTAAAAAATATCTCTGTGTGAACTTCGCTTAGTAGGTTAGTATAGTGATAAGTAAGAATGCTAAAGTATCTTTAACTTTAGGAGCAATTCAGTACGAATTGTGTAACAAAAACAAACAAGTGGCTTTAGCTAAGTTAAATTAATTCTACTTGTTAAATAATCATTGCATGAACTAATTACACTTGAATTTTGAAAACAATGTAAAGGTAGCAATAAATCTATTTAAAGGAATCGTTTTGCCAAAGAGTCCGTGACAGAAGGCTTAGGGTGGGAGAGGATGGGGGTTTAGATTCGTACGAGCAGCGCCGAATAACCCTCACCTATTTTTGCCGCTATACAACCACCGTTGTGTTCGGTCTAACGAGTCGAGGGAGCCGGTATTATTACGGTCTATAAAGGCATTACATCTTAGTTTTCAAGAATAATAACGCAACTATAGTGCATCCAACTTATCTGTTCAGGTGGAAAAAATTGAAACTAGGGTCGCCATTTTATAATTGACATTTCGCTGTCAGGTGAGTGCTTTTGATTTCATTGTTATGGGTTAGTCTTGCTAGATGTGGAAAATTAAAATCACCAAATAATGTAACGTGGAATTCCTAGTGTTGGGCCGCTTGAACTCCGAGATCATGACCACAATTATTCTTATAAAATATATAATAATAACACGAAATATCTTTTATTTCTTAGTTATAATACTTTAACTATTAAATGGAGAAGGAAAAAAGTTCGCACTTGGTCAACGTAGCAGTGTGTCAGCAATGGGTTGGGATAATGATGATGATGAACTGTTAAATTCTGTATAATAATTATGTATGATGAACAAATATGACGGTAGGTAAGTTGTATATTCATTGTTTTGTATTAATATCTTATGACTACCTATTTCCGCGGTAAATTTCTTAAGTGGCAATAGCGAGCTCTCCATTAGTGACTGTTAACTGAACAGTAAAGTTGTTGGCACTGTACAGCCTTCTTTGCTCGGAGTTGACTGCAGATGTTCATTTACAGCAGTCACTTATTATCAATCAAACAATATATATATATATATATATATATATATATATATATACATATACAAGTGGATCAGTACCGTTCTTTGTAGCATTCCTTGAAGTAGGCCTATGTTCAGTAGTGGACTTGTAAATGGTTGTAATGAATGAAAAATCAATATTATATTCTTCCGGCGCGTGGTGGCGGCGTTACTGCTTATAAAAATGTATTAACTTTCGCATTTATTGAAAGATTCGTTTATACTTACCAAGCTAGTTGCTGTGAGGTGAGCGGAGAGCCACACTTCCAGTACTGGCACGCTACTCCCAATCGCCAGTCGGTACTTTGTTATTTTGTATGAATACTAGTAACGCTTTGATCACTTTTAATACTCCCGTTATACACTAAAAGTCAAGTAAGCTTAAAATGCATGTGTTATGTGTACTAGTATGTATAATAGCAGTAATGCCGATACAAGCCGACTCATCGACCACGTCCAAATGGCTGCAAACTACATGCTACAACAGGTCCCATCCGCAAAGATCGTGATGCTTCGTGATTTTTGCGCCCACCACGCTGAATGGCTTGGTTCCCGTTTCATCGATCCTACGGGTAGATCTGTTTATGACTTTGCCTTGACATATGATCTGACACAACTGGTCACTTAGCCTACGCGGATCCCAGATGTGGAGGATCATGTACCATCCCTGTTGGACCTTCTGATGACCTCTCATTCGGACGGATGTCAGGTCTCCGTAGATGCCACTCTTGGCTCTTCGGACCATTGTCTGATCCGGAGTATGGTGCCACTCACGCTCCCATCGCAGTTGCGATCTGCAGCTAGCCGCCGTGTTTGGCACTATAGGTCGGCCGATTGGAATGGGATGCGGTCTTTTTTGCATCCTACCCTTGAGCAGGTTTGCTTCTCGTCGGATGATCCCAACATTGTTGCTGATTCTGTCGCTGATGTGGTACATCAGGGAATGGAATTACTTATTCGATCATCTGTGGTGCCTATTGAAGACAGAACTCAGTCATGGTTTATTGGTCACTCCTGTAAAATTGCATCACGCTATAAGCAGAAGTGCTACCGGGCCTGGGCTGACGCCTCAACGTCCCGGGAAGTAAACATCAGCGCTCTGAAAAAGAAGTATAATTCCGCCTCTAGGTCCTTCAAAAGTGTCATTGCCAAGGCAAAGTCAGAGCACATCAGCAGAATTGGCGAGAAACTAGTTCGCCTCCCTTCAGGAACACGTGCATTCCGGTGTCTTGCCAAGGCTGTCCAAGGGAACTTCTGTCAGCCATCTCTGCCATCTCTACACATGGGGGATGACTCACTGGCCCTTTACGCAAAGGAGAGAGCCGATCTGCTAGTCTCTACTTCTGCTTCCAACTTGACTCTACATGACGAGGGGAACACACCGCCGATGATCCCGCGCTGTGATGCTCCATGCAGAATTCGGAAGTGCTGTTTACACAGCGCTCGGTGCGTAAAGCACTCCTCTTCCTGGACACCAGCAAGTCAAGTGGGCCTCATGGAGTCCCACCCATTGTGCTGAAGACGTGTTCTCCGGAGTTGGCACCGATTTTAACGCGTCTTTTCCGGTACTGTAGTCCCGAACTCATGGAAGAAAGTTTTGGTGCACCCGACACCTAAAAATGGCGACCGCTCAAATCCGTCCAACTACAGGCCTATCGCTATCATCTCCTTGTTCTCCAAAGTAATGGATTACTCACTGCCAGCTCATACGGTACTTTGAGGATCACCAGCTGATTAGTGACCGCCAGTACAGTTTCCGTTAAGGTGGCTCAGCTGGTGATCTTCTTGGTTACCTAACTCATAGATGGGTGGAGGCAGTGAAGCCCAAGGGGGAGGCTTGGCCGTGAGTTTGGACATAGCGAAAGCCTTCGATCGGGTTTGGCACGAAGCATTTCTTTCGAAGCTGGCTTCCTTTGGGCTTCCCGAGAAATTGTGCAATTGGATCACCAGTTTTCTTGCAGATCGGAGCATCAAGGTCATAGTAGACGGTGCATGCTCCGGTTACAAGCCCATTAACGTTGGTGTTCCACAAGGCTGCGTGCTATCACCAACGCTCTTTCTTCTCAATATGTTGCAAACCGGTAACATTTATTGCTATGCAGACGACATCACTAGTGGTGCTTTATACACCGGCCGTGCCAATATTTCTCGGGAAAACGTCGCCGATTACCGAAACAAACTTGTGTCTGAAGTCGAGACTTTGTTGACCAAAGTCTCGGACTGGGGACGACTAAATCTAGTCCAGTTCAATCCCCAGAAGACACAAGTTTGCGCGTTTACTACTAAAAAGAACCACTTTGTCGTATCTCCTCAGTTTCAAGGCACTCCCCTTGTTGCCTCGGAATCCTCTGTATCGACATATCGAGTGACGTGCAGTTCGTGGTTATTTGGAAGAGAAGGCCAAACTGGCCTCTAAAAAGCTTGGCGCGCTCAGGAGAGCGGGACATTATTGCATGCCGGCACACCGCTAGCAACTTTACAAGGCTCAGGTTCGGCCTCACATGAAATACTGTTCCCATCTCTGTGCAGGGGCTCCCTAGTGCCAGCTCCTTCCACTTGACGGCATCCAGCGCAGAGCGGTTCGAGTCATCGACGACCGAGTTTTTTCAGATCTTGACCTTGACTCACTGGCACTGCGTAAAGATGTTGCATCTCTCTGCGTATTTTACCGCATGTATCACGGGGAGTGTTCTGAGGAATTTGTTCGAACTAATTCCAGCCGCTCAATTTCACCATCGCACATCGCGACAAAACTCGCGATACCATACATACCATCTGGATGATTGGCGTTCCACCACTGTGCGATTTAGAAGAAGTTTTCTTCCTCGCACAACTTCCTTGTGAAATCGATTACCACCAGCGATTTTTCCGCACCGATATGACTTAGGCACCTTCAAGAAAAGAGCTCCTTTTTTAAAAGACTGGCATCGCATCTGCATTTCCCCTGGTGTTGCAGTTGTTCATGGGCGGCGGTAGTCACTTACTGTTAGGTGAGCCGTTTGCCCCCTCTCCTATAAAAGAAAACTAGTCGATTGGTGGATCCGAACTCACGACCACTAGGCTATTATCACTTCTATTTCTTAACCATACGATTTTTATCTTCCATTTAGAAGTTGGTGTGACAGGTCCGATTTGTAAAAGTCCAAATTTTAATATCTCCTTGCTTTGTGGTTTATAGAGTTCAAATTCTATTGTTTTTAAAAGGATGCCTGTATGTGTTCGTGCGTTATTAACTTATTTCGTCTCGCATCTAAAGGACATGCCGACATCGTTTTCAAACCAATTTTATTAGATGCTTAATTGCGTAATCAATAACCTAGTTTTTATTAAATAGTTTTTCTTATAAATTTTATTTTCACCTTAATTTGCACCTACCAACATCTTTATATATTCCATCTTGCTTAGGCTTGACTTGTAGAGAATGCCATAGGCTATTAAGTCCGCCCTTTTTAGCCCCTTGTTGAAGGCGTGTTGCAATGAAGGATAAATATATTAAATGAATAAATAAAATCGATTGATAAATTTTATACGTGGTAAAGTCACGCTCCAGCTATATTAGTTGAATCATAAATGGGTTCGGTTAGGACCACGCTCTCACAGCTGCTGTGTTTCGTAAGGTGAGTGTAGAGAGCCGGAGAGACCCTTTTTAATGCAAACAAGACATTCCATCTTAGTCCTCAGGGGTGACAAAGCATCTGCATTTTGATTCTTAATGAAAGATAAATGTACTTGTCTATGGGCCACAGTATCCCCTTATTATCAGGTGAACTGTGTGCTCGCTCGTATTCTATAAAAAAAGGAATGATTTTGTAGCGTTTAGTAAAAAAAAACGCAGTAGCAGAAGGAACCGCATTAATAACAATTTCCTATCGTTAATAGCCCCACGTGTGACCTACATCCATTCTGACGTTTAACGGTGATAGGGTACCGGGTGATAAGCACGTTATTTAAGAAAATAAAGGTCGACTCTTGCTGTGAAAAGCCCTTAAAGCCACAGAGCCTCAGAGCCACTAAAGACCACCCAAACCTAAAATCACCTGTCAGGAACGGGACAGTGTGACGTAATTCGCGCCACCACACTTTGTTGATAAGGCAAGTGTAATCCTCTAGCTTTTGTTGTCGTTCTCTCGAATAGTTTGTTTAGTACAGGGGTTCCCAACCGTTTTGTAAACGGGCTGGATTTTAGCAGAGATCACTTTGCGTCACACCAGATTCAACGTCCGCCTAAGCTATTTGTGAACTGTTTATATTCATTATTCTATATGTGAATAAAAGTTAAGTTACAACCGATATACGTTCCACTGATAAACACAAGCTATTATTTCTAAGAGGGTTATGGAGCGATTAATCCAGCACGCTGCATCAGTACGTTTTGTTGGTCTTCGAAATATTATATTTTTTCAGATCTCTTTCAGATTACATCAGATTTATTAACAATGTTTTCCTTCACTACCGAGCAAATAAACACTTAAAATTGAAATTTCTGTATATGTGCAATAATTTTATATTATATTTTAATAAGATATAATATTTTATTATAACTTACTAGACTATATTGGTATAATAATAATAAACAGGATGGATTTTGCCATAGTTGCCACGCTTGGTGGGCTGGTTGGCATCCGCATTTTTTTAATAATCTTGAGATGTAATCAGGAAGATCTTACTGTCTATTTCCTGTTTCAATTTCGATCTGTCGCTTCTTACGACCTGACGACGATATTGGGTAGTGGATATTCTTACACCGCCACTACATGTCTACACACTGTTAAATTAAAATACATTAAACATAATTTAAATAAGTACAACATTTTTTATTAAGACAATGTACATTAAAGGAAAAATAAATTTATTATTTCGCCTAGTCTAGCGGGCCTTGTTTGGGAGCCACTGATACTGACGTACAGTGTGCCGCACACGTTGATGCGATGAGGAGGTAACAGGTTTATTTTTTTAGTACTTCGTTTGACAAATTTAACGAAATCTTCACACAAACGGGAGTGAAACAGTAGGATAAGCTACATCGCTGTTGTATGATAGTACTCTACTGACCTACAATCTACTTAGCATTGCGGTCATGGTTATCGGAATCGCAACATGGCTTTCCTGAATTTTAGAAAGGAAATATTGTACTTCGAGCCGACTTCAAAAAAGAAGAATTTTCTCAATTCGATCGTCAAATCGATTCGTCGATCGTTTTTTATTTTTTATATGTATGTTACCCTTTGAACATTCCTTCGCCAATTGTGAACCGATTTCAACGATTTTTTTGGTTTTATTAAATAGATTATACTTCAGGCGTGTTCCTATATAAATTAGGAGAACAAATAAATTTAAGGCTTGAGTTCACTTTAAATAATTAAAAATTTTGTACAGCCGACTTCGATATAAATTATTAAGAATAACTCATAAACTATTGATCAGACCTTGATCAAATTTATATGGGATCACAAAAGAAGCACCAGCTTCAAATAAAATAGAATGAAAAGAATCCTCGAAATCGGTTCACCCAGAAAAAAGTTATGAGGTAACACACATAAAAAAAACATACAGTCGAATTGAGTACCGTCTCCTCCTTGAAGTCGGTAGAAAAGTAAAGTTTCAGCCTATATGTCCCAAGCCTCCTCATATTTCTGAGAGGGTTTTAGCGCAAGGCGCTTCGTCAATACATGTTGGCGGACAACGTATGTTTTCGAGATATATATTTTATTTTATTGTTATATATTTTTTATACATGCAGGTTTCCTCACGAAGTTTTTTTTTACCAGAAGACAATCAGAAAAAAGGTACATCAAAAGAGCCGTGGTAGTTTAGCTAAGCGCTCGCTTTAAATTTTCCCCGGGTTCAAACCCAGCAGACACCAATGAAGAACAATTTTAAGACTTCAAAAAATTTATAAAGAACAAATAGTTTCCACCTCATAGCATCTGAAAGCAGGATCTCAATTCTTCTATGCACTGCCTGATAATTAAATTTTAGCTTTCTTTGTTTGAGTGTTCATTAAAAAAAATAATTTTATCATATGGTCTCATAATGCCCATAGATATTATTAATCACAGCGTTATTACTGTAAGACTTAATAACGAATTGGACTGGACTTTGATTGGATCCAAAAAACTGGTAATGCATTAAGAAACAATGGGCAGATATTATAAAATAATGTCTTAAAATCACTTTTAGCACTTCTTCCGTCAAGATAACACTTTAAGATATCATTTTCATATTTGCTAAAAGGTTTATCATAAACATCTGTACAGCAAAAAACTCTTCTATAAAATAAATCATTTCAATCATTAATTTACATTTAGACCTGAATAACAAGCATAATAGTTTGTTTTCTATCTATATTTCCTTTCTTCAGAAGCTCGAAAAAGTCCACTGCTGAATATGGGTCCCTTCCGTGGCAGGGAGATTTCACCTTAATGCTCACGCTTTGCAGGTGGTTTGACGATCGCAGTACCTTATTTTTTCTGCCATCAAACTGCTGAGCAGTTTGGCAGACTGTGAAACTTCAATGGTTTAAAGAACATCGGTCAGATACGACCTGACCAAAATATGAAACGATCACCGATGATTGATAAGTCAAAAAATAGTGACATAGACGTATATTAAATTACGGGGTCCAACTTATTTTATTGGAGCCGGTAAAATAATTTAGCTTTGTAATGAAAAGCCACATTTCCTTACTACTTTTTATAGGTTTTGAACGCATCTAAACTCGTCCCGTTTTTATCTGTGGTACACGTTTCATCATAACACTAAAATAACACGACCATTATGCGTTTATTTTTTATAAATACTAGATTTTATTGTTGATGTTTTATTTATTTTTGTACATTATTATTAATAATATCATTTTTAGATGGGGATATGGAAAGTATTTCAAAATAAGTTGCAAATGATAGGTTGACAATAAATATAGAATGCACTAATACTTAGGACGGAGCGTATTATGAGTGTCTCTTTGCAGTCTGTGGTATTATGACACGAGAGCTGTCAAAGCGTGAGCAAAAGCAAAAGTCAAAGCACCTGTGTCTCAGATACGTAGCAGTGAAAAGGTTAGAAGGTTATTGATTCATTTTTGTGGTTTTAGCCATTGACTTGTTTTATTTAGTTGTATATATTACTGCATAGTTTTTATATCAATTGTTTTAGCTGAGTTTGTTGTCACGGCTGCAGTCATGGCTACATCACAAACTCAAAAGTGACGAAATACATAGGTGTAACATTCTATGATCCTCGGCTTTAAATAATATATTTGAGGTTGTGCCCAGGGGGAACGGATTAATCCATACACTTGTCATGTTCGCGATATTTTATAGCCAGGTCACAGCATATATGGACTGTGACCGATGTTCTTTCAATTATGTTAAATAAATAAATAAATGAAATAAAATGAAATAATCGTGAGCACTTTTGACCCTGCACTTCATCGCCGCGCCGGTCCAGGTGAAAAAGAGATGGCCATACCGCCACCGAAGCCTCTTTGGTTCTTCCCATTGTGAACTCTTGCGACACAAACTCTAACGGCGGAGTGTGAGAGGGTACTGTGTATTAGCTTACGTTAATTCCTGGGGAATTTAATCCAAGACCTCTACAGCGATTTATATATATATATATATATACACACACATATATTTATATATAATTGGTTGAAACTCGAAGTTACCAAGTTAAGTCTCATTGAATAAAATTATTTTTACGAATTTTATCGCGTTTAATTTACTTGTTATAATTCCCGACGTTTCGGGTGCTTTACAGCAACCCATTTTCATGGGGGGAATTGAGATGTTTGAGGTCCCGATGTCACAGTAAACCCGGCTACCATCAGTTTTTGAATAATAATTTTTGGTTCGATCTACGCAGAATGAGCTAACAGTATCTTGAAGCCTTGCAGTTGGATTTAACTTTGTTAATTATAGGATCTCAAGCAGATGGCTGCGCCCTTCCATCTTCTGTATTGAAACTAGGATGTTTTTTAATTTCAATAGCCTGGCGTATCATCCTTGGTAGGAATCGGTGTTCTTTTGCGAGGATTTGTGGTCTATCAAATCTGATGTAATGGCGGGGACGATCTTGAACATGTTCACAGACTGCAGACCTCCTAGAGCGTCGGTGTCTCACGTCAGCTATATGTTCTTTCACGCGGGTTTTAATGGATCTTTTTGTTTGACCTATATAAGAGAGACCACATTCGCAATCCTGCTTGTACACTCCTGTATCTTTTAGAGGAATACACTTGACGGATGTAAAAAATTTACTAATCTTCTTCGGCGGCTTGAAGTATGTTTTAATAGAAGCTTGTTTCAAGATGTAGCCAACCTTGTCTGTGACTCCTCTGACATATGGTAGTATAGCAGGCACACGCTCGACTATGGCCGGCTTCACTCGATCACTGTGACGTAGGCGCGGGACCCGAAACTTGTTGTCTTGCAATACTTGCTCGACGTGCCGAAGCTCGGCGGCCAGATATTTTCTGTCACAGATCCCTCGTGCTTTCTGAAGCTAAGATTTTCCCACGGTAGCTAACTGTGATGGATGATGGTGTGATTCACCATTTAAATATCGGTTGGTATGGGTCTTTTTCCTATACACAGTGTGACCAATACCTAGTGTTATCAGAATTTCGGATGACTAAAACATCTAGGAATGCTAAAGAATTGTTTGCTTCTAACTCCATTTTAAACAATTATTTATTTTATATACGTAGTACTTAGGTATTAATATGTATATAATTTGTTGTTTTATTACCTCCATATTTTTGTATAACTTTTACGAACGATTTCAAGCACCCAACATCCATCTCCTTTAAGGTTCAGAATAAGTAATATAGGCAAATAGTGAAGAAAAATTAATTTAAAAAAATCTCAAAAATTCTGTTCTTTTTATTTTTAGGGTTCCGTACCTCAAAAGAAAAAAACGGGACCCTTATAGGATCACATTGTTGTACGTCTGTCTGTCTGTCTGTCTGTCAAGACCCTTTTTCTCACGCATGGAGGTATCAAGCTGAAATTCATATCAAATACTCAGACTTCTAAGCCAACGCAATCAAAAGATACAGGGTACTTTCCGTGAACTCAGAATCTTAAAATTTGGTACGAAGCAATGTATTATAGCACAGATAAAGGAAAAATTGCGAAAAGCATAAATTTTCAGTTACATCATATAATAAAAATAATTTTAATAATTTTAAACTTATATACCTACGAATTTGTTCGCAACCCTCGGTGCGCGAGTCCGACTCGCACTTGGCCGGTTTTATTTTAATTCAAAATGCGTGGTAACGCATTATTTTATCTGACTTTACTGCGCACGCCCACATTTGTAAGGGTCGATCGGTAGGCAAAAACGTTATTGCCCATAAATCACATTCAATTTGGAATAATTGCAAATAACAGTAGAAGCCTTATCTACTCGTATTTTCAAAAACTGCAATAACGGTATATCATTATTTATATATATGAACCGAAGATTAAAATTTGTCTACTCTTTGAAAAATAAGCCCATGTAATAAATACGAATGCAAAACATTCGTATTTATTTATAAGTCACATGAAGTAGGAATTCCACCAATGTACTGTTTTTTCATTTAAGATTTGAGCCCACTAAATATTTGCTAAGCATCAAGCTAAATACCAGCATCTTCGCTGTTGGATCTCCAATTGTAAAATATAGGAAGCCTTTTATTGTTGTGAAGATTTGAGGTAAAATTTAACAACTCGAAGTAATCAAGCATCATATGCGCAATTGAATCACAAAGGACACGCCTTGGTTAATTTTTACAATGCTTTGTTTAAATCGTTCATAGATTAAGTTGCGAAAGAAAACAGACACAGTAAGAAAAATATATAATTTTTGGCATCATTATCATGATATTCTGTAGTGTTATACTACTTACATTTCATTGTACACTAATTCTCCATTCTGTTTTGATATTCTGCATTCATGTTTTGCATCACTTTATACTATTTCTCCATTCTGTTCTTGATTTTCTGCATTCATGTTTTGCATCACTTTATACTATTTTTCCATTCTGTTTTTGATTCTCTGCATTTATATTTTGCATCACCTTTATTTATATAGGATCCTGTAACGTTTTTACACAATAACATATCATTTTACTGCGTATTTTCACACTATTTAGTACTTTTAAACTAGCTGTCAACGAAGCCTTACCTTTTTTTTGGTCTTTTATTGAATTCTCTGTAACTCTACAATTTCAGGCTTCGGTGCGCTGTCGCGCATCAGTTTTTCCTATTTGAATAATATCTCATTTCTTACTTAAAGGTAAAGATTTTCCAATTATATTCCTAAAAACCAAAAATTTTATATTTGATAACCATTGTTTTTGTAGTTGTCATGGTAACTTTTATTCAAATTCGTCTCTGGTTTGATGTTCTTTCTTCATAAATACTTTTTGGCTGTAGGTCATTTACAATAAATTTCCTTTTAATTTAAATAATTTTTCCGTTCTCTCTAGAAAGATATAAAAGCCGAACAATCGGTGAAGAAATACAGTCTTGCTTCAGTTCTCGTATCGGAAGCATCTTCTAAAGGCCTTATCCCGGGGCCGCTCAGCCCCGGGATCCTGCAAGCTTCTATCCTGCCTGAAGCCACTGGACTCTACGATCCGTTGCTCTGCCTGAAGTCGCCGGATCCTACAAAACGTTGCTCTGCCTGAAGTCGCCGAGATCCCACAAGTCTCTACTCTACCTGGAGTCGCCGGAACCTACAGACCTCTGTTCCTCCCGAAATCACCGGAACCTACAAACCTCTGTCCCGCCTGCAGTCACCGGATCCTGCAGGCCACTGCGCTGTCTGAAGTCGCTGAGGATCCTGCAAGCTCCTGTCTGGGCTGAAGTCGCCGATCCGGCAATCGCCGCATTCACCTGAGGTCGTCCCCTAGAGACGCCCACGCCTACCCACCTACGCCGTGCGTGCTCGTTCCAGGCGCTGAGAGCACGCTTGGGATCTTCGGACTCAGCTACGACATAAACCTTTTTTTATTACCTTTTTTTTTTAAATATAATTTGTAAATCACATCATCCATCATCTTCATATTTCATTTTTTTTATAAAATTGTAAATACTCTTTTAAAAACTTAAATATATTATTGTCTTGGTCTATTTGGTTGTTTTGCTGATCGTAGGTTAGGTTTTCTTTCTCTTTTAATTGTCGCTTCACGACAATTCTTTCTATGTGATGTGATCATAATTAGTATGTAATAGTCCATCACTGGACAAGGCTACTCTATGGTGGGATAATTAATCGATCATTTATTACATCAATTATTAATCACACTATGCAGGCATAAATTTATTAAGTACATATATCACATTTAAATCATTCTATATTATTTCTCAGGGGCGACAAGAATTTTCGTTTGAAATTGATAGTTAGTGTCCATGGGTTGTTGTATTCACTTACCACTGCCACACATGCCACCGCTACCGAAGTCATTCCTAATGGCATAATTTTTTTTTTTACTTTGCAGATATTAAGATTTAGCTGACTTATTTTATTCCAAGGTCTCTCTTTTGTACCCTCCCAGAGACAACACAAACTCTAGGTAGTACAGGGTGTTATTACTTGTCACGTCTGTTTAACGTACGAAACACCCGCTGGGTTGCCCCCATGATTTTTCCATAACAATTAAACAATCTCAATGCACAAATGTAACATGTCCGTATTATGACGGGTGCATTCGTGTTGAGTGGTGAGCGATTGCACTCGAACACATGCGTCGCCGATTCGATTCTTATTGAATTTGTTGAAGATGTTTTTGTCCTGTTTTTTGAAGGGAGCCGCTGTGTAATTGTATGCAATTTTGTTGTATTTGACATTTTCCATAATAGAATAGAGGTTTGCTGCTTTAAACGGTTTTATTATTATTTTATGTTAAGATGACACCGGTCACGTGGCTTGGGGGAATAATCAAAACGTTACTCGATTATGAAAAAATGTTCCAGAGAGGCAACAGCCTCTCTGGAACGTAACGTAACGTACGTAACAACGTACCTAGATAAGTATTGGCTCCTCGAAAGATACGGATCTAGAACCCGTAGTAGTTGACCATAAAGTCATGCTGTTATCGTATGGTATCATAATAAAAACATTCAACTCAAACGTCGAAACTGTTGTTAACAGTCAATATTGAAGTCGAAAAAAAAAGAACAATTCAAATTATACCTGTTATTCTGTCTTAATAGTGTACACACACAAATCGTTACAGTAACAAACAACAGTTCGTGTGGACGGTAGGGCTTCTATCGAGAAGACCTAGGAATTTACCTAGTATATCAGCAAACACATCTACTTTTTTTGTAATATGGTCGAGGTGGTGATGGCTGCTATGTCGTATTTGTGAACAGGTGCTGTTCGTGGGAGCTGGTCTGCTCGGTTTCGCTATACGCTGATAAGCTCCAAATTTTTAATAGTGGTTTTGGGAACATGCTTCAGTTAACGATGCTTCAGTTGTCGTTTTATAATATGTACGAGTATATACTATGATATAATATTAGCTCTTTTTTATAAAATTACAAAAAAAAGGTTACCTGCGGAGTTTCCTTCGCCGTTTCTTTTCCGGTCAGAGGAACCTTATTTTAAAATAGTAGATCTAGTTGATTTAAGTTACGGTTACTTTCTTGAGTCTGTGGCGGCGCGGTTGTCGCGCCACAAGCGAAACACATCGAAGCCTAAATCGCGGTATTAAAATTCCGAAGTAAAGTAGTATATATATAAGACAGCTCCGAACTACCACTCACTGCGCGCCCTTTTTCCTGAAAAGGGTCGCTTCCGAGTCGGCAGAAAGGCTACAAAAGCCAATGCCAGTCTCACAGGTGGTGTTTAGTGAGTAGGCACTTAGGTTAGGTTAGTTGCAGTGAGTCCCACATGGTACGCTTAGAGAATTCACCACCTCCCTTCCTCGCTTTCCAGAGGGGAGCCCTTTCCATTGCATCTGGGCGCATAAAAAAAACTACCACACGGAGCATTAACTGCCCTTCGGGCTTAACACCTTGCCCGGCGCGAGATCTTCCCTTTTACTTTTTTTTTATAGAATAAGGGTGACAAACGAGCACACAGTCCACCTGATGGTAAGTGGTTGCTGTGACCCATAGACATCTACATCTATTCTCAATAAAGACTCAAAATGCAGCGATTAAGATGGAATGCCTCTTTTCCAGTAAAATGGGTCTCCGGTTCTCTACACTCACCATACGAAACAAAGCAGCATTAAGCTGCTATTTTACGCTGGTATTCTGTGAGAGCGTGGTCCTTCCCCAGTCGAGCCGACACATTCGTGCTACAACTATACTATTAATATAGCTGCAGCATGACTCTGCCACGTACAAAACTTTATTTCCACAGCCACAAGTCGAAAACTAAAGATATTTCGTTTCATTTCTATCTTTTATTTCTGCTGCTAAGCTGTAGGATATTCTTTGCTTAGTTCCAGTTTGATGGGTAAAGTGTCTAAGATAATATCTTAATAAAGGAAATCATACAATATTCGCAACCTATTCAGTCAATCATTCAGTAATTTTTTTTTTGGCAATATTTTAAAATATTTTGGTGACAATCTCTACTTTATGCGACTGCGACCATGGACTACTAAGTGTTTGGCATTAGCCTTTGAGTAATAACATAGGTACTACCCGTGCGATTAAGGAATGTGATTGAAATGGCGTCGCCAAAATTTTACCCGGCGGTAAAGATTGCAAAAAAAATACGTTGCGATGTGCGTTTTTCGGTACGTTCCATAACTTCAGTCCAACTCGTCATTGCAATCAATGACAAAAATTCCCATAAACTACAAAAATCCGGTTTGCCTAATTTGTGAGCTACGACGCGTTCTGAGAGTTTTCTTCATAATTATTGTTGATTTCCTTTGTTAATATCTTATAAAAATGAGTTAACATTTTTTGAAATTTTTCGTTTAAAAATTATTAGCAGGTTTTCGCTATTGGTACTGTACATATTGATGGTACGGGCTTGATGAGCCGCCATTTCTAATCCCATTCTTTACCCGTACGGACTATACATATGCCTGTACCTACTCTGAGATATTGGCATTACAAACGTAAACAATGTTTTTTTTTTTAAAAATTTTTTTTGTAACACTTATTATTTATACGTTTTAGCTTTCCGCATTCCTTCTCCATATTGCCCGTAACATGCTTACGAAGGAGTAAAGAGGTTTACCTTCACATAGAAAATGTAATTGTAATTTGTGACTGCATCTCGTAAAATAGCTCTAAGTGTCTTTGTCACAAGAGCGCTTCCTAATTGTTTCTTAATAGGTTTTCCTTCTGCACAAAGTCTTGCATTCCTTAACACTTGACAGTAATTTCAAAATAACATCGAGCAATAAGTAAATGGCATTCTAATAAGACGATATTTAAAGGAGTCCTAACAGTTTAGGATAAAATCAAAGCCTCCTCAAATTGTTTTCCGAATGTCCGCCCTGGGGATGGTTTATTAGATTCACAAAGGAAGACAAGGGTCTTTGTGAGCCCCTTTATATACGCGTATTGTCTGGCTGTATTATGTACGGGCAGTCTCGATTTTGATTAGGACTTAAATTCTAAAGAGTTTCGTTTCGTTTTAACATTTAATTATTTTGATTATAAATACTATTTAAAGGGATAAAAAATATAATAATTTACCGTGTAGTTGCGGTAATGCAATATACATTGTCCATTATCACCACTTGGGTGTTGTAAGCTTGTAAGACGCGACAAAGGGAAACTGAAACAGGAGATGATCAGCAGCATTTTCCTGATATCATCTAAAGAAAAAGAACTGCGCTTGCAATATGCTGGCCAAGCATGCAGGCAATCTATAGGGGTTGCCTAATAGTCAGTAGTGGACTTTAATATGCTGTTATGAAGGCATGAATGATGAATAAAGTCTCATATCGCGTCTTACCTATGTAGTTTCGATACATTTTTATCTTTATTTAAGTTGAATGGATTTTTTTTTATATTTTAATTTATTTTTTATACGTAGTAGAGCCAGCTGCAGCTATATTTATAGTATAGTTGTAGCATGAATGGGTCGGCTCGACCGGGGAAGGACCACGCTCTCACAGAATACCAGCGTAAAATAGCAGCTGTATGCTGCTGTGTTTCGTATGGTGAGTGTAGTGCACTGGAGACCATTTTTACGGGAAAAGAGGCATTCCATCTTAGTTCTCACGGGTGACAACGCATCTGCATTTCGATTCTATGTAAGATGTAGATTTAGTAGATTATTCTATGTGAGATGTAGATGTCTATAGGCCTCAGGAACCACTTACAGCCTTAGGTGGATTGTGTGCTCGTTTGTCACCTATTTCTATAAAAAAATATTTAATTTAATTATTATTAATTGCATCCGTGTCAAATAAAACATTACAAAGGGCAGACTTAATCTTTGATAGGATTTTCTAGCAGGCTACCCGGGGTGATATCATAAAAATGCAATTATTTATTTGATATTACTAGATTATTTCATTCAAGATTAATATTTGTAAATATTGTAGATCAATAACCGATTTTTGAATCAAACTTTTCGATATATGCTAATTAAATAAAACATATGTGAAATCCACCAATATGAGCAGCGTTACGGGCTCTTCCCTGTTTCAAAACACGCACAGAAATGTGATAAGACTGCCTTGTAGTGGGATATAAAGACTCGATAACTTTATCCTAACTTGGAAAATTCTACAGCCGGCAGTGGACTGCTTAAATAGCTGATGATAGTGCGGAATTTTTCATTGAGCTTTAATTTTGGAACGTTAAGATGTTGCACCCTAAATTACAATGAAAATTAAGTGTCCCTGTGACAATGCAGACGAATTAAATGAATCTCACTTACCCCTTAGTTGCTTTTACTATGCACAAACAATTGTCAACCGAATTGCAACCTTATGTCTATGCAATAAGGGAGATTTGAACAAAAAACATCGTTGACAAAAGACCTAAGTTTGATCGTGGCATTATCCTCACAATTGTGCTTCGCATTGAGGCCACGTTGACAAATTGTTGACGAGAGACTTGCTACTTTAATTTAAGGAATTAAGGTTGATTTTGATTGCGTTCATATGATAATATCACCACAGGGGTCGAAAAAATCCAGCCCTCGACAGCGACGCCCCGCGTGGAGTATGCTATGATCTGTTTCTATACTGTCTGTTGCAGCTAAAGTTTGTACATCGGAGTTTTCGTAAAATTTCTGTATTTATGTTAGTGGCTCGAAGCTACCAGGTACGCTAGAAATGTGATTTGCAAGAAGATCTGCACGATTGGATAAGGCCCACACTCTCACAGAATCACAACGCATATTGGGAAGATGTGTGGAGTTAGTGATAGTAAACGTTTCACACTTTTATTTCATCTTTTCGTCTTCTCACTGATCCAGGGTTTGTATATTTAGTATTATATATTTATTATTACCATTATGAAATTTTTATAACGCTTTCCATTGGAATCACACAAAAAGTATCTCAGGTATTTCCTTAAGTCGACTTTTATGTCGCCTATTAGTTGTAGAAACTTTGATAAGTTTTACGCTGAAACCACACGGGGATTAATTTCCATCGGAGTTCTGTGCCCTAGTTAATATAAAATAAAATATTACAATAATAATGATTGCTTATATTTACGCGAACACTACCTACCTACCCTATACCTATACCTATGCTCGTGACCATGGGTTGCTGTAAACCACCCGAAACGTCGAGAATTAAAATAGTAAATTAAACGCGATAAAATCCGTAAAAAATAGTTTTATTCAATTACAATAATATCTTAATTTAAACTTTAAAAAAAGTGAATAAAAAGAATAAAAACAACCGTTACATTAATTTCTTATTATAACTACTCTCATAATATTACTATATTTTATTAAAATTATTGTAAAACTATGAAGGATAGATCGTGTTTACAAGTAATAAATCCCTTTTGTATTTAAAATATTTCACCTTAACTGCAACAGAGATTAAAGCCCATGAATAGGAGTAATGAAATAAATATTTTGCCGGTGGGGTAAATTTGATAACGCCCGGCTGCGCAAACCCCCAATTTATAGCAAACCCGGCCATTTCGCACAACGCCCGGATTGTTTGCGGTAAAGCACCGTGAACGATTTCTTCCGCGTGAGATTGGGCGGAAAGGAACTACTGGTTTTTTTTAACAGTCAATGGCTATTGTGTCTAAAGACTTAATTCTTAAAATAAAATATATATTTTAATAATAATTGTAAATTACAGAAAATGTGTCTTAAATTAATTATAATATAATGGGGCGAAAATATCGCAAAAAGGGATGGAAAGAAATATAAACATAATGAACGGCTATGTAAGAACGTTAAAAAACATATATAAAATACAGTGAAATCTGTATAACTGGCACCTTAAGGTGGAAGCTTCAGAGTGGCCCGCGAAATTCAAATTTTCTTGCGTTTTTTGGAATTTGCAGGTCAGGGTTAGGTTGTATATTTAACAAAATATGATTCGCGACCGAAGCGATTATGTGTTTACAGAATTATTATCATTAAAATCACCAATACAACCCTGTAAGTTTATATTAGCCCTTTGAATGAGTTTTTCCAAAAAATAAGAACTTATGGCTAATATGAACTTACAGTGACCGGATGATTTCTGCATTTGGTGATGAAGCCCCATCCAAAACCACAATTTATCGCTAGTTTGCCGAATTTCAACGTGGACGTGTCAAACTCAGTGATGATCCCCGTCAAGGTCGTCCAAATACTGCAGTCACCCAAGAAAACGTTGATGCTGTGCGTAAGCTGATTGAGGAAGATCGACATGTAATATACCGCGAAATTTAGGCAATTTTAGATATTGGCATGAAGCAAATACAAATAATCTTGCATGAACAATTAGGTGTAAAAAAGTTGTTTTCCCGAGCGTAGAGTTGCAGTGTTGGTGAGGCTAAAAGAGCCTCTTCCAGACCTACAGACAGTTTCATTAAAGGAGAGTTTATTATTTTGTCCAAATGTCGATTTTCGTCCATTTTGGTCCCACAATTAGGTAGGGAAAAATTCGATCACCTTCGGCAGAGCTCCGCCTGCTGAGGAAAGGGATAATATACTACCCGAATCGCCCTGGTCTCGGGTAGGTACCGTTTCCGACTAGACTCCCCTCCAGCCACTCATCTTTTCTTAAGATAGGAAAAAGGGCGTGGAATAAAAAAGAAAAGAAAAAGAGGATCATCAGAGTGTTTCTTTTCTGTATGTTTCCTACTGAATTAGACCAAACAACAGGCGGCAACCACGTGAAGGAAGAACTCCTAAGACATGCCCTGGGGATCAACACGACCTGTGTTTCTCCCAGAGCCTTGACAGTGGTAGAGCCATGCGATAGCTTTTGCTGTCGCACGGATGGGCCGGCTCGGACCGGGGTGGTACCACGACCTCACAGAAAACCAGCGTGAAGTAGATGTTTACCTCTGCGTTTCGCTTGGTGAGTGCAGGTGGCCGGAGGCCCTTTTTACTGGAAATGAGACATTCCATCTTAGTCCTCACGGGTGACAACGCATCTGCATTTTGATTTGTAATAGAGGATAGATGTAGATGTCTATGGGCCGCAGGAACCACTTACCATCAGGTGGACTGTGTGCTCGTTTGTCACCCTTATCCTATAAAAAAAATCCATTCGCCAAACTGCTCACCGGTAGGAGAGCAGAATAGGTGTTAATCTCGTCCTACTGATAATGTAAAAATGTGAGAATCAGGAGTAAACTAACCCTCGCCCTAAAAATTGGTAGGTCAATTTCACTACCAAACTTAAAATTTGACGGAAATTTGACCTCGAAATCCTTGACGGTTCTTCTTGGTAGCCTTTTGGAACCGGTAGTAATTTTTAATCGTTTTAAATAGCTTAAAATACCTTGTCCATCTACTTCTACGTTTTACTCCTGGATTATTCACGCAACTGAACGTGATCTGGAATAAAATATTTATTTTATTTTGGTTAAGTATAAATTTCAATTTTAAGTTCCGATTTACCACGAGCTTTTGTATGTGGTAGAGCCATGATGCAGCTGTATTAGTAGTATAGTTGTAGTACGAATAGGTCGGCTCAACCGAGGAAGGACCACGCTCTTATAGAATACCAAAGTAAAGCAGCTCAACGCTGTTGTTTCATATGGTGAGTGAGAAGAGAACTTAAGACCCATTTTATTGGAAACGAGGCACTTCATCTTAGTCCTCACGGGTGACAACGCATCTGTATTATGATTCATAATAGAGGATAGATGTAAATATTTATGGGCCACAGCAACCATTTACCATCAGGTGGACTGTGTGCTAGCTGGTCACCCTTATCCTATAAAAAAAAGTTTGGCTGTGAAGGAAACCATCGAGAGGAAACCTGCATGTCTGAGCTCTCTGGAAACGCACTGGAGCACACTATTGTTACTATATAGATCTGTGCTCAGCAGTGGGACGTATAAAGAAGGGTGTGACTTTTCTTTTTTAAGTAATTTCATGACTTTGATTTTATTTACAACATTTAATATGTTGTTTGGTTCAAAACTAATTTTACGGATTTTATCGCGTTTAATTTTAATTTTTTTAATTCTCGAAGTTTCGGACTCTTTCCAGCCTACCTATTGAAGACTGCATCTCTATTGTGACTAAGAAGTTAGAAGAAAACAACATTCCTGCGGAATATGCAGTACTACCTGAGTAGTAATGTCTGACCATTGTCTAGCAACTGTCTATCTATTGTGGAAGGAAGAATTATACAAGCAAATAGATGGAATGGCGATAGGCTTATGTGTATCTTTAATTTACGCTTCCCACTGCACCTGTGTATCGTAGATTCTACAAGCGGTACGTAAACAACACTCCCATAATTTTACCATCAGACAAAGTTACTGTATTCTTAGATCACCTTGACGCCATAAACTCTAAAATTCAATTCACTATGAAGCTATTAGCGAATAACTCTTTAGCTTTCCTAGAAGTTTTAGTCATTCGACAACCTAATGATACCATCGGTCACTGTGTATAGAAAAAATACATATACAAACCGATATTTAAACGGCGAATCTCACCACAATCCTTCGCAGTTAGCTACCGTGAGAAAATCTTTGTTTCAGAGAGCATAAGGAGAGTGACAGTAAGCACCTGGCCACCGAGCTCCAGCACGTCAAGTAAGTTTAGCACGATAACAAGCTTCGGGTCCTGCGTCTCCGTCACAGTGATCGAGTGAAACCGCCTGCAGTCGAGCGAGTGCCTGCTATACTACCGTATCAAATCACAAAAAATAGTCACAGACAAGATTGGCTACATCTTAAAGCGGGCTTCTATAAGAAAATATTACAAGCTGCCGACAAAGGTTAGTCAGTTCTTACCATTCGTCAAGTGTAATATTCCTCTACAAGATGCAGGAGTGTACAAGCTTGATTGTGAATGTGGTCTCTCTTAGATAGGATAGACAAAAAGATCCATAAAAACCCTCGTGTAAGAACATATCTCTGATGTAAAGAATAGACGCTCCGGGAAGTCTGCTGTGTAGCAACATGTTCAGAAACGTCCCTATATCGTCGTTATATATTGTCGTGAAGCGACAATTAAAAGAGAAGGAAAACCTAACCTACGATCAGCAAAACAACCAAATAGACCAAGACAATAATATATTTAAGTTTTTTAAAAGAGTATTTACAATTTTATAAAAAAAATGAAATATGAAGATGATGGATGATGTGATTTACAAACTATATTAAAAAAAAAGGTAATAAAAAAAAGATTTATGTCGTAGCTGAGTCCGAAGATCCCAAGCGTGCTCTCAGCGCCTGGAACGAGCACGCACGGCGTAGGTGGGTAGGCGTGGGCGTCTCTAGGCGACGACCTCAGGTGAATGCGGCGATTGCAGGATCGGCGACTTCAGCCCAGACAGGAGCTTGCAGGATCCTCAGCGACTTCAGACAGCGCAGTGGCCTGCAGGATCCGGTGACTGCAGGCGGGACAGAGGTTTGTAGGTTCCGGTGATTTCGGGCGGAACAGAGGTTTGTAGGTTCCGGCGACTCCAGTTAGAGTAGAGACTTGTGGGATCTCGGCGACTTCAGGCAGAGCAACGTTTTGTAGGATCCGGCGACTTCAGGCAGAGTAACGGATCGTAGAGTCCAGTGGCTTCAGGCAGGATAGAGGCTTGCAGGATCCCGGGGCTGAGCGGCCCCGGGATAAGGCCTTTAGAACATGCTTCCGATACGAGAACTGAAGCAAGACTGAATTTCTTCACCGATTGTTCGGCTTTTATATCTTTCTAGAGAGAACGGAAAAATTATTTAAATTAAACGCAAATTTTTTGTAAATGGTCAAGAGGAAAGAGTATTTATGTGGAATTATCGAAATAGAAACTACAGACCGGTAACAAATTTGAATATAATTTCCATGGAGACCAAATAAACATCAGTAACAGAACATGTCAAATTTTAGTTTTAGGCTTGTTATAAGAAAATGGAAAGATTTAAGTGGAAAAGGAGATATTATTGAAATAGGAAAAAAAGGTAGTGCAACTACCCACACAAAGCCCGAAATTGTAAAGTTACGGAAAACTAACTAAAAGATCGAAAAAAAGGTAGACTTCATTGACACCAATTTAAAAGTGCTGATAATGTGGAAATACGAAGTAGAAATGATTTGTGATTGTGTTCTTATGGTTTGAAATCGTTACAGGATCCTATGGAAATAAAGGTGATGTAAAATATCCCGATTTGAAGTGAATGCAGAGAATTGAAACAGAATGGAAAAATGGATTTAAATTAATGTAAAATGATAAGTAAGTAGCATAACACTACAATATCAGATTTGATAGACCACAAATCCTTGCAAAAGATTCCTACAAAGGAAGGTTCGCGAGGCTATTGAAATAATAAAAAAACATCCTAATTTCAATAAAGAAGATGACTGGGTGCTATCATCTACGTGGAATCCTATAAATTATAAAATTAAATCCAAACTCAAGCATACTACTGCAAGATTTCAAGATACTGTAAGCTGGTTCTACGTAAATAGGACAAAAAATTAATAATATAACGTTGAAGGTAGCCTTCGTGAACTATGACAACGGGACGTAAAACACCTCAGTCACCCTGTGACCATGGGTGCTGGAAAGTGCCCGAAACGTTGGGAATTAAAAAAGTTAAAATTAATCGCGATGTAAAATTAGTTTTATTCCATGTGTAGTGTTCGTGTAAATATAAGAAATCAATATATTGTTTAAAAGGAGCCGTGGTAGCTGAAGGAGCCGTGGTTGCTCAGATGGTTAGCGCTCGCTATAAGCTTCACAGTACTCGAGCAACCCGGGTTCGATCCTCGCCGGCACCAATGAAATTGTTAATTGCAATTTTAAGTGCTCATTTACCACGTGCTCGGCGGTGAAGAAAAACATCGCGAGGAAACCTGCATGTCTGAGAAATAAGAAAAAAATATTTCGAAGACATGTGAAGTTCGCCAACACGCAGTGGAGCAGCGCGGCGGATATTTCCTTGCCTTAAACCATCTCAGAAATGAGAGGAGGCCTGTGCCCAGCAGTGGGACGTAAATAGGCTGCAACTTTAACTTTAATATATTGTTTGGTTCCTTTAAAGATGGATGATGACTGTTTGTAGGCCTTGAATGAAAATTTATTTTTAATCGACATCACAAAAAGAAGTATCTCAGTTTTCCCCAAATGTTTGTATGTTCGCTATTTTTTCAGAAAGTACACATCCTAGTCCTCACGGGTGAAAACGCATCTGCATTTTGATCTGTAACAGAGGATAGATGTAGATGTCTATGGGCTGCAGCAACCACTTACCATCAGGTGGACTGTGTGCTCGTTTTTCACCCTTATCCTATAAAAAAAATGGATTTTCATAATTCACCACAAGGTTAATTACGTATATACTCCTTATGAGAAGGTTCAGGTAAATCTTTATATATAAAAATTACGTGTCACGTTGTTTGTCCGCGATGAACTCCTAAACTACTGAACTGATTTTAATGAAATTTTGCACACTCTGTGCAGTTTGGTCCAACTTGAGAGATAGGATAGTTTTTATCCTGATAAGTGACACTCAATATTTTTTATTACGAATACAAGGATTTTTATATGAAGGGTCGCCGAAAAGGGCAGAACAACGTCTGCCTGGTCAGCTAGTAAAATAATAAAGATTTCACCTTTTTAGTTCTTTTTACGTCTGGAATTGAAGATCGCTTTCCAACTGCCAAGTTGGGCAGTTTATTATAGCAATAAGAGATACAAATGAGCACATACATCACCCGATGATAAGTGGATTCTGTTGTCCATATATAACATATTAATGACTTTTTTATAGGAGAGGGGGCAAACGAGCATATGGCTCACCTGATGGTAAGTGACTACCGCTGCCCATGAACAACTGCAACATCAGGGGAATTGCAGATACGTTGCCAGCGTTTTAAAAAAGAGTACGCTTTTTTCTTGAAGGTCCTAAAGTCATATCTGTCCCGAAAAATCTCTGGTGGTAGTCTATTCTACAAGGAAATTGTGCGAGGAAGAAAACTTCTTTTAAATCGCACAGTGGTAGACCGCCAGTCATCCACATGGTATGGATGGTATCGCGAGTTTTATCAAGATGCAACATCTCTTCGCAGTGCCAGTGAGTCAAGCCGATCGGAAAGAGTTCGACGATTGGAACTGCGCTGGATGTGATCAAATGGAAGGAGCTAGTACTGGGGAACCCCAGCCCAGAGATAGGAACAGTAGTCCACGTACGGCCGAACCAGCGCCTTGTAAAGTTGCAGGCGGTGTGCCGCCATCCATTTTCGATAAAGACTCAAAATGCAGATGAGTTGTTACACCTAAGGACTACGATGAAATCCACCCATTACAGCTTATAAAATGCCATTGCTGAACAGATGCTTAGACTTTTTCTTTCAGGGGGAATTTCGGCATAGTTGCCACGTTTGGTAGGCGGGTTGGCAACCACAGTTTTTTATGATCATCTCGCTGGTGTTGTAAGAGGCAACAGAGGGAATTGAAACAGGAGACGGACAGCATCTTTCTGATAAAAGCTCAACATAATTAATAACTGTGTCCCACCTGCTGAGCAAGGCAACCATGGCAAGTAAGTATGAGTAAATTTATAGGGTAGCCCTAGCAGTGTACCTACTTTTGATAGCCTGCTATGCATGAATGAATAAACTTATAATAAATAATAAACTTATAAAAACAGTGGTAGAGTCACGCGGCAGTTTTTGCTGTCGCACGGATGGGCCGGCTCGAACCGGGGTGGTACTACGACCTCACAGAAAACCAGCGTGAAGTAGAGGTTTACCTCTGCGATTCGCTTGGTGAGTGCAGGTGGTCGGAGGCCCTTTTTACTGGAAATGAGGCATTCCGTCTTAGTCTTCACGGGTGATAACGCATATACACAGTAAGGTCATAAGTATTGTCACACAGTAAAAACTTTTCTTTTAGAATGCTGGCCACAAAAAAGTTTATTGAATTCGAATTTCGAATTGTTCATGAAAATAAAACTGTATACTTTTTAGAATTTTACTCATTTTTAAATATGGACTGGACGCTTAAAGAAGACCGTGTTGCAGTTATTGCGTTGCATCGTTGCGGTTACGCGCCAATTCAAATTTTTGACATACTGAAAAATTTGAATATAACCAAAAGATTCGTTTATCGTACCATCAAACGATACAATGAAGACTCTAGTGTAGATGACAGGTCAAGAAGTGGTTGCCCTCGGTCTGTTAGGACTCCAGCAGTGATAAAAGCTGTGAAGGCGCGAATTCAAAGAAATCCCAAACGTAAGCAGAAACTGTTGGCCCTTCAGATGGGGTTAAGCAGAACCACGGTGAAAAGGGTGTTAAATGAAGACTTAGGGCTTCGGGCATATCGAGGAAAAACAGGACATCGTTTGAATGCTCGTCTAATGGACCTGAGACTGAAGAGATGCCGCGCTTTGTTGAAGCGGTACGCGGGAAAAAAATATCGGGAAATTCTTTTTTCGGATGAAATTTTTTTTACCGTAGAAGAGAGCTACAACAAACAATATGATAAGGTGTACGCACACAGTAGTGAAGAAGCGAGCAACTGTATTCCGCGTGTCCAACGAGGTCATTTTCCATCCTCGCTCATGGTATGGTTGGGAGTTTCTCATTGGGGCTTAACAGAGGTACATTTTTGTGAGAAAGGTGTAAAAACGAATGCAGTTGTGTATCAAAATACAGTCCTGACGAACCTTGTGGAACCTGTTTCTCATACCATGTTCAATAACAGGCACTGGGTATTCCAACAAGATTTGGCGCCAGCTCATAGAGCGAAGAGCACACAAGACTGGCTGGTGGCGCGTGAAATCGACTTCATCCGGCAAGAAGACTGGCCCCCCTCCAATCCAGATTTGAATCCGTTAGATTACAAGATATGGCAACACTTGGAGGAAAAGGCGTGCTTAAAGCCTCATCCCAATTTGGAGTCACTCAAGACATCCTTGATTAAGGCAGCCGCCGATATTGACATGGACCTCGTTCGTGCTGAGATAGACGACTGGCCGCGCAGATTGAAGACCTGTATTCAAAATCACGGAGGTCATTTTGAATAACCTTTAGTGTCATAAGATTCTATGTTTTGTTAAGTTTATTTTGGTATATAAATGGTTACATAATGAATAAACTTGTTTCAATTATTTTATATTAAACCTGTGGCAGAATTTATGACCTGACTAGGTACATTTTGATTTGTAATAGAGGATAGATGTAGATGTCTATGGGCCGCAGCAACCACTTACCATCAGGTGGACTGTGTGCTCATTTGTTACCCTTATCCTATAAAAAAAAATTGTTTAACAAAATGGACACATAACATCAATAAAAGTATTCAATCGCCTAAAATACCTAATAATATTGAAATAATAAAAGGATCCAAATTCAAATATAAACTAAAAAACTGATTGGTGGAAGATACGTTTTATACGCTAAACGAATTTTATTATTTTATGAGGTAATACCGGCCTTGTTCTTCATTCTTCTAAGTATTTTTTTAAATATTTTTTATTTTACAAGCGAGTTTCGTAATAGGTCAGGGGCTTAGCGCTCGCTGTAAATTTCACAGTATGCAACCCGGGTTTGACCCCCCCGGCACCAATGGAATTGCTAATTGTGATCGGCGGTGAAGAAAAACATCGTGAGGAAACCTGTATGTATGAGAAGTAAAAAATAAAATAATATTTCGAAGCCATAATATGAAGTCCGCCAACACGCATTGGGGCAGCGCGGCGGCCACTTCCTTTTTTTAAAAACCCTCTCAGAAGTGAGTGTAGGCTTGTGCCCAACAGCGAGGCGTATATAGGCTGTAACTATTATCTCATAAGTTATTTGTAAGTATTGCACATCTGGTCAGTTGATACATTTTATATTATGTCATCTTTAACTAGTGTTACACAGGCTGCAGTAAAAGTATCGAGAGTGGAATATTTCCACTGTTCCTGTCATATTAAAATCTTTTTAATTTAAAACTCCTTGGTTTTAAAAATCGAATACCATTTATTTATTTAAAAAAAGATTCTCGGTCTTGTCACAAGATTTTGTCAAACTTGTTTAGTCGTTGAGAAAATGGAATTGACTCGAGAAAATTCAAGAGCGATGATTTATTATGACTTTCGTAGTGGTTTAACACAAAAACAGTGTGTTGACCGGATGATTTCTGCATTTGGTGATGAAGCCCCATCCAAAACCACAATTTATCGCTGATTTGCTGAATTTCAACGTGGACGTGTCAAGCTCAGTGATGATCCCCGTCAAGGTCGTCCAAAAACTGCAGTCACCCAAGAAAACGTTGATGCTGTGCGTAAGCTGATTGAGGAAGATCGACATGTGACATACCGCAAAATTCAGGCAACTTTAGACATTGGCATGAGTAAAATACAAATAATCTTGCATGAACAATTAGGTGTAAAAAAGTTGTTTTCCCGATGGATACCGCATTCGCTCTGTGAAGAGCAAAAAGCGGCTCACATTACTTGGTGCGTAAGAACTCTCGAAAGATTCCACCCAGGATCCTTAAATGCTGTATACAACATTGTATCAGGTGACGAATCCTGGATATACGCGAACGAACCCGAAACAAAAAACCAGTCACGAGTTTGGGTGTTCGAAAATGAGTTAAAGCTAACAAAAATTGTTCGTTCACGGAGTATTGGAAAAAAAATGGTGGCCACGTTTGTCTCCAAAACCGGCCATGTTACGACTATTCCTCTTGAGGTTGTCCCTTAAGAGGAAAGGTTAATGCAAAATGGTATGCTAGCATTTGTTTGCCACAGGTCGTTTCTGAACTCCGTAAAGAGAACTGCAACCGCCGCATCATCCTCCATCACGACAATGCGAGTTCTCACACCGCACACAGAACAAAAGAGTTTTTAGAACAAGAAAACATAGAATTATTAGACCATCCGCCGTACAGCCCCTAGCCCTAGCCCTAATGATTTCTATACTTTCCCTGAAATAAAGAATAAAGAAAAATGTGTCAAATTTCGCGGAGAATACTTCGAAAAGCAATAAATACATTTTAAATAGTAATGTTGTGTCACTTCCTTCATTCCAGAAATTTTCAGTGTCGCCCTCGTAATGCAATTAATGCTTATTGCATTAACACTAGTTAATAATTTATATTTATAATAATAGTAACATAAATAAATTATTGTTATTATTATTATAAATATAAATTTCTTTTTGTTTGGTCATCACGGGGCAATAATAAGATGATATATCGCTTTATAACGCTACATGCTCGCCCCATAATCCCTCTCTAATATAAAGCTTAACCCTCAAATGACACAGGAAATTCCCATCGGTCCGCGAGGCCCGCGGCTCTCATTTAAATCTTATTTGTAGTTTTAAGTTTACAAAGTCAACAGTTTAGGAGCTGTGCGTTGCGAGGGAGGCGTTCGACACAGAAATTGGACCGATAGTGTGGGAAGTTACACATTGAAATATAATTAAATCTCTATTTGTTATTTAGGGGTTAAGTTTGGTTACGGTTGACAAAAATGTTTTTATTATTGACATATTCATAGATATTCAGTCACGCTAGATAGAAATAGAGTTTTTTTATTCAATATAGATTATAAATAATACTTATTGAAAGTCATTTTTATGTTTATATATAGCCAAAATGGTTTATGAATTACGGTTCATGAATAATAGAAAAAGAATTATGAAATATTTAAAGAAAAAATAGGAATGGAGTGATCATCATGGTAATAATCTTTAAATAAATAAAAGATAATAAAATATATAGGACATTCCATAACCTTTTCTACCGAAAAACCGGTGAATTCACTGTTATGTTCCCATTTATGGTAGGACTGTAAAGTCAACAAAACTAGATATGTAAGGCAATCCATCTTAGTGGTTTGTTGTTAATTGATGGACATCGATAATAGAGCGTATGGATCATCACTCTCATTAGTTTACCGGTATAAAAAAATTACAGCCTTTATGAGCAGTGTAAAGGGTTTAAGCCGCCTATTTTTTCTATTGAACGGGCTCAGCCCAGAGATTCTTCGTGGCATAGAGTCCAGAACGTAGATATACGCGGTAGAAAAAAAATTACCGGCATAGCCCAAAGGATCTGTAAGTTGAAGAGATAATGGATCGATAACTTACTTCGAATAAACTCCAGGCAATGGAGAGCTTATCGGCTTTATTATTTTATAGACTTTAGTCACATTAAAATTGGCTTCGACTTCTAGACCTCACAGTGTGAATACGTTAATTATACCCAATTATTAACAGATCATTCAACTATGCAAATCTGTGGACACGTACTGCAAAGATAGAGACAAATGGCACGAGATGGGGGAGGCCTTCATCCAACAATTGACGATCCCTGAATAGAAGATGGTACCCACATATTGAACTAACACACAAATACTAGCATATCGACACACAAACAAAATCACACATACACACACACACACACACACACTCACACACACACACACACACACACACTCACACTCACACACACACACACACACACACACACACACACACACACACACACACACACACACACACACACACACAGACACATATCGTGAAATAATTACGCTAGAAAAATCTCAAAGGGCGACATTTAAAATAGGCTGAACTATAGACAAGTTGGCGCGTTGTTTGGCCATCTGATTTCAACCCCGCGCGCTGAGAACTCTTGCATCTGGAGTAAGCCCAACTGTAAACAGGACTCTTGTGACAACCCCCTTTGAGGGGCGAGTGTTTTGTTCGCGAACATTTAAACTTAAAAGATTATCTGAGAATTCCGATGCTGTAATATGGAGTATAGCACTGCTTTTGTTATTGACTTATTTTAAAGTAATGTCTGTGGTAAAGTCAGGTGATTTTTAAGGCATGGCTTTATACCTGATTTCTATATATAAGAATATTTTTGTTCTCACCTACGATTCGTTTCACCATTAACGAAATTCATGTAAAACTCCTTATAACTTTCTTCTACTTCATTAGACCGTAAAAGTCCACTGCTAAACATGGCATTGTCGGGAAGATTTGCCTTAAGCGTAACGTTAGGGAAGCGAAATGACGCCCGCAGTTCCAGCCGTTTTATGACGTAGTAGAGCCATGCTGCAGCTATATTACTGGTATAGTTGTAACACTAATGGGTCGGTTTGAATGGGGAAGGATCACGCTCTCACAGAATACCAGTGTAAAATAGCAGCTTAACACAGCTGTGTTTCGTATGGACAGTGTAGAGCCGGATACCCCTCTTACTGGAAACGAGAAATTCCATCTTAGTCCTCACGGGTGACAACGCATCTGCATTTAGATTTGTAATCGAGGATAGATGCAGATATCTATGGGCCACAGAAACCATTTACCGTCAGGGGGAATGTTTCTCGCACCAAGCAGCAGCATCATCTACAGTACAGCGACATCTAAAATATTTGACGCTATTGTTTGTTGCCGATCTGGGTGTCTAACGTCTGGCGTTAACGATGTGGTTATACTACCATCTATCAGAAGACATTAGATTTTTTGAAATTCTCATTGCTGCCTCTTACAACACGTGTGGGATAAATTCGGGTGATTGATTCTGTTATGTGTGCCTCCGCCACCCGATCACTCCCAAATTATTCGCAATTTTAATTATTTTAAGATAATCGTCCGGGAACTTACGACTTCAATAGATTTAAATTATTTTTGAATAAATTTTATATATAAATATATTTAAATATATGAGCCGTGGTAGCTCAGATGGTTAGCGCTCGCTGTAAATTCCACAGTACGTGAGTACCAATAAAATTGTTAATTGCAACTTTAAGCGTTGATTTACCGCGTGCTCGGCGGTGATCGAAAACATCGTGAGGAAACCTGCATGTCTGAGAAATAAGAAAAAATATTTCCAAGACATGTGAAGTTCGCCAACACGCATTGGGGCAGCTCAGCGGACACTTCTTTGCCCTAAAACCCTCTCAGAAATGCGAGAAGACTTGTGCTCAGTAGTGAGACGTATATAGGCTATAGTACTTTGTATTTAAATATATTTAATCAATATTTATCACCATCCACTTCACCATTATATAATATTTCACCAACAGGTATTAGAGCAGCAGCTTAGGAGCGTAATGCTCACAAATCTATGACCGCGAATTATTACATTGTTGATTGCAGTTATTTACTTCCAGATATCACGGTGCGCGGGCTACCCGGGTTCGATCCCCGCCGGCCCCAATGAAATTTTTAATTACAGATTTAAGTACTGACGTGGTACGTGCTCGGCGGTGAAGATAAACAGCGTAAGGACATCTGATGTCTAGAAAAATATATTTTGAGGACATGTTAAGTCCGCCATCATGAAATGTTAGATTATGGTATTGTGCACACACGCTTTCACGCTTGCGCCAATAATGTATAAATAACTAGCTCGTACCCGACGCGTTGCTGTCACAGAAGAAATAATTGTGGAAATATCATTTTAAACTTGGAAGAGTTATATTGTTTCATTAGAAATGCTAACACATTAATTGGAATTGAATGATATATTGCTTTCAAATAAATTTGTCGGTCGATAAGCGCGCCACTTGCTGTAAGTTAATTGTACTATGCCTATAACCTTCGTGCAAGTGCAAGCAATAAGTCGACAAAGTTTTAACGTAATCTGATGAACTGTTTTGGAAATATAAGGGTTAATACTTAATCTTTTATCTTTATCTTTTATCTTTTTTAAAAAAACGTTACCCCCACACTAGGATTTTCTCCTGTATCGTGGAGGCAGTTTACAAACACAAATTGCACAAGGACAAACATCCAGACCCGAAACAATTATTTGTAGGCCATACAAATACTTGTTCCGTGCGGGATTCGAACCCGCGCTCCCCAGCGCAGCAACTCATTGCTAAGCCACTGCGCCACGGAGCCGTCATAATACTACGAGTATGTTCTTTTTCAGATTTTAGTTGTATCGAGGAAAGAAAATCTTATCTACTATAATAAAATTGTGGTGTCGGTAGGCTATTTCCAATTTTCAGCCTATAAACTGTATTTTTCTTTGATTCCAGTTAAAAGTCTCATTGATGTTTCATTCATTACAGTTAAATGTCTACGGCTGAACAAACATGCTTGATATAGAATGTCTTATAGGGTAGATTTTGCCATAGTCAGACAGCCTGGCAGGCGGGGTGACTACAGCAGTATTTCATTATTTTAAATTTTTACCAGATATATTCTCCTACCCATCTACTGTTCCAGTTTCCCTCTGTCGCCCCTCACTATACCCATGGGATGATAATATTTTAGTGGGTATTCTTACACAATATAGTACTCAATCTATTAAATTTATATTGCACATTTTAATTTTCCAAATTTTTCATTACGATCATCGACATTACAGCCCCTAATAAGTCCACTACTGTACAAAGGCTGCATAAGGAATGCCATGAATTACGTGGTAGAGCCATTCTGCAGCTATATTAGTAGTATAGTTGTAGCACGAATGGATCCGCTCGACCGGGGAAGGACCACGCTCTTACAGAATACCAGCGTAAAATGGCAGCTTAACACTGCTGTGTTTCGTATGGTAAGTGAACCGGAGACCCCTTTTACTGGAAAAGAGGCATTCCATCTTAGTCCTCACGAGTGACAACGCATCTGCATTTTGATTCTTTATTGAGGATAAATATAGATGTCTTTGGGTCACAGTAACCACTTACTATCAGGTGGACTGTGTGCTCGTTTGTCACCCTATCTTATAAAAAAAAATGAAACATGGAGGTGACGTTTTACCAGTTCATCACTGCATTTAGTAGGCATACACTTTGCTTATCAGTGCGAGGCTACAATTGAAGACTTTCACACTACTAAGTGATAAGACTCCTTTTCTGCGTAGTAAACTGTATGGGTATTTTCTACACCAACTAACAGTTCTTGCTCTTCTGTGTGCCGGCCTAAAGGTTATAGAGAGACATGTAATTATAGTTTGTGAGGCATTCCATCTTAGTCCTCAGAGGTAACGCATTTATAGCCTGTAGCCAGTACTTTCTTTGAAGTTGGCTGGAGGTGTCCACGGACTACGGCAGTCACTTACCAAGAGGTGAACTGTATGTTCGTTACATAATTTAGGTTTCTTAAAAAAAAAAACTACATTTACGATTCTGTGGCAAAAGGTAGACTATGCTACGTACCGTTTATTTCGTGCTGTTTTGTTTATGATATTCTATATCTATGTAATTAATACATGAAGGAAAAACTTTCTACCTCTTTTTAAGCATATTACGCGCACGGAGGAATTCAATTTCAGTTTATTTATTTATTTATTCTTTATTGCATTTCTTAATGAAAAGAATACAAAGAGCGGACTTAACGCCTTGAGGCACTCTCACCAGTCAACTCATATTAAATTTATACATGAATTGATATAAAATAAAACATGCGTTTATTATTTATTGCGTTCATACTGCCAATGTCAAACACTTAATAGTTAGTCAAGATTCGAAATTGGCTCAGGACGTTTTTAAAAAGACTTTATTTAAAAACTTATAACTATTAATGTGCGAGACATTACTTATATACTACTTAATTAATCCGCGATGGATTCTAACTTCAATCTACATGTCCGATACATGTGAGAGCCTGACTATGACTATCCTAATTCTTATTCTAGATCTTTAAGCCAAAGAACAGTTATCAGTATTCGCACGAAAGACCACCCGTCCTCCAGACGCAATTCAGCAATCTACGCCCACGCTTACGCTCGAATTGTGATGGTCTCCGGTGCAGTTCCGGGAATACCGGGATGCATAACTCTTCCCTCCTCAGATTCGAAATTACCGGGCGAAGTTTTCCGAGTCCGATAATTTCGATACAAATATCTTTTACAAAGGATTACAATTATTATAACTAAAATTACATATAAAATTTATGTCCCGATACTTATGTCCTTCACATTTATGACACTTTCACTTTGCTCACTTTTTGCACTATCACTGGTTAATATGTGGCCTAACTGCTGTAGATTGGTCAGGTCCACGTCATCCAGGTTTACTGCTGCTGGATTTGAAGATGTCTTCATTAACAGATGTGATGTTTCCGGAAGATTTATTATTGGTAAGGGAGTTAACGGGTAACCCTCTATATTTTCATGATGCCTTTTCAGACTGAATCCCTTAATTTTAGCTTCGCAGTTATCGTTGGCTGAGATTATGTATGTCCCAATTAAATTATAGTATGATATTTCATTTCCACATTTTTTGGTAAGTAATACTGTAATTTTTGAATAGAACATCCATCGATCGGTTTCTATTTTCGTTATCTTTACATCATCAAATTCTACCAATAGGGGCCGGCATTGGGTGGTGTTAGCTGCAAAACTCATTAGGCTGGTAACACAATTATCTTTAATTAACATGGATGAATAATCCTCTTCACACAGGAACAGTGAGTCATCAATTTCTTTACATGGGTGAAGAAGTGATAGGGCTTTCAACCCTTTCATCAGAAGGTTTTTTTTATAGGATGAGGGTGACAAACGAGCACACAGTCCACCTGATGGTAAGTGGTTGCTGCGGCCCATAGACATCTACATCTATCCTCTATTACAAATCAAAATGCAGATGCGTTGTCACCCGTGAGGACTAAGATGGAATTCCTCATTTCCAGTAAAAAGTGCCTCCGGCCACCTGCACTCACCAAGCGAAACGCAGAGGTAAACCTCTACTTCACGCTGGTATTCTGTGAGGCCATGGTACCACCGCGGTTCGAGCCGGCCCATCCGTACGACAGCAATAGCTGCCGCGTGGCTCTACCACTATAGGGTACTACTACTGGTAGGGGTATTTGGGTACAATAAGGGATGTTTGGTTCATGGAATTAGTGGTAGATAAAGGAAGAATTTTGTAATATACGTATGTATTCGAATCAACTAGGGGTATATCTAGAATAAAGGTTATTTGATTTTCCTTTGCATATACTTTTAAATCTATACCTTGCTCTATTTTTAAAATGTTTTCTACTTTTACAGGAAATACAAGATTATTACTTCGTTCAATAATTTTTAACAATGATAAGAGTTCATCGGTGTCAATAATAGACTGATGCAATGTTCCTAGTTTACTAAAAGCTACCGCTGTTTCAATTTCATCCAGTTTGATATATATAGTTAGAAAGTTATGTAGAAACATGTTATATACGTTAGCTATTTTAAGTTCCGTTTGAGAATTGTTTGTTATATTAATTTGTTTTCTCATTTCCCAAAGACTTTTATCCAGCTGTATGAAATTGAATTTTGTACTATTTGTAACATTAATAAAGGTTTTCATCATTTCGGCGACCACTGTCATTTTTCTACTTAGCTGACCTTGATTTACTTTTACATCATTTATTAAAGCCTCGTACCCTATGGCATCATCATTGTCCAAATTACCTGTCACAATTTTAATAAGAGACCCGAGAGGATTTAGAATACCGCGTTTAGCCCTTTTCGATGGTAATAGTTGCTTTAATTTTTCAATTGTTATATTTTAAATATAATTTGTTTGCGTTTTTAAATTATTAATTTCAGAGTTAATTATTTTTTTACCAAAATAACGTGCCACATGTGTATTTAGGTTATCGTATCGATTCTTGTTAAATTATAGATCCTCACGTATTAAGCTTAAGTGTAATATCTTAACTAAGGACCACTTATCGTTACTAATGAGAGCTTGTCCCTCCTTTATTGGTAGTATGCCGGAATTTCGGACAATCGGTTGAAGTAGAAGGGCCTGGGTCCTGAAGACTTGCAGCAGGAACGGAATGAACCTGTGTAGGACGTTTTATATCCTTAATTTGGGCCCTTGTATTTTGACCGTGATACTTAATGGTACTATATATCTAACTACATCTCCTACGACCTCTGCTTTTTCATAACGCGCTTTATCTTTACTTCTCCTAACATTTGTGCCCTTACTTTGTAATCTTTTAATTTCTTCGATTACGCTGTCTACGTGTCTTTGTAGTTGTTATTCATCCGTATCCACGTTAACCTTCATTGATTTTTGGTCTTCTCCCAGAGCGTTTACCTTAACACGGGATAAGGCGTCGGCAACGAAATTTTGTTTCATATAATTGGTCACATTTAGCGGCTTAGAGAACGTCATGCTAACCCTATCGTTGGACGCATTTTGTATCAACGTGTGTGCAAATGAATTAACGCATTTTACTATAGCGCTTGGCATCCTAACACCTTGACCAAAATCGACATAATCTATTATCGCATTTCCATTTTGCATATCCGTTGGGGCCTTGACACGCGTTTCCGTTCTTGGTTCCAATGTAATTTCGTATGGGGGGGTTATATATAATAGGTATATTTGTGTCGCGTATGTGCAATACTTGGTTTTTCATATCTATTGAAGCATCAAGTTGTTTTAAAAGATCCGAACCTATCAAACCGTCGTATCTACTATCGACGTCGTATATATAGAATTTATGTTTTTCTAAACTTTTAAATGTTTTAAAGAGCGGAATATATATAGCTTCGTTATGTTGGCTACGTGCATGCGTACTTACAACTTCGAAGGGTTCATATAATTTGAAAGCGGAAAAATATTGTAATGCCTTAGCCGGACTTATAAAAGATCTCGTGCTTCCGGTGTCTATCATAAAACGAGCCTGAATTTCCGGTATTTCGACGTGCGGGAGTTTTGAAATTGTACCACAATTTATTTCGGAATTGGAGGCTTCTATATGAAAATTTTCAGTATCATTCGAAATTATATATGGGTTGTAACTTACTTCTTCTATTTCAATATACGGTTCTACTTCGAATTGGGGCGCTTCTAAATTATATGTGTAATTATTTTCGTCACAGTAATTTATATCATGGTTATAATGTTTCACGGGTATCTCGGGTTCGTTACTATAGAATATCTCGTTATCTTGGGGAAACCTAGAGTCATCTAGCATATTTTGTCTTAGCGGAGGTGCGGTACGCATAGAGACGTCGGTATTTTCATTTAAATTTTGTTTCTCGAAATTCTGATTGGGTATACCAAATTTAAAATTATTTTGAGGTGGATTTGTAAAAGTTAGTGGGGGTCGCGCATGATTATTCATGGGTGGTTTAAAGCCCTGGTATTGTTGAGGTATGCCAAAATTGAAATTTAGACTGGTGGTTTGGAATACCAAACTTAAAGTTCTGTGGTTCCGTATTATTATTAAATCTTGAGCCATTATTAAAATTATTTTGAGCAACAAATCTTTGACCTTGTTGCTGATGTGGAATACCAAATTTGAATTTATTCTGTGGTGCAAGTTGTGGATTTGCGAATTTAAAATACAATTGATTATTATTAGGTAAAATATTAACACTTTGTGGGGGTTTGAAACTTTGGGATGCTGTATTCTGTTTCGTTTTATTTTTAACATTATATTGGTTCATGAAGTTTACTTCCTCGGTTACGACACTTAAAGCGGATTCTAAACGAGTACACTGTCTAAGACGCACGATACGAATTAAATCCTCAGGTAAATTATAAAGGAATACACTTAGTGACATATTATTATACACTATCATTTTATCTGCTTTTACTCCTTCATCTTGTATTAGATTGACTTTTGCGAATAAAGTACTACGCATATGTTGTATCCTATGACAAAAATCGATAACTGATTCGCCAGGCTTAATTTTCATTTGTTCTAACTCGATAGCTATGCAATCTTCCGAACGCGGATCGCCAAAATGTTGAATTAAAATATGTTTAAGAGTGTTCCAACAATTAATATCATCACGCTCACTTAACAAATGTGCTGCTCTACCTGTTAATCGGCTGCTTATCGCATGGAATACATATAAAGTTTGTGTGGCATTATTAGGGTCTGCGAAAGACCTGTATATGTATTGAGCTTTCTTAATAAATAGATTTAATAATCTTTCCTCTCCTTCAAACTTAGGTATAAGACAAAGTAAATCCTTAGGTATTACACGTAATTGTTCCATTTTGTTAAATATTAATATAACAATTTATATAATTATTAATTTTATTTCTTTAATATATCCTTTTATTTGTTTAATTATGTAATTTTTTTTATAACACAATTTTATAAGTTTTATTCATTTAAAATTGATTTTCAATATTTAATTATTAAACTTAATGATATAGAATAAATTGCCTATGCTTGTGCAATTTATTTTGTTCGATTTAGGAAAAATCAAATAACACTGAAATTCTAGCAAGCAAAACTAGATGGGAACAGAGATGGACGTGAAAAGGTTTACTCACAGTACACTCGAACTCATCCTTCCGCCTGGGCTAGGAAGTCTTCTTTCTTGATGTCCTGATTCGAATTCGACAAATTTATTTCGGTTCGTAGATTTCGCGCAAGTGCAAGACGGCACCGTAAACTGCTTCACGACGACTGATTTGGGAGTCTTCTTATGTGAGCAAGCTTTACACGCGAAATCCTACCGGCTGCGGCAGTCAAGATTCGAAATTGATTCAGGACGTTTTTAAAAAGACTTTATTTAATAATTTAAAATTAAAAATTTTGTACAGCCGACTTCAATATAGGTTATTTGAGAATAACTCAATAACCATTGGTCTGACCTTGATCAAATTCATATGGGACCACACGAGAACTATCAGCTTTCAGATAAAAAAAGAATCATCGAAATCGGTTCGCCCAGTACAAAGTTATGAGGTAACACACATAAAAAAAAAAAAAAAACATACACTCGAATTGAGTACCGTCTCCTTTTTGGAAGTCGGCAGAAAACTTATTACTATCAATGTGCGATACATTACTTATATACTACTTAATTAATCCGCGATGGATCCTAACTTAAATCTACGTGTCCGATACATGTGAGAGCCTGACTATGACTATCCTAATTCTTATTCTAGATCTTTAAGCCAAAGAACAGTTATCAGTATTCACACGAAAGACCACCCGTCCTCCAGACGCAATTCAGCAATCTACGCCCACGCTTACGCTTGAATTGTGATGGTCTCCGGTGCAGTTCCGGGAATACCGGGATGCATAACATTTGTGGTCAAACAACAAACAAACAAACGTTGTCAAAAAATAATTAGTGACAGATTGACTAAATAAGCTGCGATTTTTCTGTGATTTTAAATGTTCCATTTTCAATCGTTTGTGTAGTGTCAAGGCTAAAAAACCGGCAAAGTGCGAGTCGGACTCGCGCACCGAGGGTTCCGAACAAATCTGTAGGTATATAAGTTTAAAATTATTAAAAATATTTTTATTATATAATATAACTAAAAATTTATACTTTTCGCAATTTTTCCTTTATCTGTGCTATAAAACGTTGCTTCGTACCAAATTTCAAGATTCTGAGTTCACGGGAAGTACCCTGTAGGTTTTGATTTCCTTGCAAATGTCGAAAATTTGCGGCATAAACGGCTGTATCTTTTGATTGCGTTGGCTTAGAAGTTTGATTTTTTCACAGCTCTAAGGGATCGTAGACTTGAATATTTGATATGAATTTCAGCTTGATACCTCTACGCGTTCCTGAGAAAAAGGGTCTTGACAGACAGACAGACAGACAGACGGACGGACAACAAAGTGATCCTATAAGGGTTCCGTTGTTTCCTTTCGAGGTACGGAACCCTAATAATTTTTTAATATAAAACATCTGTGTTTAATATATTATTGTGCAGTCCAAAGTAAAATACAGCTTGCTTAATATAAAAACTGAACTAAAATGTTAATGCATTATGGTCGAATTTTGACCATTAGACGACTACCAGTTATAGAAAAAAAGGTAAATTAGAGTCTACTAAACATTATTATTTGATACCTTTCATAAAAAATAAGATGTTACGTAATATCATGTATAAAGAAAAAGTAGTATATAAGGAAAAATAAATATATTCGCTGATGTTTGATACAGGGAAGGCAGACGGTGACATGATCCCTCTCAAGTATTGTGTCCACACAATATAAGCGCAAATAAACCGGATCTCTTGCCGCGTATATCCCAACCCGAACAGTCCTACCGTTGTTAATTGGTCCGTTCATATTTTTTGTGGATTTCGCAAAGGTTTAATATTTATTTCAGCATCATCATCATAATTACAGCTTTTCACAAGAACACTGCAGAACATACCAAAAACCCGGTCCGGAGCTACCTCCATCGACATTGAGGCTGTCACCCCTTCGTATGAAAAAATTCTTAAATTCGCAAAAAAAAATATTGAAGGTCACTTATCGGGTTAAAAAGTATCCTATCTCTCAAGTTGGACCAAACTGTATAGTGTACAAAATTTCATTGAAATCAGTATAATAGTTTAGGAGTTCATCGCGGACAAACAATGTGACACGTAATTCTTTTATATATATATATATATATAACGACTGCTTCGTTCGGTCTAGTGGTCGTAAACATTCTGTTTGTCAAAAAATTCTCAGTAGTAACTCGGAGTCAGGATGTTGGCGGTGTTTCAGCCCTGTGCCTCGGAAAAAACTAACTTGCTTGCTAACATCGGACTATGAGAGTGAGGAAACAGAGAATGCACCTGTACTTGCGCATACACTCGGGCATGGCTAGTTTCCGTTGGGACTGGTCGCCGTGACCGAAATTCGGTCTGGAGGACATTATTATACATATAATCACGCCTCTTTCCCGTAGGGGTAGGCAGAGACCACTTCTTTCCACTTGCTACGATCCTTACATACTTGTTTCGCTTCGTCCACTTTATTATTATATTATATATTATAGTGGTTGGTCAATAAGTTTTTGGAACGCAATGAGATTCTAGGATAAGTATAAGTAAACTGTATTTATTTTTCAACGTAATCGCCTTTTAAGCTAATACACCTTGAATAGTGTTTTGAAAGTTACTTAATTGCCTTGGAAAAGGACTCGAAAAAGGCTTCTACGGCACACATCACCTCATTGTCGTCGTCGAATTTTAGTGTTTTTTGAGGTGAGTAAAAAGGTGAAAATCACTCGAAGCTAGATCCGGAGAATATGGTCGGTGCTGCATCAACTGAAACCCATCATCAGATCGGTGGTCAGTGACATTATTATGATGAAAAAACACTGCTTCGTGTACTTTTTTGATTAATGATGCGTAATAATCTCCAATTATTATCTCTCCTTTACTTAAATAGTCGATCATTATTATCTTACGCATGTCAGAAGACAGAGGCCATTATTTTTCCAGCGGACGAAGACACCTTGAACTCTTGGCTGGCGGGGAAGACGGGGTTTTCCATACCTTGTCTTGATTATTCGTCTTCGGGTTAAAATGGTGTTCCTACCCACGTTTCATGTATGGTTACGGAGCGAGCCCAAAAATAATCTGGATGTTCTTCAATTATTGCTAAATATAACTTTGAAATGCTCTCTTGATCTTGCTCTTGCTGCTCTCTTGCTTTCTTTGGATCATCTGTTAATATTCGAGGAACCCAGCGCGTGACTACCTTTTTGAATAGAATTTCAAATAAACTAATTTGTCCCAATAGAAAGCGTCAATCTACCTTAACAATTTGTTCGATTCTTTTTAACATTTTCTTGCATAGCGGCCGTTGATAGCCATCGTTTTGGATTAGGCAAATAAGTTTTTAATTAGGGATATCTAATATTTAATTGGTTAAAAAGATTTTATTTATTTCGAAAAACAGTACATCTTTCGTTTTTGACACCCTTTACTTCCTTTATATGCCACTGATTGGGTTCGGAAATATGAGAAACAAACTGTCCGATGAATTTTAGTTTTCTTTTTACTTGACGGCTCTGTGGCGCTTTGGCTTAGCATTGAGTTGAGACGCAGGGGGCTACAGATTCGAATCTCGCATGGAACAAGTACTTGTTTGGCCTACAAACAATTTTTCTGGGTCTAGATATTTGTATTTGTGCAATTTATGTATGTAAACTATCTTCACGATTAGTGAGTAACCTAACGCGGTAACGCTAACTTTCAGCGCATCTGTCGGGAGCAGTAACAAGCAGAGGGTTCCATGGTTTTTTTTCTGCCGACTTCCAAAAAGGAGACGGTACTCAATTCGAGTGTATGTTTTTTTTTATGTGTGTTCCTCATAACTTTGTACTGGGCGAACAGATTTCGATGATTCTTTTTTTATATGAAAGCTGATAGTTCTCGTGTGGTCCCATATGAATTTGATCAAGGTCAGACCAATGGTTATTGAGTTATTCTTAAATAACCTATATTAAAGTCGCTTATATTGAAGTCGGCTGTACAAAATTTTTAATTTTAAATTATTATAGGATATGGGTAACAAACGAGCACACAGTCCACCTGATAGAAGGTGGTTGTTATGGCCCATAAACATCTACATCTATCCTCGAATACGAATCAAAATGTCGATGCGTTGTCACCCGTGAGGACTAAGATGGAATTCCACGTTTCCAGTAAAAAGGGTCTCTGGTACTCTACATTTACCATACGAAACAGCAGCATTAAGCTGGTGTTTCGTGCATCTGTGAAAGCATGTTCTTTTCCAGTTTGAGCAGACCCATTCGTGCTACAACTATACTAATAATATAGCTGCAGCATGGCACTACCACGTATAAAACAGAGTTGGTTGACACAGTTGACTGGCATTCGAGAACCCGTCTCAAACTTAAAATTCATTTCTTATATTTCTTACATTATATATATATATATATATATATATATATATATATATATATATATAGTGATAAATTTTACTTATTCGATATACTTACTTACTTACTTATCTTCACGCACAATCCCTGACGGGGTAGCCAGAGAGAACAGATCGCCAAGTGTCACGATCCTTACATACCTCTTTCGCTTCTTTCAGATTCATAATCTTCTTCATACATGCACGTCTAGGTATCCGAGTACTCTTGACCCTCCCCTCTTCGAGCAGTTTGCTCACATGGTCTTCGAAAGTTAGTCTCGGTCTACCTCGACACCTTTTAATATTAACTTTCGCGCTATATATTTTCTTCACCATTCGGTCTTCACTCATTCGCTCAACGTGCCCAAACCATCGAAGCACGCCCTTATCAATTTTTGTGATAAGGTCATCTTTCAAACCTGCCATATTGCGAATCTCTTCGTTTCGCTTTCGGTCGGCCATGGTAACGCCGCACATTTTACGAAGAGATCGCATCTCCACTGCATTCAACTTGCTTTTATGCTTCTTCTGGCATACCCAGGTAAACTAATATGCAATTGAATAAGGTATCGCAAATTATTAAAACAATCCACACCTGCTTACAAGATAAAATATCAAAGTGCCAATGTTAGCCGGCTGCACTATGGCTGTATGAAAATAGTGCCTTTCAGTCTGATGACACATTTTCAAGTAGACTTTGAGCTCAGCACAAGTGAGATTAAGCCAGACAGCGGTTTCACGTTGTTGCCACTGTATACATAATATGTACACTGATACGTGTAGTCCATATTTATCTCCAAACGCTTTAATCGTACCTACCGCTGCGAAGATCGCGAGTTTGATTCTCTTCGTTTAAAGACATTGAAGTATTGACGAGCGATATACGGGACACAAATCGGTATAAATTGTAATCTATTATTTGTTACCTATAGGTAATAAATAGTTTAGTCTAGTGTGATATAAATAAATAAATAAATAAATATGCAAATAAACTATATTTGGAACATAGTATGTAATTTTTAAGCCAACAAAACTGTACAACCGCTTGTGGCCGGGACGAGCGCTAATTTTACTATAGATAAAAAGGTTAAAGTTACAGTCTCACTGCTAGGCACAGGCCTCATCTCATTTAACTAAATTAAATTTAACCTCATCAACATAAGTTTAATTACGTAGTACATAAGTATTGCTTAAAATATTACAAATTTAATAATAAAAATTTAACAGTGGTAGAGCCACGCGGCTGCTTTTGCTGTCGTACGGATGGGCCAGCTCGAACCGGGGTGGTACCACGACCTCACAGAAAACCAGCGTGAAGTAGAGGTTTACCTCTGCGTTTCGCTTGGTGAGTGCAGGTGGCCGGAGGCCCTTTTTACTGGAAATGAGGCATTCCATCTTAGTCCTCACGGGTGACAACGCATCTACATTTTGATTTCTAATAGAGGATAGATGTAGATGTCTATGGGCCGCAGCAACCACTTACCATCAGGTGGACTGTGTGCTCGTTTGTCACCCTTATCCTATAAAAAAAATGAAAATGACGCGATACTAGACAACACAAGGTTTATAAGACGTTTATGAAAAATGCGGTAAGTGAATGCATTCTGTTGCGGCGAACTCCGCAAGTAGTCTTAAATTACTTTTTAGGGATAATTTGCTTATTTTACTGTGATCTTCTTTAAGACAAACAAGTTTATTAAAAATTGTGGGTATCAAGTACTTGTTGGTTCGTTTTCCGTAATAGTTATTTACGGATGGTCGGACAAATTTACATTCTCTCACGCTCCTAGTAATTTAGGTTTTTTACACTCGTACTTTTATGAGACCGTATTCGGTAAAACGTGTGTAATAACTTTTGCTAAAAGATCATAATTTTCAAAGAATTTTCTTTTAACATTATTTTTGGTTTATAGTTACAGCCTAATGAAGTCCACTGCTGAACATATGCCTCCACCACAGATTGCCTCATAGTGGGGGTATTTGCTATAGTTGCCACACTTGGCAAGCGGGTTAGCAACCGTAATTTTTTAGGAAGACGCTGCTGTCCATCTCAAAATATGTTTAGCTCTGTCGCCTCTTACGACACCCACGGGATGATATGGGGTAGTGGATATTCTTTCACCGCGACAACACGGTGCGTATATATACGGTAAATTGAATGCAGTATCTAATAATTTTAATACATATGTGTTTTTGCTACTTAATGCTAGATAACTTTACTGACGTACGAGATCAAAGTTAACATCGAACAAAGTATGCTAATTTTTACAATAGTCGCTCTGCTCTATAAACCTTTGAATCTCTTTGGTTGGGTATTATTAATCACAATATAAAAAAATATTTTTTTAACGTGGTAGAGCTAAGCGGTGGCTTTTGCTGTCGCTCGGATGGGCCAGCTCGAACCGGGGTGGTACCACGACCTCACAGAATACCAGCGTGAAGTAGAGGTTTACCTCTGCGTTGCGCTTGGTGAGTGCAGGTGGCCGGAGGCCCAATTCCCCCCCCCCCCCCCCATCAACATGGTAGTGGAATTAAATAAAAGACTACCCCAGGAGGGTACCAGCACCCCTGGAGAATCCCTCACTGAGCATCCACGACCAAACTACTCCACTCCTGGGCGTGGGTGCTCAGGCTGCCCCGCGTATTCTGGGGGGGGCGAAATTCCGCTCAAGACGAAACCTGCTCGGGGCAAACGGAGCAAGAAGACAAAGGCAACCCCTGCCACGCTTACCGTGGATTTCTGCAATATCAGGGGACTTCATTCAAACCTTAACGCCGTCCACTACCACCTGGAGATAGCTAAGCCGGCCTTGCTCTTTCTTACCGAGACACACGTGTCCTCTCCGGCTGATACTTCGTATCTCTCCTACCCGGGGTACAAATTAGAACACTCGTTTGTGCCCCGGGCTGAAGTTTGCGTGTATGTCAGAGAGGACATCTGTTTTCGACGCCTCGGCAGCCTTGAAGGTACGGACCTGTCCATCCTATGGCTGCGCGTAGACAGCGACGACCATCCCCGCGTCTACGGGTGCCTCTATAGGTCCCATAGCGGTAATGCCGACACAGACCGACTCATAGACCACGTCCAAATGGCTGCAGACTCCGTGCTACAACAGGTCCCATCCGCAGAGATCGTGATACTCGGTGATTTCAACGCCCACCACGCTGAATGGCTTGGTTCTCGTTTAACCGATCATGCGGGTAGATCTGTCTATGACTTTGCTTTGGCATATGGTCTAACACAACTGGTTACTTCGCCTACGCGGATCCCAGATGTGGAAGACCATGTACCTTCCCTGTTGGACCTTCTGCTGACCTCTCATCCGGACGGATATCAGGTCTCCGTCGATGCCCCTCTGGGCTCTTCGGACCATTGTCTGATCCGGAGTACGGTGCCACTCACGCTCCAATCGCAGTTGCGATCTACAGCTTGCCGCCGTGTTTGGCACTATAGGTCAGCTGATTGGGACGGGATGCGGTCTTTTTTTGCATCCTACCCTTGGGGGCGGGTTTGCTTCTCGCCGGAAGATCCCAGCGTTGTTGCCGATTCTGTTGCTGATGTGGTACTTCAGGGTATGGAACTTTTTATTCCATCTTCTGTGGTGCCCATCGGAGGCAGATCCCAGCCATGGTTTGGTCGCTCCTGTAAAATAGCGTCACGCTATAAGCAGGAGTGCTACCAGGCCTGGGCTGACGCATCAACGTCTCGGGATGTAAACACCAGCGCATTAAAAAAGAAGTATAATTCCGCCTCCAGGTCCTTCAAAAGCGTCATTGCCAAGGCAAGGTCTGAGCACATCGGCAGAATTGGCGAGAAGCTAGTTCGCCTTCCTTCGGGAACCCGTGCATTCTGGTCTCTCGCCAAGGCTGTCCAAGGGAACTTCTGTCAGCCATCTCTTCCATCTCTGCACAGAGAGGACGACTCACTGGCCCATGCCGCAAAGGAGAAAGCCGATCTGTTGAGCTCTCTTTTTGCGTCCAACTCGACTCTAGATGACGGGGGGAACACACCGCCGACCATCCCGCGATGTGAGTGCTCCATGCCGGATGTGCGATTTACACAGCGCTCGGTCCGCAAAGCACTCTTCTCCCTGGACGTCAACAAGTCGAGTGGGCCCGATGGAGTCCCTCCCATTGTGCTGAAGACGTGTGCTCCGGAGTTGGCACCGGTTTTAACGCGTCTTTTCCGGTACTCCTACTCCCAAGGCGTAGTCCCGAACTCATGGAAGACAGCTTTGGTGCACCCGATCCCTAAAAAAGGCGACCGCTCAGACCCGTCCAACTACAGGCCTATCGCCATCACCTCCTTGTTCTCCAAAATAATGGAAGCCATTATAAACTGCCAGCTCATGAGGTACCTTGAGGATCACCAGCTGATTAGTGACCGCCAGTACGGTTTTCGTCGGGGTCGATCAGCTGGTGATCTTCTAGTCTACTTAACTCATAGATGGGCGGAGGCAGTAGAGTCCAAGGGCAGCATTAGCCGTTAGTTTGGACGTAGCGAAGGCCTTTGATCGGGTCTGGCACAAAGCGCTTCTTTCGAAGCTTCCTTCCTATGGGCTTCCCGAGAAATTGTGCAAATGGATCACCAGTTTCCTTGCTGATCGGAGCATCAAGGTCGTAGTAGACGGTGAATGCTCTGATTTCAAGCCTATCAACGCTGGTGTTCCACAAGGCTGCGTGCTATCACCAACGCTGTTTCTCCTGCATATCAATGATATGTTGCTAACTGGCAGCATTCATTGCTATGCGGACGACAGCACTGGTGATGCCTTATATACCGGCCGTGCCAATATTTCTCGGGAAAACGTCGCCGAGTACCGGGACAAACTTGTGTCTGAAGTCGAGTCTTTGCTTAACAAAGTCTCGGATTGGGGGCGACTAAATCTAGTCCAGTTCAATCCCCAGAAGACACAAGTTTGCGCGTTTACCGCTAAAAAGAACCCCTTTGTCGTATCTCCTCAGTTTCAAGGCACTCCCCTTACTGCCTCAGCCAGTATCGGAATGCTTGGCGTCGACATATCGAATAGTGTGCAGTTTCGTGGTTACTTGGAAGGGAAGGCCAAATAGGCCTCTAAAAAGCTTGGCGTGCTCAGCAGAGCGAGACAGTATTTCATGCCGGCACATCGCTTGCAAATTTACAAAGCGCAAGTTCGGCCCCACATGGAATACTGTTCTCATCTCTGGGCCGGGGCACCCCAGTGCCAGCTCCTTCCACTTGACCGCATCCAGCGCAGAGCGGTTCGAATCGTCGACGACCGAGTTATTTCTGATCGGCTCGATACACTGGCACTGCGTAGAGATGTTGCATCTCTTTGCGTATTTTATCGCATTTATCACGGGGAGTGCTCTAAGGAATTGTTCGGACTAATTCCAGCCGCTCAATTTCACCATCGCACATCGCGACAAAACTCGCGTTACCATCCATACCATCTGGATGATTGACGGTCTACGACTGTGCGATTTAGAAGAAGTTTTCTCCCTCGCACGACTTCCTTGTGGAATCAATTACCACCAGCGAATTTTCCGGACCGATACGACTTAGGAACCTTCAAGAAAAGAGCTTACACCTTTCTAAAAGGTCGGCAACGCATCTGCAATTCCCCTGGTGTTGCGGTTGTTCATGGGCGGCGGTAGTCACTTACCATCAGGTGAGCCGCATGCTCGTTTGCCCCCTATTCTAGAAAAAAAAAAAAAAAAAAAACATGAACTCAATCATTCGTTCATTTTAGCCTATCAACAGTACACAGCCGAACGTAGATCTGTCCATTATTTTTCTGATTCTGATGTCTCATAGGGTTATAGGGGCAGTTTTGCATGCCTTAAACGCGAAGCGCGCAGGTATGTTCTGCTAGGGCCTAAAAATTAAGATTCCAACGTTTTGTCGCATGAACTCCTTGACGAGCAGAAGTAGATGTGCCGAGTTTGGCTCCATTTTGTAAGTTATGATGAGACATCACCTCCGGACTTGATAGAGTGACTTCAAAGCGTATTTTGATGATTGCTACTGGAACTTACTGACGTATAGAACTAGATGTGCCGAGTTTGGGCTCGTTGTGTTAGTTATGATGAGGCATTACCTCCGGACTTGATAGAGTGACTTGAAAGTGTACTTTGATGACTGCTACTGCAACTCCTCGACGGGATGAACTACATGTGCCGAGTTTTGGCTCGTTTTGTTAGTTATGAATAGACCTTACCTCACGACTTGACGGAGTGACTTGAAAGTGTACTTTGACGACTGCTACTGGAACTACTAGTTTTCCTGGAGGAAAACTAGATGTGCCGAGTTTAGCCTCGTTTTGTTAGTTATAGAATATAATAGATATATAGAATAGACCTTACCTCCGGACTTGACGGACTGGCTTCAAATTGTACTTCGTTGACTGCTACTGGAACTCATTGACGAATAGAACTACAATTTACATTTTTTTTTTAGTTTTTTTTCCACTATCATTGGGCATTGTGAGTCGTGCACTTTGGGATTTTCCAAACTTTTTTTAAATTTAAGTTTGACAAAGATATCAGAAAATTGGAAGTAAAGTTATAAGGTTATTAGTGAAAACTTGTGTGTATTTAAACTACTTAAAAAAATTAAGTATAATCATGTTATACGTAATTTTTTTAATGCGCATAAGGCATGCACAATTGAATTTACCAGTAGTATTTTAATATCTTAAGATCGTTATCATAAAGATGCATGTTTCTTGTTTAATTTTCGTCTGTTACCTCTTACAACATCCACTGGACGGATAAGATAGTGGATTCTCACACGTCTTAAATATACGGCGGTAACTGGAGTATTTTACGCACGTATTTTTTTAGTTTCCACTAGCTGGTACCCGGTGCGTTGCTGCCGCAGAAGAAATAATTGTGGGAATATCATTTTAAATTTGGAAGAGTTATATTGTTTAATTAGGAATGATAAATACGTTCATTGAAGTTGAATGATATATAAATTTGAGATTTAAATAAATTTGTAGGTACGATACGCGCGCCACCTACTCTAAGTTAATTGTACTATGCATATAACCTTCGCGCAAGTGCAAGCAATAAGTTGACAAAATTTTAGAACTGATGAACGGTATGGCAGCGCATAAAATACGAAGAAAAATTAATTTTTATATATTAGATTATTTAGTCAAAGGTTGTTTTTTGAGTTTAAAACACGAATAATCACATAATTATGTGTCATTTTTACATTTTTTTTACAACATAAAACAATATTTATATATTTTGTCGGCTCCGTGGCGCAGTGGCTTAGCAAGTAATTCATTTATGGGGCGATGTATACGCTTTTACAACAAAATCCCAGAACATATTCAAAGTTTGTCAATAAACAAGTTTAAAAGTTTTATTAAAGAAAAACTGTACAAGAAGGGTTATTATAATATCAAGGAATACATGAATGAAAATAACCCCTGGGAATAGGGTGATCGCCACCATGCTGGTTCTATGAAAATATCATTTAAAAATTGTATAAACAAAATTATTGTTAAGTGAAATTATGTTTAAAAAAAAAGTCCCGCTGGGTTTCTTGCTGGTTCTTCCCAGGACTGAGGTATTTTCCGAACCAGTGGTAAATAAAAAATGACTTTCAATAAGTATTATGTAATAATCAATATTGAATAAAAAAATATTCTATTCTATTCTATTCTAATGAGTTGCTGCGCTGGGGGGCGCGGGTTCGAATCCCGCACGGAGCAAGTATTTGTATGACCTACAAAAATTGTTCCGGGTCTGGATGTTTGTCCTTGTGCAATTTGTGTTTGTAAACTGCCTCCACGATACAGGAGAAAATCCTAGTGTGGGGGTAACGTTTTTAAAAAAAATATTTTAGGTACAAAATACATTGTTTAATATCAAATATAAAAATTCTCATTAGTATATTATTTTTATTCTAAATAATGTAAATAATTTTTAATAACTTCTACTATGTATTTTTAAGTATATCTAAATATTTTAATACAATAGACTTTCAGCAACTGACGTTTTTGAGGCAACAATCAGCCGGCTGCGGGCGCCGAGCATAATGAACATTTTAGAACGAGTCGAGTTGTTACCGCATGGCTTCTAATAATTAAATAATTATTTTTTGGTGTTTCCTTTTACCTCTTTCTCCCCTAAATGTTTCAAGGTATTTTTGACAATTTTAATCTAATGAAATAGAGTACAACCAGTGCGTGTTGCCAGTGATTACTTACGGATCTGAGACGTGGTCCTTCACTGCTGGCCGTATGAGGAAGCTCAAGGTCGCTCAGTGAGCTATCGAGAGGGCTATGCTCGGAGTTTCTCTGCTTCATAAACTTAGAAATGAGGATATCCACAGTAAACCAGAGTAACCGACATAGCCCAACGGATTAGTAAGCTGAAGTGGCAGTGGGCCGGCCATATAGCTTGAAGAACCGACAACCGATGGGGAAGAAAGGTTCTCAAGTGGCAGCCTCGTACTGGTAGGCGAAGTGTAGGGCTACCCCCCATTAGATGGGGTGACGACCTGGTAAGACATGCAGGAAGTCGTTGGATGCAGGTGGCGCAGAACCGTGCTTTGTGGCATTTCTTGGGGGAGGCTTATGTTCAGTAGTGGACTTATGAAAGGCTGTAATGATGATGATGATGATGAAATGGAGTAAGGCAACGAGATCATATTAAAACCAAGATTCAACTGCTAGATTCGCTTCTCATGCTTTTTCCAATTGATTCTAAATTTGTAAAAATATTTTTTGTTTTAGACTTTGATTTGAATATTTTTTAAACGTCCTTCTTTTTTTTCATCAGCCCTTTAAAGTCCACAGCTGAAAATTGATCCCTCCCGTTGTTGGTCACGCTCACGCTTGACAGACGGATTCATGATCACAGAACCAAATGTTTCGAATCTTTTATACAAAATCAACCACCTGATGGTACTGCTAATGTAGTTCATGGATAGAATAGAATAGAATAGAATAGAATAGAATAGAATAAAATAGAATAGAATAGAATAGAATAGAATAATTTTTTATTCAATATATGAGGACTATGACGGAATGCCTATAAGCCTGTAGTTATACTGGATCTCTATAACTATCAGATGTAGTCAGAGCAAGCAAGAGTACATGAACAAGTATGCAAGCATTGCTATTATACTTGGAGAGCCACGCGGCAGCTTTTGCTGTCGCACGGATGGGCTGGCGCGAACCGGGGTGGTACCACGACCTCACAGAATACCAGCGTGATGTAGGAGTTTACCTCTGCGTTTCGCTTGGTGAGTGCAGGTGGCCGGAGGCCCTTTTTACTGGAAATGAGGCATTCCATCTTAGTCCTCACGGGTGACAACGCATCTACATTTTGATTTGTAATAGAGGATAGATGTAGATGTGTAGGTATGGGCCGCAGCAACCACTTACCATCAGGTGGACTGTGTGCTCGTTTGTCACCCTTATCCTATAAAAAAAAATATAGTGACAACATTATGAGGTATTAACGGATACGTTTTATATGTGTTTGATATGTGAGCCGAGGTAGCTCAGATGGTTAGCGCTCGCTGTAAATTTCACAGTACGCGACCAACCCGGGTTCCATCTGCGCCGGCACTAATGAAATTGTTAAGTGCAATTTTGAGTGCTGATTTACCATGTGCTCGACGGTTGAGGAAACCTGCATGTCTGAGAAAGAAGAAAAAAAATATTTCGAATACATGTGAAGTTTGCCGACACGCATTGGGGTAGCGAGGCGGATATTTCTTTGCCTTAAAACCCTCTCAGAAATGAGGGGAGGCCTGTGCCCAGCAGTGGGACGTGTATATAGGCTGTAACTGGTGTAAACGTGTAATGGAGTGGTGAGTAGGTGGAGGCGGGTGTCTCCGTAGCTTCGTTGACTCGCCTCTCTCATGCTTCTCCCCTGTGCGCTCTCATTGCTTCGACAGCTCTTCCGTCAGGGAGTTAAGTTTTGTTTTTAGCCAAGGGCATCCTCTCCGTGCCCAGAGCCTCCTCAGCTTCCGCTTCTCGGACAGCTGTGTCTGTAAGTAAAATAAGAGAAAAAAGTAGATAAAGTGCGTAGACGTTGGCTTGCTACGCTAACTCAACGTGACTCGCTGCTGCATGCGCTTTACTGTCTGTGTGGGGTTCCACGACTTTTTTCCGCCATCAGGGCAGCTTAACTTTCGTTGAAGTGGTATTTGGCAGATCTCATTGCGGGGAACATAAATTGTTAGAAAAGTGTAAAAATTAATGATTCTTATTTCAAATATTAGTTTTATTTTGTTTAATTAGATTATAAATGGATAAATTAAACTACCGATATTCTTAAAATAAGATGTATTAAAAAAGGTCAAAATATGTAGAAAATTAAAAAAAAAACTCACTAACGAGGATTTGTTTTGTGTCTTATAAACAAGAAAACGAAAATATTTAATTTTAAAACGCAACTTTTTATTCATTACTTGGGGGAGGATTATGTTCAATAGTGGACTTGTGAAGGGCTGTATTGATGATGATGATGATGAACCTATCTATGAGCCGGTTCGTGGCTTTAGCTCAGATACCTTAGAATTTATAAGCTAAAATAAATTAAAGTTGGTAAAAATTACCTTGCGTACATAAAATAAAATTATGTGTCTTACCTAGTTTGAAGATCACCTCCCGCCCTCCCTTAATTGCGAACGCTATCCCCAACACTTTAATATAATGGATTTCCGCAAAGTAACGCCTGATTCTATTAATTTGCCAAAATAAAGTTCAACTATATTTATTGATTTAACCATATCTAATAAATGTATACATTCCTCGTAGCATATTACCACTTTCATCATTCTGGCATCAAATATATTGATTCAGACATTATACTAACAACCTTACAAGCACTTGTTCTTTGAATACAATTATCTATTGCAATATCAACAAGACCCTCCCTTCGTGATTCGTTAACCACGTTACTAGCGTAAGTGTTACAAAGCGTTCGCACTCCAAGTGATCGGAGTGCAATAAGTGTTTGCAAGTAATAAAAGGCGTCGATTGACACGGCGCGTGGCGGTCGACATCAAACGGTCGACACGCGGCTATTTCGCTGCGTTTCACGCTCGCTGGTTAGATCGTGTTTTGATATAACTATATTACATTTGCCTTTGACAGTCTCCTTGGTATAGTGGTAAACCTGCAGATCATAAAATCTCGGGTTCAAATCCCGGATCAGACTAGAAAATCAGTTATTTAGTTTGTCTGTTAAGCAATAAAACAACTTAAAGTCAGAAAGTTGGGGGTGTTTCACTACCGCACCGGAGAGAAATCAGGCATGGTTCTGCGCCTGATCTCTTTCCGGTCGAGTCAGTTTGCCGTCTTATCGAACTATGAGCACAAAGTAAAACAGTAGAGAGGGCACATGTGTTTGCGCATATATTCGGTCTCTATAATCCTGGTCCCGCGCAAATGGCTGGTCACCGTTGGAAATGGCCAAACGATGGTCGTTGATTGCCGATCGTGATAGATCAGGCACTGGTAAATTTCAAATAAAATTTCATATATATTTATTTCAACCAGAATTACGTCACAACAATTGGTGACAGTTTTAAGAGAACTTTTGCATGGGATTGTGTATTTAGTCTTTTATTAGTGATCGATGCTGTACATCCAATACGTAACACTGCTAGGCACAGGACTCCACTCATTTCTGAGAAGGGTATATAGCATTTTAGTACACCGCATTTGTCTAGTACCTGTTGCTAGTCTTTACCTATGTTAAAAATATTTTTATTCCTCAGGTATACAGATTTCCTCACGACGGTTTTCACTCACCGCCGAACTTGTAAATCAACACTTAAAACTGCAAGTAATAAGTTATGGGCACCGGAGGTAATTGGTCCCAGGTCGACTGATCAGTGATATTTACGGCAAGCGCTTAGTCCAAGAGCTAACACGGCTGTGTTGGTGTATCTAAACATAATTGACAAGTGAAGCTGGCTGCCTGGATCGCTCGCTAAGACGAGACTAGGCCGAAACGCAATTAATATCTTATTTACTTTTAGTATTTGTACTGATTTTAAAGATAACATGTGTGGAGTGGGCTAAGCCCACGCTGGACTTTTTATACTTGTCTAAACATAATTGACAAGTGAAGCTGGCTGCCTGGATCGCTCGCTAAGACGAGACTAGGCCGAAACGCATATAATATCTTATTTACTTTTAGTATTTGTACTGATTTTAAAGATAACATGTGTGGAGTGGGCTAAGCCCACGCTGGACTTTTTATACTTGTCTAAACATAATTGACAAGTGAAGCTGGCTGCCTGGATCGCTCGCTAAGACGAGACTAGGCCGAAACGCATATAATATCTTATTTACTTTTAGTATTTGTACTGATTTTAAAGATAACATGTGTGGAGTGGGCTAAGCCCACGCTGGACTTTTTATACTTGTCTAAACATAATTGACAAGTGAAGCTGGCAGCCTGGATCGCTCGCTAAGACGAGACTAGGCCGAAACGCATATAGTATCTTATTTACTTTTAGTATTTGTACTGATTTTAAAGATAACATGTGTGGAGTGGGCTAAGCCCACGCTGGACTTTTTATACTTGTCTAAACATAATTGACAAGTGAAGCTGGCTGCCTGGATCGCTCGCTAAGACGAGACTAGGCCGAAACGCATATAATATCTTATTTACTTTTAGTATTTGTACTGATTTTAAAGATAACATGTGTGGAGTGGGCTAAGCCCACGCTGGACTTTTTGTACTTGTCTAAACATAATTGACAAGTGAAGCTGGCTGCCTGGATCGCTCGCTAAGACGAGACTAGGCCGAAACGCATATAATATCTTATTTACTTTTAGTATTTGTACTGATTTTAAAGATAACATGTGTGGAGTGGGCTAAGCCCACGCTGGACTTTTTATACTTGTCTAAACATAATTGACAAGTGAAGCTGGCTGCCTGGATCGCTCGCTAAGACGAGACTAGGCCGAAACGCATATAATATCTTATTTACTTTTAGTATTTGTACTGATTTTAAAGATAACATGTGTGGAGTGGGCTAAGCCCACGCTGGACTTTTTATACTTGTCTAAACATAATTGACAAGTGAAGCTGGCAGCCTGGATCGCTCGCTAAGACGAGACTAGGCCGAAACGCATATAGTATCTTATTTACTTTTAGTATTTGTACTGATTTTAAAGATAACATGTGTGGAGTGGGCTAAGCCCACGCTGGACTTTTTATACTTGTCTAAACATAATTGACAAGTGAAGCTGGCTGCCTGGATCGCTCGCTAAGACGAGACTAGGCCGAAACGCATATAATATCTTATTTACTTTTAGTATTTGTACTGATTTTAAAGATAACATGTGGGGAGTGGGCTAAGCCTACGCTGGCCTTTTTATACTTGTCTAAACATAATTGACAAGTGAAGCTGGCTGCCTGGATCGCTTGCTAAGACGAGACTAGGCCGAAACGCATATAATATCTTATTTACTTTTAGTGTTTGTACTGATTTTAAGGATAACATGTGTGGAGTGGGCTAAGCCCACGCTGGCCTTTTTATACTTGTTTCTTAACATAACAATGATCCTTATTAAACATTCGCTATAGAACTCCCAAAACAGTCTGATGAAGTTGCAATTGCGGATAACAGTTCCAAAAAAGTACTACGTGCTAGGATTCATGTTCGGCCTACTTTTCTTATAGAAGAGGGGGCAAACGAGCATGCGGCTCACCTGATGGTAAGTGACCACCGCCGCCCATGAACAATTGCAACACCAAGAGAAACAAACCCGAGTCGCTGCGTTAACCCAACAATGCCATAACGGCTCCCACGACCGGTGCATAGTAATGCACCGCGAGGAGATTCCGGGCAATGGGGTCAGCCCCGAGGCCCGAGACCTGCAACATGCATCATGCATATTTGCGGAAGACAGGATAACGTAACCAAGAGAATTGCACATTCGTTGCCGGCCTTTTAGAAAGGTGTATCCTCTTTTCTTGAAGATCCCTAAGTCGTATTGGTCCGGATAGATCGCCGGTGGTAAACAATTCCACAGAGAAGTTGTACGAGGAAGAAAACTCCTAGTAAAACGCACATTGGTGGACCGCCAAATACCCAGATGGTGAGGATGGTATCGTGAATTTCGACGCGATGTGCGTTCGTGAAATTTGGCGGCCGGAATTAATCCGAACAATTTATCAGAGCATTCCCCGTGGTAGATTCGATAGAAAATGCAAAGGGATGCAACATCTCTACGCAGAGCCAGTGTATCGAGCCGATCAGAAATAACTCGGCCTAGGAGTTCGTCAGAGAACGTACCACTTTCTTACATGTTTCTATCACCAAATAACAGTGTTTACACTTTGGTGTTCCAGTTTGAAGTGTGTAGAAACCTAATATAATTACAGGAGCGTTCCATCTTAGTCATCAGTAGTGACACGGATCTGTAGCCTGTACCTAGTCAGTATTTTATTTGAAATTGGCTGCAGGTGTGGTTGGACTGTAGTGGCCACTTCCTATCAAGTGGACTGTAACATTGTTTGTCATTTCAGTTTAAAAAAATCTATTCTTTTCACGTAGACAAGTTTAAAATATTCACGGACGAGCTTTACCGCGGTCTTGGGGGCCCGCCGCCGGTACAGCTCGTTGTTGAATCACCGTAAAACCGCAGTTTTTGAGACGAAGAGCCAGACTCGCGGCTTACCGGCGTTTTATGTAATTTTGACACGACAGTTTAACTAACTTTATAGAATAACTGCTGGACTCGCTGGCCGATTAGCCGAGCTCGACCCGCCGCAAGTAAAACCGCCGTATTGTTTACCGCATTGCATTTTGATCTTTAATCGATGATACATGTATGTAGTTGTTTTTGGGCCACATAATCTTTCATCAGTTATTTGTACTGTAAGATCGTTCATCAGTGATCGTTTATACGTGGTAGAGCCATGCTGCAGCTATATTTGTATATATAGCTGTTATTATTATGCCTCTTTTCCAGTAAAATGGGTCTCCGGTTCTCTACCCTCACCATACGAAACACAGCAGTGTCAGGCTGCCATTTTACGCTGGTATTCTGCGAGAGCGTGGTCCTTCCCCGGTCGAACCGACCCATTCGTGCTACAACTATACTACTAATATAGCTGCAGCATGGCTCTACCACGTATAACTATTGTTGTGGCAGCTACACGATACTACACCTATATTCGTAAGTAGTTTATATTCTAATAGTAGTTTCTATTCTCTCCTTCGTACAAAGACTAATAACCTTATTTCTATTCTAGAGCATAAATCATGCAATTAGTGTGGTTGTGTTGGCTTTCTGCTACCCCGTTATTTACCCGAGGATAATAATCGTATATTACTGTTCTCAAACATTAGCATCGCGGAATAAATTGTTTGCAAGCTTTAAATTATACCCTACTTAGAATGAAACAGAGATATAGAAAAATGAGAGGGGGATGTTTGAAGCACGCGACGTTGTAGTGTGAAATCTAAATAGCCCTGCGGGGCCGTGACTGTAGTGTAATGAAATATTACTTAGTCAGACTTCATTTAGTCATTCATGTACAAAAATTAAATCCCAAAGAAATCTAATATATTTATTAGTTATATCATAAGGTTTTTCTTTACAGAAAAAGAGTGACAAACTAGCACAGGTAATGTTAAATGGATGCTGTGGCCCATAGACGTCTAATATCTATCTTCAAATAATTAAAGTTAATTATCTTTAATTATTTGAAGATAGATATAAATCTAATAGATAATAAAATGTGTTAGTTAAAGTTATTGTATAACTGACATAAAGAATAAAAAATATTTAAAATGTCCACATAATAGCTTCACAATTAGCTGAAGTCGGTGCAACATATAGTTCTGTTGAAGTCGGTTTCCCGCCGTTTTCAATGTCTAATTACCAGTTCAAGGTCTAAATAGTTACATTAAAAACTTCACGCCCTATTATTCCACTCTTAGGAGTGAATTATTTTCATAAAGTTTTATATAAAATTTTAACCTATTAAATTAAATTAAATCAAAAATCATTAAAATCAGTTCAGCTGTTTCCGAGTAACCGGTGAACATAGGTTACATAAAAAAAATACACATCGAATAAAGTAACTTCTCGTTTTTGGAACTCGGTTATAAATAACTGAGAATTGATCTGTTAATTTTTTTTATAAAATTACTTTTAATACAACAAATATCAACTTTAAATAGTAATAAAAAAAAACTGTGGTTGCCAATGCGCCTGCTAAGCGTTGAAACTATGGCAAAATCACCTTATGAGGAAATCTGTAGAGTATGGAGGCATATGTTCAGTAAAAGACTTTTGATAGTGATAAACGAAAAAAAAATATTTCTGGGCTTAAACTGCATTAGTGAATTACTGAACTATCTTGTTGTACCGTCGGTCTAGGTACTTCTTATTCCGCTTACTTATCCACAGGAAGGTTTTAATTAAATTACAAAGCCGTGCAACATTAACGTTGGGAATAAATTAAGCGTCCATGCCGAGCTCAGGCGGGACTATTAATGGAGGTGGCCGCGCTAAGTGTTAACTCTCCAATAATGAATTTTATTCATCCCCTTCTTTTACCCTCCACGTTCGCACACAGGCACATTTATTTTCTTCGCTACCTTTTCTTTTTTATTTTTGTGCCAGTATTTTCGTTGTATTAATACGTGGTACATAAATACAACTGTGTGATGACAGCATTAGAGTCTCCATTTTGTTTTGTACGTGTCGTAAAATGCGACTATAAGAAACTTATGGTATACCCTTCTCGTGCTAAACATCAGGTACTGCAATCGCCAATCTAATACATATTTACGCGGCAATTATGGTAAGCCCCCTCTACTGTAAGGGCCATATCTAGCAGTAAACTGATACGAGCTTATGAAAAAGAGTATACGTAATGTAATGATGATTATAAACCTTACAATTAATATATAAGATACTAGCAATCCGCCTCGGCGTCGCACGGGTGATTTCCTGATTTCGACGATTTCCAACTATAGCTAGGAACCATCTAGGTGACCCTATAAGTACAACATAAAAAATTTTCAGTTTAGGAGGAGAAGTAAAATAAAGATAAAGATGACAATATTGAAGAGTTTTTTTTTAAATTCATTTATTAAAAAAATAATACAGCTTTATCCAATATAAAATCGCCAAATTGTTTAACAGCTTATTGGCGAAAAACATTTCACTTTCAGTTGCTAATTCATATAAGTGAATGTCTTTTTTATAGAAATAGAGTGACAAACGAGCACACAGTCCACCTGATGGTAAGAGATTGCTGAGGCCCACAGACGTTTACATCTATCCTCGTTTGCGAATCAAAATGCAGATGCGTTATCAGCCTGGAGGACTAAGATGGAATGCCGCTTTTCCAGTAAAAAGGGTCTCCGGTTCTCTACACTCACCATACGAAACACAGCAGTGTCAAGCTGCCATTTTACGCTGGTATTCTGCGAGAGCGTGGTCCCTCCCCGGTCGAGCCGACACATTCGTGCTACAACTATACTATAAATATAGCTGCAGCATGGCTCTTCACGTATAAAAAATGTCTCAGACTGTAGACTACAAATGAGTAGTTGTTTTAACCCTATGACTTTTTTACTAGCCGGTGCTTGACATTCCTACCTGATGGTAAATGATGATGAAGCCCTTGATCGCACTGTCTTAGCGTAACAAAAGCCTATCAGAATAGTGCCGTGTGGTAACGGCCTTAGAGATTTCATCGTCCTATTTCGTTCTTTCGGTGTCTTACTCGCAAGAGGTCACTATGAGAAATGCCATAAGTACCTTATAGTTTCCAATAGATAGCGTTATAACCTCACCTATTACATCATCCGCAAAATACCCAGACCGATGTACAGTGGCGTCAAATGTGCAAGACGTCTGCTACTGCGATCGTTAATGCCGCCTGCCAAGAAGCGTTTCGTGTTGAGTATTTTGCACCTGGCGTAAGTAAGTTTGTAATACAGACATCTGTCAGAATCTAAAACATCTTTCTCTCATAACCCATAGTCGATTCTTACGATACAGGACGTGATGGATTCTCCATAACTCCATCTTACACACACAACGTGTCATTTTATATACTATCATCATCACCATCAGCACTATTACAGCCCTTCATAAGTCCACTGTTGAACATAGGCCTCCACCAAGGAATGCCACATAGCACGGTCCCGAGCCACCTGCATCCATTGACTTCGTGCATGTCTTATAAGGTACTATATTTATAGGTATAATTGCCGGCATGAAAGTCTAGCGGTGACCATTATTGCTCATAAGTCGCGCTAATTGGCTTATTGCGCATAGATCCCGCTGATTGGCTAGTGCGTATCGTTCACACACGATTATTGGCTCTCCAGTCGCATTCGTGCAATTCAATTTCGTTTCGTTCTCCACGTTTCGTTCAGCGCTAGACTTGCGTGCTGCGACTTGTACTTACTATGTATATAAGAAAATAAAATATTTACAACGAATTGTTTATATAAAATAAAGATGACTAACGAGCACACGATCCACCTGATAGTATGTGGATACTGTGGCTCATAGACATCCTCGATTAATAATCAAAATGCAAAGGCGTTGTCATTCCTGAGAACCGGTTTTCTACACTCATTATACGCAATGTCTTCATATTTTTCTTTTGATTTAAAGGCACCATTATTTAATTAGTAATGCGTAGCCCAATATTGTATTTGCACACCTCATAAGGTAATAATAATACAGTGTACATATTCTAATTTTCTGTAACACCTTTTATACCTGTATTATGCAAATAAATGAATTTGATTTGATTTGAAAATGTATTACTATTCTGTGAGAGCGTGGTCCTTCCCCGTGCGAGCCGACACATTGGTGCTACAACTATATCTACTACTAATATAGCTGCAGGAGCATGGCTTAGCCGCGTAAGAGTACAGTGGTAGAGCCACGCGGCAGCTTTTGCTGTCGCACGGATGGGCCGGCTCGAACCGGGGTGGTACCACGACCTCACAGAATACCAGCGTGAAGTAGAGGTTTACCTCTGCGTTTCGCTTGGTGAGTGCAGGTGGCCGGAGGCCCTTTTTACTGGAAATGAGGCATTCCATCTTAGTCCTCACGGGTGACAACGCATCTGCATTTTGATTCGCAAACGAGGATAGATGTAGATGTCTATGGGCCGCAGCAACCACTTACCATCAGGTGGACTGTGTGCTCGTTTGTCACCCTTATCCTATAAAAAAAAAAGTAAGTTTTGTCTAATATATAAAAATTAATGCTTGTTTGTTCGTATTTTATGCGCTGCCATACCGTTTGTCAGATTAAAACTTTGTCAACTAATTGCTCGCACTTGCACGAAGGTTATAGGCATAGTGCAATTGACTATCGTACCGACAAATTTATTTGAAAGTTATATAATCATTCAAATTCAATGATTGTTTTATCATTGCTAATTAAACTATATAACCCTTCCTTTAAAACAATATTTCCACAATTTTTTTTTCTGTGACAGCAACGCGTCGCGTACCAGCTAGTTAATAATAAAAAATATATAAAAAAAAATATTCAGTTTACGCATAATGTTTGATAGTGGTTAAGTTATTACACCAAATTTTTCTGTCTAACTAAAGTTAGAGATTTTTCCATAGGATATTTACTGTCGAAGGCACAGTAACCGAAAAAGCCAAGGAATCAGCTAAGTAGAAATGAACCGGTCATATAGCTCAGAGAACCTCTAACGATTGGAAAGATAGTTACTTGAACGGCAACTTCGTACTTCAACAACAAATAAACCTAGCAAGCTAACAGCATAGCAAAGTGGCGAAGCAATCAGCTTTGTAGCTGTTTCTAACGGAAAAAAAATCAAAATAGGAGGTTCAGATGCCTGGGTGATCAGTAATCGATTGCTGAAAACAGAATTTGAAAATTCGAAACCGTTCTCGAGATAATCGTGGGACAGACGGACAGACGGACGGACAGACGGACAGACATCGTGAAATCAATAAGTGACTTCGCAAGCTTCGCCACTTAATAATAGCGACTAAAATGTACAATAGGTCAATGAATTTAGTTGATTTAGGACTGTTTTTTCCGCGGGAGCAAGAGCATAACCTGTCCTTGCCTCGTGACCAGGGAATGCGTAGGCTTTCCCCATGTAAAAAGGATGGTACTTTGTAGCAGTCTTTAGAAGATTTGTGGTCATCATCATCATCGTTAACGCAATCCGCGTTAATGATGATGATGATGATGATAAAAAAGATCATGCATATCTTAACCATGTGTTATATATTTATAACATGATATATTTTATTATTTCTCATTTTATCTCAACCTTTTCATAAAAACATCTCAATCTGAACCCACCAAATCAAAATAAAGGCGCGAATTTTCCCGGTTTATAATTAAAATATTTATAATTGTGCGTCGGCTTTCAAACAAGATGTTTCGGTCCCATGAAAAATAAAAATAGAGTGCCGGCGTTAAAGCAATTATTGTTTATATTCCGTCATTTTCTGACAAATCGGAGGAATTTCAACGAAATGTGAAATTTTGGTAAATTAAAATCTTTTAGGCGACTTATAACAGTTATTTTTTTTAAACATAACTTATGGATTAAATTATTATGAGTGAGCATTCCGTAACGTTTTCACAGTTAACGTTAAAAGCATTTTAAGAAATATTTTACTGAATTCTATAAAAACTTTTTTTAAATTCTAATTCTCTATATTAATTTTTAAATAAGGACGCGGAAAGTCCTGTCATGTACGAGTATTTGCAAGAATGTGATCAGCAAAAACAGAAAATGAACTGAAATACAAATAGGTAATTTGAGTTCAGCTAGAATTTGATCTCAGTTGAACTTAAAACTTTTGTATAATTTGAACATTATTTTAATGTTTAACATTACTTTTCTAATTATATAATATATAAAATAATTATTGGTAAAAAAATGAAATCTAAATTAATTCGCCAATTATGAACCGATTTTAATTTTTTTTATTAAATAGGTCTTTTAAAAATCGTACTTCAGATTTGTTCCATATACATTTCGAGAAAAGTTTCTACATCTAAGATTAGAAAAATGGGGATGAAGTTTTTATCCCCTTTTTTGAGGATTAACTTGAGCCTTCACTCAAACGGCAGTTAATTAATTATGACGATGTAAATAATGCTCTATCGAAATTAGTACATTGGTTTAACGCCAACAATATGCTCTTAAACGGCAATAAGACTAAGTGTATTAAATTTACAATACCTAATGTAAAACATTCGAGTACCAATGTGCTATTAAATGGGGAGGAGTTGAGTCTTGTGGATACCACTGTTTTTCTCGGTATTACTATTGACGCGAAACTTCAATGGGGCCCCCATATATCTAAATTAGCAAGCAGACTTAGTTCTGCAGCATATGCTGTAAGAAAGATTAGAAGTCTCACAGATGTTGAGACAGCTAGATTAGTGTATTTTAGTTACTTTCATAGCGTAATGACTTATGGAATTTTGCTATGGGGTAATGCGACTGATATTGAAGCTATATTTGTTTTGCAAAAGAGAGCCGTTCGGGCGATTTATAACCTAAATTGTAAAGAGTCCCTCAGACAAAAATTTAAAGAAATAAACATATTAACTTTGGCATCGCAATATATTTATGAAAATCTAATGTATGTACATAAAAACATAAATAGCTTTAATAAGAATAAGGATGTGCATACTTTAAACACTAGGAACAAACATAAGCTTGTAATACCAGTTACTAGACTCCACAGAATCAGTAATTCATTTATGGGGCAATGTATACGCTTTTACAACAAAATCCCAGAACATATTCAAAGTTTATCAATAAACAAGTTTAACAGTTTTATTAAAGAAAAACTGTACAAAAAGGGTTACTATAATATCAAGGAATACATGAATGAAAATAACCCCTGGGAATAAGGTGATCGCCACCATGCTGGTTCTATTAAAAATCATTTAAGAATTGTATAAATGAAATTATTGTTAAGTGAAATATGTTTGAAAAAAAAAAAGTTCCGCTGGGTTTCTTGCTGGTTCTTCCCAGGACAGAGGTATTTTCCGAACCAGTGGTAAATAAAAAATGACTTTCAATAAGAATTATGTAATAATCGATATTGAATAAAAAATTATTCTATTCTATTCTATTCTATTCTTGAGCTTGCAATTCTGCTTAGTCCACGTTAAAGTGCCAAAAAATTAGTTTTTAATAAAAAATAAAATTCTTCTTCAAATAGCTAAAAATAATTAAATAATTACCATATAATATGTTCTGAAGTCGTTTGTACACCACGTCTTCGCACCGACTTCAGGAGCTATTATGTGGTAATCATTGTAGTTCTTTTAATTTATATTAAAAGTTTATTTAGCGACGTTAAAGACAGATTAATTTCAATTGAATTACGCTCAATAAGTAAAATACGTTGAAATGTTCAGCGCGAATAAATAATTGGACGTAGGCGGGGCAAATCGAAAATCCCGCTCGTCCGTTCGGTTCCATTAATAATGCATTTGTTGCATCCATTGCAGTTTTGAACTCCGTTCTGATCGTGCTCTCTGCGTATTAATTATTCTATGTATTTCTATCGGATGGAACATTAACAATTGTTACATTAGATTAATGAAACATGTTCATCAATATAAGTATCTTTTTAACTTATTCTGTTCTCTAAATATTTCACTCTCATCCACCCATCCATCTAATACAGCCTATAAAAGTCCGCTGCTGAACACATGCCTCCTCCATAGACTGATTTACAGGGGTGATTTTTCCAAAGTTGCCACGTATGAGAGGCGGGTTGGCGACAGCAGCATTTTATTATTTTGATTTGTTATCAGGAAGATGCTGCTGCCCATCTGTTTCAGTTTCCCGCTGTCGTCTCTTACGATACCCAAGGGACGAGATCGCGTAGGGGATATTCTTAAGCCTGGCGTCGACTACAGCAGAAATGCGTCGAATCGAAGCGAGTCACATTTATTCCTAGTGCGTCCATCTCAGAAGAATCGAATCGAATTGTTCATTCATCGCAAATTCTTCATCAAAATGGATCGTTTTTGCATCATGTACAGCTCGGATGGAGAGATGTTTTTATTTCATCATGACAATGTGGATCTTCTTTTTTTTTTCTTTTTTTTTTTAAAAAACGTTACCCCCACACTAGGATTTTCTCCTGTATCGTGGAGGCAGTTTACAAACATAAATTTTTATTTAAACAATATGATTCTTACGAAAATGAAATAGAAATTAATAAAAATTCGTTGACGCGAATCCACTTCTCCGCATCGACTGAGACGCGCCGAGTTGAATCGAATCGCACCGGCGAAGAAATTCGCCTGTCAAGCATTTCGGGCGGTCGATTCAATTAGGCGCGCCGCGGCTCGTCGCTAATGGACGTAGTTTCATAGTAAATATATAGGAGGCGACTTTCTGCAATTCGATTCGACTCGGCTCGGCGAGCCTAGTGGACGCTTAGCCTAAATATATAGGAGGCGACTTACTGCGATTCGATTCAACTCGGCTCGGCGAGTAGTGGACGCTTAGCCTTACACCGCTACTACACGGTAAAGTATTTTACTCTACTGATATGATTTTGTCTCTGTTTTAAACCAAGCAAAATACCAAATAAAATAAGCAGTAACTAGCAAATAGATCGATTAAAACCTACTCAAAGAACACAATGCTGACGTGAAACATAGTTACGTCTTTTTTTATAGGTTAGGGTGACAAACGAGCACACAGTCCACCTGATGGTAAGTGATTGCTGTGGCCCATAGACATCTACATTTATCCTCGTTTGCGAATCAAAATGCAGATGCGTTGTCACCCGTGAGGACTAAGATGGAATGCCTCATTTCCAGTAAAAAGGGTCTCCGGTTCTCTACTCTCACCATACGAAACACAGCAGTGTTAAGCTGCTATTTTATGCTGATATTCTGTGAGAGCGTGGTCCTTGCCCGGTCGAGCCGACCCATTCGTGCTACAGCTATACTACTTATATAGCTGCAGCATGGCTCTACCACGTATAAATATGTTATGAGAAGCTTTCAGTCTGATGTAAGAGTGAACGGGGTCGATGCCATTGATGGACCACAAATTCACACAAAACAATACCGATGCCTGAGAAGGGATGATTCGCGAGACTATTGAAATTGATTAAAATTAAAATTGATAAGAGAAATGAAAGAGTTTATTTTTGATTTTTAACCCCGACGCAAAAACTTTTTTGACCGTTATGTGTGTCTATCAGTCTGTGTGTCTGTCTATGGCACCGTGGCTCTAACTCTGAACCTATTTGGGTGTAGTTTTTTTTATTTAAAAACAGGTTTTCTAGCGGTGGTTCTTAGACATGTTTTATCATATTATAAAAACGGTTCAGCCGTTTGACAATCATCAGCTCTTTTTCAATGTAAGTTATGTCTGTCTAGCATATTATGTCTCTTCTCATTTCTGAGAGTAAGCGTATCCAACGCGGTAATCTAATGCGTGTTAGCGGACTTTACATGACTTCGAAATATTTTTTTAGGACTCCATACCCGAAGAGTAACCAACGGGACCCTATTACAAAGCCTCCCCTGTCCGTCCGTCCGTCTGTCCGTAATAGCTAGACAGTTGAAGTTTTCATTGAATGTGTATTTCTGTTGCCGCTATAACAACAAATAAAATAAAAATAAATTTAAATTAAAGGAGGCTTCCCTACTAGAAACGTGTATTACGATGGTACGGAACCCTTCATGCGCAAGTCCGTGTCGCACTTGGCCGGTTATATTTTCTTTAGACATACAGGTTTCATCACGATGTTTTCCTTCCCGCCGAGCACGGGGTAAATCAGTTCTTAAAATTATGTATAATGTTAGTAAATAAAATTTTGTAATATATTATATAGAAATGGCAGAAATAATGGATTTGAGGGTGTTAAATATATATGTCGGAGCGTCTATAAAATACTGGTTGGATCGCGATGAGGGTATATCGAGAAACCCCCACTTGTTTGTGCAGTATAAATTTCATTGTAGGCGCGGGAGATTCACGAGTGCAGTCATTCTACTAGTGCTAAGATAGTGTCGTGGTTCTATCCGTTATGGTGGTTCTTATTGTTCAGGCAAGGAGAATGGTGTTGTTGAGAGGCTGCCCAGTATTACACTGAGATGTGTAGTGTTGCTGTTGGTTTGCATACTTTGGTGTTATGATATTACGTACCTCACTGGTGTTACGGTGTGGTCGAACTGTAATTACTCTATACTGAATGTATAGTGCGTTACACTGTCTTTTTACTGATAATGATTAATAGCGTAAGCAAGAGAGCAAGTTGGACATCCGCTCTCGAACTTTTATTATTTTTAATAATTATTGCTATCCTGATGTATTTCCGAGATCAGAAATTGGGATCTCCTGCTGAATCTCCGAGATATACAATAGTTAAATCGGCCAAATCATACAATCTGTGCCCAGTCTAGGTTGTTACTTTACTTTGACATCAGTTAATGTAATTAAGAGTGAGCTATGGGTTATTCCACCGTATTAACGAAGAAAAGTACAGTCGAAAAGTACGACGTCTTTATCAAATAATATTATATTCAAATCTATTAGAAGTTCTTTATGCCCTGTGTCACACGGTGGATATTACGCACGCATCAACAAAAATATTTTTTTTCAAATTTCGAATTAATTTACTAAGAAAGACGAGGTTACAACGTTATAGTAATATCCGATGGCCTCATACCACCCATACTAGGCTAGACTGGATTTGGGTGTTCGTTACGATCGCTATTTTACTATTATGATTGTTTGGTCGATTCGCCATTATTAATTTTATTTATTTATTTATAATTCACGTAAATACACCCTTTTTGTTAGTACAATTATTATACATGGGTTAGTAAATTAACATAGATTGTTATTTAATATAAAAAATACAAAAACATTTTAAAAGCTCAAAACTATTAAACATACTGGGCCTGGAACCCATATCAACTCTGTTCTAATGACTATCTTGCTTTCCATGTATGGAAATTAGGAGGCTGTTGGGGCTTAGTTTTCCATTGACGTCCGTCGAGTTGGGTGTTGATACATAGTTTTACAGAAAGGTTTAAATAGCACAGGTAACACACACAAAGTTTTAAGGCGCAGGTTGAGCAAAATGTCGCGCTAGTCGTTATATGTGCGGTTTTTAGGAGCTATCTACTTTTTATTTAAAAGATATATCAACAAATAAAACCGCTTTTTATTTCTACATAATCTTGATTTCATAAGAGCTATATCCAATTTTTTTTAAAGGAATAAATATTAATATAATCTCCTTACAACGAAACCACATAAATGTGAAATTATTATTGATAACATGCATCTCCTCGTAAAGTAAGTATTATTTTGTTTTGCGATTTACACCAATGGACAGGCAATTTATTAATGAACATTTCTATTATAAATTTTTTTTCAAAAGACCAATATTTGATTTTATTAAGAAATTATTTTAAAATCTGGGCGTATTCACTGCCCACGGGCTTGCTGGAGTCAGTGAGCGCTGAGGGCGCTGAGGGCGCTGAGCTCTTGAACGTGAAACCCGTGTCGTTAGAGCGTCGGTCAGCGCACACGCTCACGTCATCTTATCAGTCAATAATATTATTACTTATTAGGTTATTTATAGGTAGTATTATTTGTTTGTTTTGGGTATAATTTTTCGTATTAGTTATACATATATTTGTTGTGTTTTTTACTGCGCGATGAAGCATTTTGTGTGTATTTTCTTTGAAGTAAATGCAAATAAAAAATGAAGCACCATTAGCATGTAATGGCTCCAGTACACGTTGGCCGTTTTGTATATATTTGGCGTTTGCGGCCAACACTCGCCGACAAGCCGTATAGTGTCGGTTTTCCGTGCACAAATCAAATGCCTCCTCTACACTACTCGCGAAGTAGATCGAAGTAGGACGAGGTGAATAGTGTAGAGAGTTACTTCGATTCACTTCGTCCAACCTCGCTTCGCCTCGGGCGATCTGATCGCTGTTGGTTTTTTGCGGCAGAGTCAAAGGACTTCACGAAGTACCCCGAAGTTACACGAAGCGTCTCTCTACACTACTCGGCGTACGCCAGTTATAAATATTTTTTTTATATATATAAATATTAAATATGTAACTTTCTACATAATTATTTATTTAGTTAACGCATTGACGTCATACTGTTCACACAATTAGGTACATATTGCAGCTGCCTCTTGAACGTCATTCATGTTAGCGGTGCGGGAGACTCAAGACCAATGAGCTCTTCGCGAAGTAGCACGAGTGTGTGTTCACGTTGTTCGGACTGCGATCGACTTCGACGAGCACTTCGTCGAAGTTACTTCGTGAGTAGTGTAGAGGAAGCAAAAGAAATTTGGCGCAAGCCGCAAACAGTGTTCACACGTTGGCCGAGTGTACAGTTCATAGTTACGCGTCGGAGTAGATTGTAGTGTCTGCTTAATAAAATTGTTTCACGAACATAGCGACATGGACTAATGAGGAAATATTTAGGTTCATTGATTCCTATCACAATGAATCCGTTATATGGAACCCCAAACTTGCCTAACTGTATTAAATAATACATGTTTAGTTGTGATTTCAGAGTACCTACCTGATGATGAATATTATTATAAATTATCTCTGAGTTTATGTTGCTCAGGGATAATGTAGCTTAGGGGCTTCTTTTAGGCTATCTTTTGTTTTGAAAAAAACGCCCAGCCAAGCGGGCACGGGTCAGCCAATAGATCCTATAAGGGTTTTTTTTCCTTTTGAGGTCGGAACCCTAAAAAGGACAAACTGGGATTATTGTTGTATGTGTAGTGTATATACATATAGAATACTCAGCATCCACCATCTTCTTTTGCGCCACCTTTTTTTAATCGCTCTTCTCAGGTGCACTTCTAAATAAAATTTGAAAGCGCTGTACAAGTATATTGCCGCGGCCACGATCGCCCTAACGTCCATCATCATTTAGCTACCAACGCAGAATGAAACACGCCAACGTGTGAACGGCACCACGAAAATCTGCCGAGCGCACTCGCCAAGCGCGCTCGGCCAACGTGTACTGGAGCCATAAGGTTCGAATCCATAATTAACATTTCGACAAATATTACAATTTACACTATAAAAGGCTAATTCAATATTATCAGTATAGTATACAGTTAAAAATAATCCTAATACCCAACCACAATATCTTATTAGGTACAGTACTGCCTCGTTGGTCTAGTGGTTGTAGTAGTGCGACTGCTGATCATGAGGTCCCGGGTTCGAATCCGGGGTCGGGCCAAAAATTCAGTTATGAGTTATTCATTTATGTTCTAAGTTATAATTAGTATTACTAAGTTATAGTTTTTTGTTAAAGTATAGTATATTATTTATTGCTTGTTTTTTTTCTTTTTTTTCAAAAAATAATTGAGTACTTAAGGTGTTCTATACGCTGAATGTCAGAGAGAAAAGCTGGTACATCTTTTGCTAAACTTTAACTTAAAATTTAACTAAAAAAAACTAAGCTGACCATTTATTTTTTAACTCAAAACAGGACATGGGTTTATTTATACTCTAAAAACTATAACTTTATACAATTAGTGTTCACTATAAAATTATATTCGGTATAGACGGTAATTATGAAATGCAACATATTTTTTTAAATTATTAATTACATTTGTCAGTGGATTAAATTTGCTTTAATAAAGTTGGTGATGATTTTAAATAAGAATAAAATTCTGCTCAAGTTTTTTTATTGTTACCTTTGTTAACAACATCGCCTTTAGAACTGGAACCGTAAGTGTTTCTTTCAGACGTCCACAATTTATTCAAAATAAAAAAATACTCTTTCTACTGGAGCATTTGTACCAGGTAGACATAAAATATATTCGATTAAAAAAAATTATGTTGAAGATTGTTGACTTTGGATAGTGCCATCCAACGAGTTACGGGACAATTTTGTGTCCCGAAGCTTTGCTTTAGCAATGGTACAGATGACCAAGAAAAGGGACAGTCCCATTCAAAACGGGACGTATGCTCACTTTAGCTATAACCCGGCGACGGCTCCGTGGCGCAGTGGCTTAGCAATCAGTCGTTGCGCTGGGGGCCGCGGGTTCGAATCCCGCACGGAACAAGTATTTGTATGGCCTACAAATAATTGTTCCGGGTCTGGATGTTTGTCTTTGTACACTTTATGTTTGTAAACTGCCTCCACGACTCAGGAGAAAATCTTAGTGTGGGGGTAACGTTTTTTTACAATTGAAATTGAAAGATTGAACCCTTATAGGTACTTCTTGTTGATTTTTGTATTACCTTTATTAAAGTTACCCTTATGTATAAATAAATATAATTACGTATGTAGAAATAAAATTGATTTTCATCCTCATCAATCATTGGGGTGAGGATAATGTCTGCCAGCATAAGTAATAAGCAGGCTAAGTTACAAGGTGTTCAGTTCAAATATTAGTAGGTAGGTATGTTACTTTTCAATACGTGACACGTTAAAATTAACAATAATCAAAAACACATCTGCGAAACATCCTATTTATTTATTTATTCTTTATCTACCTATAGTGAATAGGTATCTTTTAAACTCACAATTTTCAATTCTTCATTTATAATATATAATTAATTATAAAATTTCATAATTAGATAATATATGAAAATACATAATTCTAATATAATGCAACTAATATACCGAATAAAAAAATTAAAATACATTTATCCATAACATAGTTTATTGATGTTGAAAAAATAATACTACGTTCGTACAATAGGTGGCGTCTTACATATTTCTTACGCAATATATTGTAGCGAGCGGCGCGCCGGCCAAATGCTCAAGGTCGTTCGCATGGAGTAGCCCCTTAACATGCGGAAACGCGTACTTTTTGAGAAAATGATTGAGATTGATGATGAGAGGCGATTTTCAAGGTTGAAATATCGATTCATTGGATCGATTCTGTATTGCATACCGATTAAAAAAAAACGATATTTCGGGCCTGAACAATCGATCTCAGATCGAAAAAAAAAAATAAAAATGGCACATAAAGGTGTCTTCGAAGAATTAATTAAGGCTATACAATATGTTATAAACATATTGTATAGCCTTAATTAATTCTCGATTGATTTGAGATTAATGATTCTCGAAATTGATTAATAAATTATTAATTATATTTGGTTTGTTTTATTTTAACAGTACCTATTAGGACAGATAATAAATAAAATAGTTTAGGTTCTACTTATGTCAATGAACCAAATTGATTGACCCCGACTCCAGCTGGTACGAGTCTGTCCTACCCCTAGAGTGGTTATATAGAGCCGGAGGCGCGTAGGGGGAGCAGCCTCGCTTCCGCAGCTTCGGCTTGTTGGTCGCCTTCGGCGACCAGCCTCAGCCACTCCGGCTCGTCCGATGCCTGCGATGTGTTACGCAAATGCGTAGAGGCTGCTCTTCCCGCAGCGCCGGAGACGTTGCAGTCTCAAAATAGATACAGAAATTCCTCTGAATTAGTCCTCCTACACCCCCCCCCCCCTATTGGACGAATGTCAATGGAAATTCGTAATAAAATAGGCTCAGAAGGGCTAACACTCAGAGCCGTAAAGTCAGTTTAAAAAAAAACAACAAAATATTGTAAAAATAAGTGATTTTCAACAATTTGTTTCTCAAAAAGTACGCGTTTCTGCATGTTAAATGTTTTGCGAGTGTGCTTATAAAAATGTAACCTTTCTGGTAAAAAATTATCAACACCCAACTCGAAGGACGTCAATGGAAAGTCTTACCGCTGCAGTTGGTATTGTCTCTCACGCGACACATCAGTGAGGCTATTCTCTTGCGTAATATTACTTCAGATCTATACACGCGTGCCTCGGCAAACATACCTGATGCGCTGCAAAAACGTGGCAGCCCCAACAACATCCTGTATCCATTGCTGTACTGAATACGTAGTGCATTTAGATTTCGGCGTGTATTTTTATACGTGGTAGAGCCCTGCTGCATCTATATTAATAGTATGGTTGTAGCACGAATGGGTCGGCTCGACCGGGGAAGGACCACGCTCTCACAGAATACCAGCTAATAGCGGCTTAATGCTGCAGTGTTTTGTATGGTGAGTGTAGAGAACCGGAGACACTTTTTACTGGAAAAGAGGCATTCCATCTTAGTCCTCACGGTTGACAACGCATCTGCATTTTAATTCGCAAACGAAGATAAATGTAGATGTCTATGGGCCACAGCAACCACTTACCATCAGGTGGACTGTGTGCTCGTTTGTCACCCTTATTCTATAAAAAAAAAACACTCTCTCCACAGGCTGCAGGTATAGAATGTCTGACAGTAAGCTTTGAATAATGTTATCTTAACTTGGTTAGTACACCTATAACGAGAAAGCATATTACACCGCCCCAACAACAGTTTATCAACATCTAAATCAGATAGATTCTCGGCGGTCCACTGTCTCAGATATCTGAATTTGTTAATGAAATGTTAAAATAATTATTTCAGGCAAATTCTCTTTAAAGACACGAAATCAAATCACTGACAACACAACAGCAAAGGAAAGAGAAATGTTCGGTCAAGAACGGTTATAATTTAAAGTGTTAGTACGACGAGCATACGCGCCATGCTCACTAAAATGTGTATCAACATTTTTTCTCAAATTGTATTTTTTATTTCAAGAAAAATCCACTTGCCACTCAAATAAATTAACGGAAAAAATAAACTTATTTATCAGTAACTTAAGACAATTCGTATAATTTAAATAATAGATTGAAAAATAATTATAAAGTACGTTTATCAAAATGAACATGTTACTGCTTCGGTATTTGAAATCGGTAACGCGTGTTAGTCGTCGTGCGGTCCTCCAGCACTCGGGTTTGTTAACACAGTAACGAGGATGTATTAGGTTGGCGTATTACAAGCAAAAAAAAAAACACTATTCGTAAGTAAATAACTAAAAAATCAGGAACATTTTTGATCGCCGTTAATGGATTGGCGTATTACAAGCAAAAAAAAAAAAACAATATTCGTAAGTAAATAACTAAAAAATCAGGAACATTTTTGATCGCCGTTAACATTTAAGTGATACCAAGCAGCAGATTTTTATTTGTTATATTATTTTTGTCTGTGTTTTTTTAAACTGTGATGTATTGGTGAGATAAAGGTCAATTGAAGTTAAAATAGAAAAATGTTCTAAACAAAGGCGTCGGAAAGAAGTAAGCGCGGCCTTTTCAAATGGACATTCTTCATTACAAAAGTGGATGGCGTCCAAGAATGTGAGCTCTTTTCTTTCAAGTGCGTCGAAGCCGCGGATAAAGACTTAATGAAATACCTTTTTGATGAACTCGGGATCGGAGTTTTTTTTAAAAGGCTAAGGAAAAACGTGCGCGACTTTTCGTGTCATTTGAAGTGTCGATATATTTTTTAATTTTTATTTTAAGTTGAATTTAGGTGAAGGCACTAAAGTTTGTTTTGTTAAAATGTAATTTTATTATATTTTAAAGTGATACAATAGTAATTGAAATCATCAAAATAGTTTTATTTTACAAGTTTTGAAGAGCGAATAATTTCAGACTTGTTTTCGTATACACAGAGAGAACATAGATTATATTCTTTACTGTCAATCTAGGACAATTCAACGTTCAAGGCCGGTGATGATAATGATGGTATTTTAGAAATAAATTATTGTTTAGAAATGAGTACCTACTTCAAGTTTAGATAAAACAAAATAATCTTTTTTTAGATGGTAGAGCCATGCTGCAGCTATATTAATCATATAGTAGTAGCACGAATGTGTCGGCTCGACCAGGGAAGGGCCACGCTCTCACAGAATACCAGCTAATAGCGGCTTAATGTTGCAGTGTTTCGTATGGTGAGTATAGAGAACCCGATACCCTTTTTACTGGAAAAGAGGCATTCCATCTTAGTCCTCACGGCTGACAACGCATCTGCATTTTGATTCGCATACGAGGATAGATGTAGATGTCTATGGGCCACAGCAACCACTTACCATCAGGTGGACTGTGTGCTCGCTTGTCACCCTTATCCTATAAAAAAACTATTTATAGATTAGTCAATTGAATGCATATCCAAATAAATCGCCACTCTATCTCAACAGTAATATCACAGTGAACGAATATATCCAACGAGTAAACGGCAAACAAATGAACAACAAATATAAATTTGTCATCATACAAGAGCTTCGTTTAGAAATAATTCTTTATTGATCTTGAAATAAAGAATAGAATCGTATAAAAACTATTATAGTGCGATGCTGTTAAATTGCCGTTTCACATGGAAACAAGTTGACAAGTTTTAAAGGGGCGTTTAGGCAAATAAAAAACTAATATAAGCACGCGGCGGCACGTGCCATGCACAGAACGGCTCGATATTGATGGTGTCGTGATAATTGGCGCTTAATTTGATGTACGAGCAATAGAGTGTGTTTTTTAATACGGTATTTTTAATTTCTCATTTGAATTTATGTTCAGGACCTTACCTAATGCATAACAATATTTAATCTGTGCCTAATGGTTCAAGTGACAGCCATCATTGAATATTGTATGTTGATGTATTTAGCTGTAATTTATATGTAGTAGTGTCAGTCATTTTTAGTACTGCCCAACTTTATACACGTGATAGAGCCATGCTACAGCTATATTACGGTTGTAGCACGAATGGGTCAAGTCGATCGGGGAAGGACCACGCTCTCACAGATAACCGGCGTATGCAGCTGCTGTATTTCGTATGGTGAGTGTAGAGAACCGTAGACTCTTTTTACTGGTAACGAGACATTCTATATCAGTCCTCACGGGTGATAACGTATTCGCATTTTGATTCTTCATCGGGGATAGATGTATGTGGACTAAAGCACTAGTACTATCAGGTGGACTGTGTGTTCGATTGTCATTCTTATTCCATAGAGGAAAACGTAAGTAGAGAACGTTTGCGTGGGAATCATTTTGCAAACATGTTTTGTTTTTACGATAAAATTTTGAAACTTAAGATTATATTTGTAAAATACATCGGTTTATCGTATATCGATATAGATACATTTACACAATTCAGCGAAACCAAACGTCAAACGTTATAACAAGGCCAACCACGATTCCCATTACAAGGAATCGGTGGATGCAAGTGGATCGAACGCGTGCTTTGTGGCCTTTGTGGCAATCAAATTTGATAGATCTCGGTATCGTAGTGACTAAACACGCTGCGGTTTCAATTTCCGCATGTGACAAGTTTGTTTCTGGTCTTGTTTTTATTACTATTTAAATAAATTTAGCTTGGGCGCTTATCCTTTAAGCCATGTCTTCATTTCATTCAGGATTTAAAAATGGTTTCAATTTTCGCATGCGACAAGTTTGTTTCGGGCGTAGAGGGAGTATGTTCATTCTCTCTCTACGGTTTCGGGTCTTGTTTTTATTATTATTTTAAGATTTTTGGCTTGGACGCTTGTACTTTAAGCCATGTGTTCATTTCATTCGGGATTTAAAAATCTTTTTTAAAATATGCCGATGCGTCACATTGAAAAGTTCTTCGGACATTTTGACGACAGCTAAACCCAACGGATAGTCGACGATGACAGTATCTCAAGTTCATATGGCGCCTAAGCGAACAAAATAACTTGAGGTTTATATCAAAATCGGAGCACTTGTTTCGTCGTTTTTACTTATAGTTCACATGCGCAGATAATACACTTTAATGTATCAAAACTACCAAAACTCACTTCAAACCATTAAATATAGTACGCGAGGGTAATATGGTCATCCGGTTAATATGGTCACTTTCTTACAACTCAAGAACTACAGCCTTGTTTACATGGATGACTTTGTGATACGATAGATCTTCATCAGTCAATCAAATAATAAATTGTCACAAGGGCGCTGCTTTATCGACGCTATTTTGGTAGTTTACATTATTATTATAGAAAATATTTTAGTACTGTGTAGCGTAGTTAATTTTCCTTATTATTGCCAAAGCTTGTTTGCTACTTTTTTCATATTATGTTAGTTTTAGTATACGACTTAGTGTTTTTGTAAGCTTAAGGTGTCCATATTGCCCTCACGTACCTTAAACGATAAAACAGGAGCAACGATCCGCCGACGATCAAGTTCCCTCCAAAACTCCCTTTTGAGTCTTGGTGTTTGTTTATGAATAGTTATACTTAAGTTTAATTTTATTTTATATTTATTAAATTTATTTAATTTATATTTATTAAAGTTTAAAACAACTCCAAGAGGATTACTAGCGGCGACAACCAGTAGCTGATAAATTTACTTTAGAAATTTTACCGCGCTTAGACCTCACGGACCAATAGACTCAACAGCAAATGGCGCAAGTACATAGTCATCTTTTAAAGATTCATATTTGGGCAATTTACTCAGTTTAGCTGCCCCTGATGTCACTCCTGCTCTAAATGAATTTTTTGTATCCTTCAAATTCCGGCCTTAAACGTATCCATGATATTACAGGCGACCAATATGTCTATGCGTCTAGCACCGTAGACCAGGGCTTTGCGTCTTTCCCAATGCACCATATTACCATTCGATCTCCTGCCATCGTCTATAAATATTCTAAAAGGCTCTTAAACCGAGGGAACACTTATAGAGACAAGGAGACACTACTTATGAAGAGTTTCGGATAACGTCATTCAGGGAACGGTGACGGAACAACCTACTAGCGGTTGTTACATATGAAAGTCAGTGGAGCCAAACTCGTTGACGCCGTTACCACAAGGGCACTGATGAAGCTGACAGATCTCTGCACCTAGACGTATTCTTAATATATGCGCCAGTTTTTCGCGTCAAGTAATGTACTGATATTACGATTACAAGTATTTAAAATACTTTCATGACACAGGAGAAATACTGTCCGTTAAAATAAAAAGGAAAATGGCCGTATAATGGCGGCTTAAGAGAACTCACTAATCCCATACTATCCCGTGGGTATCATGGGAGGCGACAGACGGAAACTGAAACAGAAAACGAGCAGCAACGTCATCCTCATAGTAACTTAAATTAATAAAAAAAACTATGGTTGCCAAACCGCCTACCAAGCGTGGTAATTATGGCATTGAATACCGGTCATTGACTGTTTTATAATAGTCTATTCTACCCAATAAAATACGGACGTTTTTTTAAAAATAAAACTAAAGTGACAAACGAAGTTACAATCCACCTTATGTTAAATGGCTGCTGTATTCCATGGACACCTGCAGTCAACTTCATACAGAGAAGGCTAAAGATGGGTTGTCACTCGTGAGGCCTAAGATGCAATGCCTCAGTCTGTAATTATATTGGCTTTTATGATGATGATGATGATGAAAAAAACTTAAAACTTGCAGTCTTTTTTTTACAAAACTGAAGGGACAAATAAACATAAATTCCACCAGATAGTAAAGGATTACTGCAGTCCATAGACCGCCAATGGCTGCAGTCAACTTCATACAAAGAAGGCTATAGATACATCTTTATCCCTGAGAGCTAAGACGGTATGGCTCACAGCCTCTCATTTCAGGGTCATTACGTGCCGCGATTTGTAACAGTTCCATTGCTTTCGGCCGGGATGGAACACAGGTCGCTAGCATATTATGGAAATTACGGTGATAAATCACGGCTTTTTACCATGCTTTGGTTAGCTTCACGTCTATCTAATTATGAATGGAATCTTTTAACGTTATTTTCACCAGCATGTAGAAGGCCAATTGACTTAAAAATTTGCACTTATCTCAAGGACCGATGACAATACAATAATTTAATAACTATGAATCAGTATTTGCATTAGTATCATTACAGCTAATCAATGCGTCTTGTTTAAGTACTCTTAAACTCTAATTATTGTACGTGGTAGAGGCATTCTGCAGATATATTAGAAGTATAGTTGTAGATAACACATTCGTGTTATCTACAACTGGTCGGATCGACTGGGGAAGGACCGCGCTCTCACAGAATACCAGCGTAAATTAGCAGCTTAATGCTGCTGTGTTTTGTATGGTGAGTGTAGAGAACCGGATGCTCTTTTTACTGGAAACGAGGCATTCCATCTTAGTTCTCACGGGTGACAAAGCATCTGCATTTTGATTTGTAATTGTGAATAGATGTATGTAGATGTCTATGGGCCATAGAATCCATTTACCATTAGGTGAACTGTGTGCTCGTTTGTCACCCTTATCCTATAAAAAATATTAATTATATATTATATGGTACAGGTACATAAATATAATGATACTTGTAAATAAGGACAACACTACCCCATCGCCTCCGCTAAGTGATTTGTCCGCTTGCGTGCATTATTAATGTCCGGGAAACGAGCCGAATCTCATCTCACCCCCTGCTCCTGTAAGTATTTATATTGAAATAAAATATATCTCCTTTATAATCCAATTCATTCCTCATTGTTTTGTAAATCACATTTATACCTTCAAAACAGTAATATAAATAGGAAATATCAAAAACGAATTGAGGTTCCAGAGCTTGCGTGAATTTTAAAAACCAGAAATTTTAATTTTCTACCGACTTTAAACAGGAAGAGGCACTCAATTAGACTGTATGTTGTTTTTTTTATGTGTGTTGCCTTAAAACTTTTTTCTGGGTGAACCGATTTTTTTGAAGAAATTTTACTAAACTCTTACGAAACTATTTTTCCCGAGGTAATTAAAAACGTGTATTTAGAAAACTTTGAGGAAATTTGAGATTTAAGTCTAAAAGAGAGTTAAAATAGTATTCACACATTTCTATAATGCTTTTGCTAATGCAGCTTTTCTTTTTTTATAAATAAGTAGCTGTTTTCATACATCCGCCTTGCCTTTGCACGGTTGATTTCTGGATCTCGACAACAATAACAGCTTCCTAGGTCCAATTGTGAATTTAAACTATTCTCTAATCAATTTAAACACACACACAAAATTTCATCAAACTCGATCCATCCGTTTAAGTGTTCAGTCACATACACACAGACAGAAAAATTATATAATAATAATTATATAATATATATGCATGTATTATATATATAAACCTTCCTTTTGAATTATTCCGTCTATTGATGATTGATAAAGCCGTTGTGTAGATTAAAATATCTAAGCGTACAGAAGACTGGAAGCGACTTTGATTTATACAATGTAGAGAAGATGTAATGATTTCCCCATCAGAGCACATTATTATTCACAAGTAGCGACAAACAACGATTAACAGAATACATATATGCCATTAAAAACATAACTTGTAAAAAAAGCCAAGTCTCACAACTCAGTTCTTCTACCGTAAAAATTTGTGAGATTCATGTAATACCAAGTCGGTTAATTTATTCAGTCCATAGATTGATACATAGATTGACTTGGCAATCGCATGAAAACACAATATATCTCACAAGTTATACATATTATATTAAATTAGATTGTTTAGTGCGATTGCCAAGTCTATGTATCAATCTATGAACTGAATAAATTAACCGACTTGGTATTACATGGATCTCACAAATTTTTACCGTAGAAGAACTGAGTTGTGAGACTTGGCTTTTTTTACAAGTTATGTTTTTAATGGCATCTCATTTCTTTTTGTAGATAGTTATATCTAGGTAGCTATTTACACCTATTATTCCATTATTCATATATAAGTATACTGATTCATTCACTGCAAATGTAACTTTGTAATACTATATGTTTATATGGGATTACAAAGTTATTTATGCAGTAGATATATCTCGAAAAGTGGACCGAAATTGTAAAATATTTTAATTTTTCCTTGATTTATATATTAAACAATAATTTTATTCCAAATTTGAAGTTTCTATGTCTGCTAGAAGTGCCTCAGAGTTTTGATGATCGGTCAGTCAGTGAGTGACAAAATTAAGAAACTTTGACTAGTAATAATTCTTAAACTACTGGTTCAAATTTAATAATATTTGGAATATGCCGAGTTTATACAATGCCTACTTGTTTAGTTAAAAGGCTCAGGCTTCTAGTTTTATCCATAACGAAGTTATAGGGTTTCAGATATGTCCTGAACTGCTTCGAGAAAAGGATGGTACGGCCGTCCCGTTTTTTTGCTCGACTTGGCGAGGGCACTACCGTGCCCCCAGATACTTAAACAACGACTCTTCATCGTTTCGTTTTTTTTGCTTTCGGAAATGTTGCAACATATTATGTATGCTAAACAAAATATTGTAGCGACTGTTCGATCGACAATCCTCACAGCCGTCGAGTCGCTACGTGAATGGCGATCCTTTATTCAATATTAATTTTCTTCTGATTCCAAAAAAGTAGAAAGAAAACAATAAGCCTTTAAAAACCTAATATTTTCAGCTGAGTCTTTTAGTAATCAAATCTTTTTGAGTCAGATATCGCTATTAAATTAAAGTTTTAAGAATAGAGATTTCCCGATCATAAATATATACTCGATTGTGATTTATTACAGGCTTAACAAGGGATTGTAATATTGTTTAATAGGCTATGGAGTTAAGGCGCTGGTGACTCATAGTGTACTCACTGCCTTGACGCCACCGCATTGTCTTTTTACAGCAGCCACATCCGCTTACACGCAGTTCAAGTGATGCAACTCGACGATTCAATTTGAATCAGAGACAAGTGGGGAGGATTGGAGTCGGGCGGGGGTGAGATGAGACGGGTGATGCGACTGACGACGACGCGCTGATGGCTAAATCGTGTTCGACTCACACCTGAATGGCGTTTGATAGTTGTAAGTATGCTCTACTTAAAATAAAAAAAAGTCATGAATAAATCAAATAAAGTGGTGTTGCACTGGCCATATTGCTCGAAGAACTGACAATTACTGGGGAAAAAAGGCACTCGGTACTTATAAGTGAAGTAAACGGGGATACCCCACCACCAGATGGAGCGAGATATTGAGACATTATGTATATTATGATGTCATTATACGCAGGTAGCACAGGGCAGTGTTTGCAACAGGATTTGGGTGAGGGGCGGGGGACTATGTTCACAAATGACCTTTTACTTGACAGTAAATACACCTCAGTTTTTTAGTGTTAGGATTTGATGTGGTTATTATATCGTGTTTTGACACTGTTTGTGTGAATCTACATTTAGTCAAGAATTACCACGGATAGGGTAAGTTTAAGACAAGTGGGGCTTTCGTTTTACACATGCCTATAATTTGATATACATTCAAACTGGGTCGATCAAACACATACACAGTAAATTTTATCTGTGGCTCATAGAAACACACAACTTTTATTGATTAAAAATCTAAATGCAGATTCGTTGTCACATCTGATATTGTAAGCTCACCATGCTATTTAATACTGATATTCCTTGAGAGCCTAACCCTTCTTCGAAGAGAACCATTCGTGCTGTCTACAACGTTCGAAAATTGCAAACAACCCTTAGAGGCAGACGCCCTTTTCTTGAAAAATGTTTTGTTTATTTATTTTTAATCTATAATGTATTCCCCTCAAAAATAAAGAACAGTTACAGGAATTCTCTACCTCTTTTAGTCAATCCTTTCCATTTTTATTGTAGTTGTAACCTATTTATTAGCAAATAAAGCTTTGTTAGCATAAGTAGAGCAACATAAACAGCGCTACGGGCCTCTCGACAGTCGACACGGTGGACCGCAACATGTTTGCCTCGCGAAACTCGGCCCAGCCGCAAGTTGCACTAGCTAAGTTGCTAAGCGAGCTTCGAGTTTTTGCGATGCTCCCAGGTCACTTCTAAAAGTTTTATTTTCAGCTTTAGATGTAAAACTTTTATGCTAGATTTTATTTTACCAATGTTTGGATATATACTATTTCTATATTTAATTGAAGTATATTAAATTTATTTGATATTTTTCCTTCTTCTGAATTAGCCGATTTAGCGCTGACTTTTCAATCATCGAATAAAATCAAAGGATCCGTAGTAGAGCCATACTGTGGCTATATTATTGTTGTAGCAGAAATGGGTCGGCTCGAACGGGGAAGGACCATTGCGCTCACAAAATACCAGTGTAAAATAGCAACTTAATGCTGCTGTGTTTCGTATGGTGAGTGTAGAGAACCGGAAACCTGCATTTTGATTCTTAATCGAGGATAAATGTCGACGTCTATGGGCCACAGCATCCACTTACCATCAGGTGAATTGTGTGCTCGTTTTTCACCATTGTTCTATAAAAAAAAACATAAACAAAAAAAAACTCAAAAATTGTTTAAATGTTTCACTTTTAAATTTCGTTGATGAATGAATTTTATTTGACAATTCAAAAAATCGGCCCTTAAAGTGATTTAACCTACTTCTTACAACTTTGTGAATTAGTGCCGTTGTCTAGGTATTTCTCATTCATAGAAGTTAAAGTAGACGGCTCCGTGGCGCAGTAACTTAGCCCTCGTCCACAGTGCGAGCCTAGCGCGGTTGCTACGACGGGCGCGAATTATCAAACATATGAAAACGCCGTTTCCGTCCATAGTGTAGTGACTAAGGCCGACGCCTAGTGCGACGGGCATGAGCGATATAGCACGCGTAGTTTTCAAACGTTCATATCCGCGCGTTTTGGCCACACTACAGGCCTAATAAACCTAGCAAGCTAACAGCATAGCAAAGTGGCGAAGCAATTAGCTTTGTAGCGTTTAAGTTGCCGTTGAGCAATCAGTTTCAAAATAGGAGGTTCAGATGCCTGGGTGATCAGTAATCGATTGCTGAAAACAGAATATGAAAATTCGAAACCGTTCTCGAGATAATCGTGGGACAGACGGACAGACGGACGGACAGACGGACAGACGGACAGACGGACAGACGGACAGACGGACAGACGGACAGACGGACAGACATCGTGAATTCAATAAGTGACTTCGCATCTATCCTCTATTCCAAATCAAAATGTAGATGCGCTGTCACTCGTGAGGACTAAGATGGAATGCCTCATTTCCAGTAAAAAGGGCCTCCGGCCACCTGCACTCACCATGTGAAACGCAGAGGTAAACCTCTACTTCACGCTGGTTTTCTGTGAGTTCGTGGTACCACCCCGGTTCGAGCCGGCCCATCCGTGCGACAGCAAAATCTGCCGCGTGGCTCTACCACTGTTAAAACAATCTTCATACAAATTAAAAAAGTCACCATTTATTTGTCGGGTTTTATTTATTTAGTTTCGTTCATTTTCTAATGTTCAAAATCTCCCATCTCAGGATCGGACTGTCTAGTAGAAATACTAAATCCTCGTACATGGTTTACAATACCTGTAATACGTCTAAGCACACCAACAGCTCGCTCCAGCTCTCTCGTCACTGTGGCCACGGCACGCGCCCGCCGTCGCGCCCGCAACAGGCTCAAGTCGCCGCGCATTCACTGTGGACGCACATTACGCATTGATTTGAGGTGTTAAGGGTGAGGTTCGAATGCCGCTCAGAACAAGTATTAGTATGTCATTATAGCCTTTCACAAGTCCACTGCTGAATAAATGCCTCCCCCAAAGAATGCCACAAAGCACGGTTCTGAGCCACCTGCATCCATTGACTCCCTGCATGTCTTACCAGGTCGTCACTCCATCTAGTGGGGGTACACTTCGCCTACCGGTACGAGACTGCCACTCGAGTATGTTTGTATATGTCGTTGTGCGATTTATGTATGTAAACTGCATCAATGATACAAGAGAAAAATGCTAATGGGGAAACCATTTAAAGAAGAAAGAAAAATGAAACGTCTCAATCAAGGACACAAAACAATCCACCTAATGGTAAGTTGATTCAAACAAGATGAAAATGATGAGACCTTTGTAAATTAAATCGAATTCACTCACCATACGAAAAGCAGCAACATTGAGCTGCTATTTCACGCTGGTATGTCGTATGTAGTATATTCGAGCGAAGACCTTTCCCGACTCGGCCGACCCAATGTTCTTCAGCTGTTTCTGTTGTATATGTATATATGTATATATCTTTATATATAAAAAGTACGTGTCACGTTGTTTGTCCGCGATGGACTCCTAAACTACTGAATGATTTCAATGAAATTTTTCGTCAATGTGCAGTTTGTTCCAACTTAAAAGATAGGATAGCTTACATCTAAATTTATAGTCGCAATACAATATTATTTTATTGAAAATTATTTCTCTATTATTTGACAGTCACAATTATCTGTTAGCTCCAAACGATTCTGTCAGATGACGATATATGTTGACTGGATTGAGTAAATATTTAATAGATGGCGTTATTTTTTAAAAATACAAACGTTTAATATAAGCTACAATTTAGTAGTATAACCACCACGTGTTGCTGTAAGTATTCAACAGATAGAACCGATTTCAAAAAAAAATTGCAGACTGTGTGCAGTTTGGTCCAACTTGAGAGATAGGATAGTTTTTATCCCGATAAGTGACCCTCAATTTTTTTATTGCTAATTTCAGGAGTTTTTTTGGGAAAGCAAATGGTCGTTCGGAAAGGGCAGAACAACGTCTGCCTGGTCAGCTAGTATATATATATATATATAATCTTAGGTGATAGTTATATATATGTATATATATAACTATCACCTAAGATTTTCATTGTGTTTTTGAAATGGAAGCACTGATATATCATAATTACAACATAGAGTTCGAAATTATTTTTTTATAGGATAAGGGTGACAAACGAGCACACAGTCCACCTGATGGTAAGTGGTTGCTGTAGCCTACAGACATCTACATCTATCCTCAATTACGAATCAAAATGTAGATGCGTCGTCACCCGTGAGGACTAAGATGGAATGGCTTGTTTCCTATAAAAAGGGTCTCCGGTTCTCTACACTCACTACTATTTTGCGCTGGTATTCTGTGAGAGCGTGGTCCTTCCCCGGTTGAGCCGACCCATTTTTGCTACGACTATACTGCTAATATAGCTGCTAAATACTCACTGGAGTATTCACGTCTTCGAATTATTTTTTTGATTTTTCTGACATGCAGATTTCTTCAAGGTGTTTTCCTTTACCGCCGAGCACGTGGTAAATTAGCACTCGAAATCGCAATTAATAATTTTATTGGTGCCGGTGATGATTGTACCCGGGTAATGTGAAATATACAGCAAGGACTTAGCCCCTAAGTTACCACCTTACCTATCTCTTACAAGTTTAAGGCCTTACCTTAGCTATCTTGTATAAATTATTATGTTCCTATATATTTTCATACCATAAGGTTAACTGTGCGCTTCCTTGTCACCTTTAGTTGCTAAAAATAAAAAAAATACTGCACTAATATTTGTAAATTAGTTAACTTCGTCATAATTTACTTGAGATTAAAGGTTACGTATAAAGTTTTTACTTGGTAGAGCTATGTTGCATAATGGTTGTAATACGAATCGGTCGTCTCGACCGGGGAAGAATCACGCTCTCACATAATACCAGCGTAAGATAGCAGCTTAATGCTGCTGTATTTCGTATGGTTAGTGTAAAGAACTGGATACTCTTTTTACTGGAAACGCGGCATTCCATATTAGTCCTCAGGGGTAAAAAACGCATTTGCATTTTGATTCGCAAACTTGGATAGATGTACATGTCTATGAGCCACAGCAACCACTTACCATCAGGTGGGCTGTGTGCTCGTTTGTCACCCTTATACTATTAAAAAAAACTGCATCCGGGACTGGTTGGCGTCGTACAGCAAAGCTGCTCAATTTCCCGCCCAAAGGCTAAGTGTAGCTTTTCAGGAAACTTTTTTTGGTTAAATATATTTATTGGTTTATCATTTATTATTACATCCTGTATATTGCGTTACCCTCGTCTATCAGGCTATTACGCCGCGTTTCAATCGGGAAGTAGTTAATTTAAAGTAGGTAATTTAACAGTTAATTTAACAGTGGTAGAGCCACACGGCAGCTTTTGCTGTCGCACGGATGTGCCGGCTCGAACCGGGGTGGTACCACGACCTCACAGAAAACCAGCGTGAAGTAGAGGATTACCTCTGCGTTTCGCTTGGTGAGTGCAGGTGGCCGGAGGTCCTTTTTACTGGAAATGAGGCATTCCATCTTAGTCCTCACGGGTGACAACGCATCTACATTTTGATTTGTAATAGAGGATAGATGCAGATGTCTATGAGCCGCAGCAACCACTTACCATCAGGTGGACTGTGTGCTCGTTTTTCACCCTTGTGCTACAAAAAAAGGTAGGTACAGCCAATATATGTCTTACTGCTGGGCACTGGGCTCCTTCCATTTATATTACTTTACCCTTACCGTTAGGCTACTACAATGCCAGTTAACGAACTTTACATGTCCTGCAACTTTTTTTTTAATCCTCGGATATGGAGTTTTCCTTACGAAATTTTCTTTTAACGCTATGTTTGCAATCAACAGTTAAATTGATACGAACTGGGATCAAACTTGCTTTGTTTGCGTATTAGAGCGCTTATCTGTTCTACTAGCTGATTGATACCCGATCGCTGCCGGGCGCACGATAATATTTTATTGCGGAACCTAGATGTAAAATACAATATAATAAAAATAGAATTTTTTTTTGATAGGACTATCGTAAAATCCGTTGTTAGTGAGTGTCTTCATTGTAAAATGAGTAACTATACTACATTTCAAGTCAATCGGGTGTATATTTTAAGAGATCTCGTGATTAGTCAATCAGCGGTATTTGTCCTATATATATATATATATATATATATATATATATATATATATATATATATATATATACTAATACAGACGTACACATACATAAATCTACTTAAATACATTAAATATGTACATTATATTATATATATATATATATATATACATATGTGTGTGTGTGTGTGTGTGTGTGTGTATACACAGTCAGGTCATAAGTATTGTCACACAGTAAAAACTTTTATTTTAGAATGCTGGCCACAGAAAAGTTTATTGAATTCGAATTTTGAATTATTCATGAAAATAAAACTGTATACTTTTTAGAATTTTACTCATTTTTAAATATGGAGTGGACGCTTAAAGAAGACCGTGTTGCAGTTATTGCGTTGCATCGTTGTGGTTACGCGCCAATTCAAATTTTTGACATACTGAAAAATTTGAATATAACCAAAAGATTCGTTTATCGTACCATCAAACGGTACAATGAAGACTCTAGTGTAGATGACAGGTCAAGAAGTGGTCGCCCTCGGTCTGTTAGGACTCCAGCAGTGATAAAAGCTGTGAAGGCGCGAATTCAAAGAAATCCTAAACGTAAGCAGAAACTGTTGGCCCTTCAGATGGGGTTAAGCAGAACCACGGTGAAAAGGGTCTTTAATGAAGACTTAGGGCTTCGGGCATGTCGAATAAAAACAGGACATCGTTTGAATGCTCGTCTAATGGACCTGAGACTGAAGAGATGCTGCGCTTTGTTGAAACGGTACGCCGGAAAAAAATATCGGGAAATTCTTTTTTCGGATGAAAAAATTTTTACCGTAGAAGAGAGCTACAACAAACAAAATGATAAGGTGTACGCACACAGTAGTGAAGAAGCGAGCAACCGTATTCCGCGTGTCCAACGAGTTCATTTTCCATCCTCGCTCATGGTATGGGTTGGAGTTTCTTATTGGGGCTTAACAGAGGTAGGTACATTTTTGTGAGAAAGGTGTAAAAACGAATGCAGTTGTGTATCAAAATACAGTCCTGACGAACCTTGTGGAACCTGTTTCTCATACCATGTTCAATAACAGGCACTGGGTATTCCAACAAGATTCGGCGCCAGCTCATAGAGCGAAGAGCACACAAGACTGGCTGGCGGCGCGTGAAATCGACTTCATCCGGCACGAAGACTGGCCCTCTTCCAGTCCAGATTTGAATACGTTAGATTACAAGATATAGCAACACTTGAAGGAAAAGGCGTGCTCAAAGCCTCATCCCAATTTGGAGTCACTCAAGACATCCTTGATTAAGGCAGCCGCCGATATTGACATGAACCTCGTTCGTGCTGCGATAGACGACTGGCCGCGCAGATTGAAGGCCTGTATTCAAAATCACGGAGGTCATTTTGAATAAACTTTAGTGTCATAAGAATCTATGTTTTGTTAAGTTAATTTTGGTATATAAATGGTTACATAATGAATAACTTGTTTCAATTATTTTATATTAAACATGTGACAGAGTTTATGACCTGACTAGGTATATATTATAGATTATATTTAACGAAGAATGTGTTAAGTTCGTCTCCAAATACCAAACTTTCATCCACGCGGGATGCCCTCTTAATTGACAGACGATTTAGCCATCGAGCGGTGGCGGTATAAATTGTTATTTTTTTTTCATTTAAACCAGTGATTCCTTTGGGCCGCAAGAACTCGTAAATATGGTCCACGAAAGATTTAAATATTTATTAGCTTTTACAATAAATGCACAAATAATACTGTTAATGAATGCTTCTTTCAGTTTATATATAAGTATGTTAAAAATTCTGATAAGAACTTATTATTACATTTACACACTTATTTCTTTTACCTTGTGGCCCTTGCTCAAAAAAAGGTTGGGAAACCCTGATTAAAATTGAGAAACTCGCCAACTCGTCTGTCCAACGTCTGGAGTTGGGCAAATTGGCCAAGTAATGCTTGTCAACTAGCGTATTTAAGAAAGATTTAAGTTTGACTTAAAAATGTGGCTGGTCACCATCGATTATAATTATGATAAAGTTACTTTTAAAGTGATATTGTGCATACAAAAAAAAAATGTACTTGTATAAATTATCTAATTATGAAGCAGTTTTCTAGTCAACTATCAGTCTGAACTATGTAAAGAGGTGCGGATCATTAATTTATAAAGATATAGATACTAAAAAGAATAATAAAAGTTCACGTGTAGAAAGAACGGAAAATAATACAAACACGATTAAATTATATTATCACAGCATATTATTTTTGCTCACAAAAATCATTATCCGTTTAAGGCATCGCTGGCAATTATTTTAATCCTATAGCGAGCGCGGCCCGATGCGGAATGAAATAATTTAACAGCCCCCTCTACCTCCCTCGAATTCAAGATGGCGCCGGGGCGGGGCAGAGGGTGGGGCGTGCCGCCTCATTTGAATTTCGAACGCGAGCTTTTCGAACGTGTGTTCAATTCCGAAACGGGTTTTCGGCCAATTAACTTCGGTTTACTGCATAATTCGGTTTCTGCAGTTAGAGCACAGTACAATACTCTATTGTTATTTAATTGGTTACAATATGAAGCAATATTTGTTACAAGGGCTGTTTGTTATCTATTAATTATTGTTAGCTGCATGGTCAATTAATTCAAATCTTAAATTACTAAGTATAAATATTAGAAAATTATAATTATGGAATAATAACTATTTGGAAGGTCAATAACTAATTTTAAAAGAGACATATCTAACATTTTAAGAATAGATGTAAGAATAAAATGTATCCTTTAATATATTTTATGAAATATGGCTACAGTATAAAACGGCAGTGTCATAAAACAACAAACAAAGGAACACAAACACAAAACAGGCGTCATTACAACTTCGCAAAACTAATCACCGACGCCGCGAGCTCAAAGATTTCCAACAAGTCTCTATTTCCCTATAAAAAGCCCCATAATACCTACGTCGAGGCAAACAGTGTATTGTGAGAACTTTCACAATATTATGTAGAGTGGTGTAATGCCGTCACAAAGGATCCCCCCGCCTCGCTCGGTAAATAACGCTTTGTTCTACGAAGCCAAATTTTGACAATCACTAGCTCACTCCTCTATATCTACGCAGACGGGGTGGGTGGCAAAGAATAATATAACCCAGATTCGACATTTTGTTTAACTGTGCGAAGCTAGAGGTTTCATAATGATGGTAATGTTTAAAAAAAAGTATATTTTAGTGTTGTTAATGTTGGGATAGGTACAGGCTAGAGGGTACATCTTGTCTACACCATCCTGTATATGGTTGGAAGTCATAGTGGAAGATTAATGGAAATTACATATGTTTTGTTAGAAGTGTTGGATACACCCAAATAACATAGTACTTAGAACCCATAAACAATGGGACAGGGAGAAACGAAGACACGCAGTTAAACTAATAATTAGAACAGGCATGTATTTTATATTTTTTACATCTATATTTATCATCAATTGATTCTCAATTGAACATAAATATAGATATCTGTGGGTCACAGCATCCACTTTCCATCAGGTGGACTGTATGATCGTTTGACACCCAATTCTATAAAAAATATAAACTAAGTTGTATACGCGATAAAATCTTACGGATTTTAGTTTTATTAAAATGTTTAATTTAAGGTAACTTCGGCTCATTATTCTTTACAAATTATTAATAGCTAAAGAAATAATTACATCGTAAGAGCACATCAAACGTATTTTACTTAAGTATTTAAATGTCAAACCATTTTCGCAAAAGCAACCTACTGAACACAATAAATCTCTAACAGCTTTCTAGATTCTTTAAATACACGCAAGTATAAGTACAATTACATACTGTGTACCTTCTATGGCTGGACACGTTTTCTTATTTATATGTTATTTTTAGGCTTTTTACGATGTTTTCCTTCACCGCCGACATCGTTATGTAAAGATCATGCAAATAGTATGTACCTAAGTGCTATGCAAGGGTGGAGTCTCCTAACACAATTTTATACTTAAATTACCCCAGTAACGGTTATATTGTATGTATGATCATTTACTGAATAAACTATTTATTTTAATTTTAATTACCGCTGATGTCGTAAATCAGTACTTAAAATTGAAATTTACAATTTCATTGGTGTCAGCAGAGATTAAACTCTGGTTGCTAACCTACTATAAAAACAAAAAGTGCCTGAGGAATGAAGCTTCAAGAATCGAATAAAAATAAAAATAATTTGCAAAGATTTATTTTCTACTCTCAGCAGCTCTTCCAAATTTTCAACCATTACATAATCTTTGCCACCTTTCTTTGTGTGAGTAAGGGGGCGCTCCCTCGACAGGGGAGTGAAGTAGGGATGTACGCCAGTCCAATGTTGACAATTGATGGATATCTCTTGTCTTCTGAAGGCAGGATTAATGGCTCGCTGCAACAATGGTGTCGATTCCTGAAGGATTACGCACTTGAAAGAGTGAAGATGCGTTGCCGGCAATGAAAAGAATTTCCTTCGACATTGAGTGAGGATATTTTAAAGATTTTAGGGTCGTATTTGTTCGTCACCGCGCTTTCAGGATGGATATTATATCAATCGGTTCGGTATCATTTTTAGTTTCTCTTTTTTTATAGTGACAAACGAGCACACAGTCCACCTGATGGTAAGTGGTTACTGTGGCCCATAGACATCTACACCTATCTTCATTTGCGAATTAAAATGCAGATGCGTTGTCAGCCACGAGGACTAAGATAGAAGCCTCTTTTCCAGTAAAAGCATCTCCAGTTCTCTATACTCACCATACGAAACACAGCAGCATTAAGCCGCTATTTTACACGCTGGTATTCTGTGAGAGCGTGGTCCTTCCCCGGTCGAGCCGACCCATTCGTGCTACAACTATACTATTAATATAGCTGCAGCATGGCTCTATCACGTGAAAGAAAAAACTCGTTAAACTATAATATGTTCAGTTAGCAATTATTAAAATGAAAAAGTCTTTAAGTATTCAAATTAAAGACTGTGTAGGTTTTGACAGGCTAAAACCTTATGAGAGTTATTAATATAATAATAGTTATGTTTATTGTATTTTTTGTAAATTATTTATAGTATGAAAGCGACACGTCGTTTAGACCTAGGTATACCTTCATGATTAGAAACAAATAAATTACCTTTGGAGTCGATAACACGACATAATGTATATTAAGTTTATTAATCAAAGTAATTAATCAAATAAAAAAGGGTTATTATAGTATTAAAGAATTTATATAGCTGTTATTTAAAAAAAAAAAGTCCCGCTGGGTTTCTTGCTGGTTCTTCCCAGGACAGAGGTTTTTTTTTCGAACCAGTGGTAATTATACAAAAGAGTGACTTTCAATAAGCATTATTTATAATCTATATTGAATAAAAAAGTTTCTGTTTCTGTTTCAAAAGTTCACGGCAAACAACAACGGCTAAACTGTACCTATAATAGGTAATTTTTTGCGTCGTAATGTCCACCAGACTGAATTTCGGTCACGGCGGTCAGCCTCAACGGAGACTAGCCACACGCAGGACAGGTAGTATAGGTACCTAGCGTCCTAGCGTGTGCGCAAGCACAGGTGAACACTCTATTCCCTCACTCTTAAAAGTTTTGCGTTGTAATGTAGCGTATGCAGTGCTATTAGATAGATTTCTTATCCATATTATCTATCATTATTGATTTGTTATTGTATTTTGCCGTATACTTTTAAAGTCATTAGAAAACCTGAGCGTATTTCAGATAGCAAAACTAGATTCTTACTTAACTATTTTGTGATATGTTGAAGACGTCTTCAAAGAAAACTTACTAAATAAGAAAAAAGTAGAAAATATATTCAGGCATTATTTTCTGTATTTAAATCTCACGTTCTTGTCCATAATTTTATTTATTCAATGCACTAACTAATTTTGTTAGTGCATTAAATTAAAACTACACCTACTAAATGAATTCCGTGACCGCTATCAACATACCGACGGTGCAATAAGCACAGAACAAAACCCGAAATCACGCAATTTAGCCGGTCGCTGGACTGACTACAAGCAAGCCAACATTATCATTGACAGCGTTTATGGCCGCTCAAGACATATCTACACAAATATTCCGCCTTGTCCAGGCGTCCGTCCTTACTACGGAACATTATTGACTCGTCCAATAAACGTGCGATGCCCGCTCGCCTTTTGTCAGCCCCTGTTGTCTTAGTATGGAGATGGATTTATTATTAAAAAAAAACTAGAGAGAATATTCTTGCAACAATCGATTACAAAACTTCTTCACCTTCTTCATCGGCGCGAAAAGTCTACTGCTAATCATGGAGCTCTCTCGCTGTAGAAAGGAATTATCTCGTCACGCTTAGCAGGTGTATTGACCTATGACGCACTCATGACGCAACAGTGATGGCACTGGCATTTAACAGAAGCCATAGCATTTTTTTTGCGTTGTCTCTAGTCGCTTCGTACGGCAACCCCGAAATGAAAACGGAATAGTGAATTTTTTTACACTGCCACTACACTATAGTGCCTACGGGATGTTATATATTCCTAACATAACATCCTTGGAGCTATGTACGATTATATGCGAAGTTGTGATATTTCAAACCATATTTATCCAATTTAACCACGGTAATAACTTTTTGATTTCTGATTTATGAAAATTTGTTTTGTTTTGTTAATTATTGTGTAACTTTAATGATTGTAAACTTTTCTTTTTTTAAATCCTGCTGGATTTCTTGTTAGTAGTAGACAGAAATATTTTCCGAAAGTTTTTATATAAAAGTAGTAACAGCGAATTATCCTTAGAAGATATATACTGTCGCGGAATTTTTTAGAACATTTCAAGAGGAACGATTTATCTATATGTTATTGCCATGCAACTACAGGGCTGGGTGTTCCAAGTGTATTAGGTATTTACAGGCGGCCGTTGCTAAGATCGAGTCGGGCCGCGCATATGATCGTGATTTTTACAAAATAATCATAAATATATTGTTTTAAAGTTAAAAACAAATAGTCACACAATGAGAAATAAACACACAACCAAAAGCTTGACTACAGTCTATATAAGTTCTATAAAACTATAGTTATTTACAATTGAAATTATTTATATTTAAAAAAAACGAGCGAAGAGAATTTATTCCAAAATTAATTACCTATAAATTGATATTTTTTATACAAAAAAGGAGTATTAGTACTTGTTTAAAATGAAATTTGGCTTGTAAATAAAGCTGCAAATCGAACGTAGTTCGGTAATTTGTTCTATTGAAAATTGTATTGTATAGTATATTGATCGGGTATATCGTAAGGAGAAAGAATGTATTTAAATTTTTTTTCAGCTTCCAAATGTAATAATTTGCCTATCAAATACCAATTTTAAAACGGAAAAAACAGGAACACCCAGCCTTAACTAATGACGCAGCATTCGTGGAAGCTCTCAAAAAGCACGATTATTTTCCGACTTAGTTGACGATTTATTAGTGTATGTACAAAATATAAAGTCTATGTTCATCTGCAATAATGTTCCTTTCAAATGGTGAAAGAATTTTTCAAATAGGTGCAGTGGTTCGGGGGATACCCTCCACATAAACACAAACTCACAAAATTCGCATTTCGCTCTCTCTCTTTCTCACTCTCTCTCTCTCTCTCTCTCTGTCTTTATAGTGAAAGTAAGAATCGATAAAAAAATAAATATATAATAAAAGGGTCTGTCTCCATAATTCGCAACTGAAACGGTCTTTATACCGGCACATTCCGTCGCGTGATTAAATGAGCCGCCGGGCATCGCGATATTGCCGACAATCTCACGACTACGCTAGTGAGGATTGCCTTTACATAGCCCTATGGACCCGTCCGATTTACCACCAACATGTTGTTACTGAGTCGATCGATAACACGCACTTAGAACACACACGCATGCTCACTATGCACACATATAAATATTTGAAGGGGTAATATAGGTTATATTTATAATTAATTTGTCGAGCAAATCTTCTTTCTAATCGAACAAGCGATCTGTGTCAATAGCCTGCTTTTGTTTTGATCATCGAAATATAAAGATAAAGAGTCAATCGAGTTAAGAATGCACCTGATGGTTAGTACCTAATGTAGGCAAGCTACCTGCAATCAACTTCAAATAAAAATGCGTTTATCACCTCTGAGGACTAAGATGAATTACCTGACAGTCTGTAAATGTATTTCTCGATGTATCATGGCTATCTTATGACTCCTTTTCACTATATTTTGTTTTTGTTTATCAATCATATAATACAAAAATGATTTCTGAGGTAATGATATTCTAACTTTGTATACATAGAAACCTACTATGGATTGTTGTACAGCCGTTAATAGGTTTTCATTGATACGCTCAACCGATGTCAGCGTTCACCGTCGGTCGAGCACTAAATCAAGCCTTATAGTAGATAAATTAATTATTTACAGTAGACTTAAACGTGGTAAAGCCACACTGTAGCTATATTATTAATGATATAGTTGTAGCACGAATGGGTCGGCTCGACTGGGAGAGGACCACGCTCTCACGTAATACCAGCGTAAAATAGCAGCTTAATACTGCTGTGTTTCGTATAGTGAGTGCAAAGAACCGGAGAGCCTTTTTACTGGAAACGAGGCATTCCATCTTAGTCCTCACGGGTGACAACGTATCTGCATTTTTATTCGTTATCGTGGATAGGTATAGATGTCTATGGGTCACAGCAACCACTTACCATCAGGTGGACTGTGTGCTCACTTGTTACCTTACCCTATAAAAAAATACTAGAGTTTTAGTAGAGTACATTAGTACTAGCACTTCTATGCGTATTTTTTGAGTCCCTAGAAACAAAAGCATATGCATCCAATGTAGAATCTCCTTTCTGAAACCGCTAAGATTATGAAAAACAATTTGTTTTGATATCAGTAGAAAAGCGAGAATTGGTTGCTACCAAAGTGAGTATTACTAATCACTAAAATCTACCGTTGACACGTTTCTACTAATGTACTCTCCTAAAGACTAAGATAACGTCAAACCGCATACAATAAACAAGTGCTGCTTAATGCATTCTAAGGCACAAAGAAGCCTAGTAAATTAGAAAATCAGCGTGAAGTAGAGATTTACCTCTCCTCTACGTTTCGCTTGGTGAGTGCAGGTGGCCGGAGGCCCTATTATCTATTTACTGGAAATGAGGCATTCCATCTTAGTCCTCACGGGTGACAACGCATCTACATTTTGATTGCTAATAGAGGATAGATGTAGATGTCTATGGGCCGCAGCAACCACTTATCATCAGGTGGACTGATTGCTCGTTTGTCACCCTTATTCTATAAAAAAATGTCATAAAACATTTTAAGTAGTATTCTTATATAAGGTTATTTAAAATAATATAAGCTGTTTTTATCATCGGATTTGGTCTTATTGAAATCTAAAATCGGGCCGCTGTAAAAGTAACTATCGGTAAATAAAAAAGCAATTTCACTGCTTAAGTAATCTTAGAGATGTACGTTTAGTAAAAAAAAGCCGGTCAAGTGTGAGTCGGACTCGCGTATGAATTTCCGTACCATCGTAAAACACTTTTATAGTAGGGGCGTCCCCTTTAATTTTTAATTTATTTTAATTTTTACCTATTATTTGTTGTTATAGCGGCAATAGAAATACACATTCTGTGAATATTTCAACTGTCTGCCTATTACGGATCATGAGATAAAATCCGTTGACAGACAGACGTCGGACGGACGGACGGACGGACGGACAGCTGATGCTTGGTCATAGGGTCCCGTTGGTTACCCTTTGGGTACGGAACCCTAAGTACAGTCAACTGTATTATTGATAGCCTTCGACTTCTTTGAAGGCTTTACAAAAGGTTATTAAAGTTTAACGATCTGTGATAGGTCCTATCATTATATTTGAATATATTTTGTGAATTTTTATTTTTATTTTTAAACAATTTCTTAAGGAAGCATTTTATTTATTATATTTTATTATATTTATTTATTACAATACAAAAAATGATTTTTTAAATAATGCTATAGTTTTGTATAAGTACATAATATACATACTAAGGATTGTTACAGTAGGTAATTGATAAATTATTGTCTTAGATATTTACAGTAAACTTTAATATATAATTTGGAAAGCATTAATTTGAAAAAGTTTAAACGTGGTAGAGCCACGCTGCAGCTATATTATGGTTGTAGCATGAATCGGTTGGCGCGACCGGGGAAGGGCCACGTTCTCTCAGAATAAAGCTGCAAAACGTTGCTGTTTCGTAGGTATTGTGAGTGTAGAGTGTAGTGTATAAACTTTTTACTAGAAACGAAACATTCCATCTGGTGACAACGCATCTACATTTTGATTCTTAATGGAAGACCGAGAAGAAGATCTATGGGCCACAGCATCACCTTACCATGGCGTGGACTGTGGTCGTTTTTCCTATATATATATATATATATATATACTATTTTTAATTAGTTCTTATAGGCGAAGTACTTCTAATATTTGGCTTTAACTTTTCAAGGTTTCTCGCTTGGCTCCAAAGACTTACAAGACTAAATTAATTAGTTTGGCTCCAAGCTAATGTCAGACCGTAATCTTTCTTACTCATATTGTATGACTAGTGGCTCGCTCCGGCTTTACCTGGATAGGATCTATTAATGTGGCGTTATTTAGTTTTAACATAATTAAAAACGTTATTTTCTTATCAATTTTTTGCCCTCATGGCAACGTTCTCTGTTAGTTCGTAAAGTTTCATCACAATCGGTTCGGTCATTCCGAATATTAGCCCGAACAGACAGACAGGTAGACAAAAAATAATAATGTTTATTTTATGTCATAACTAGCAGTTCCTCGCGACTTCACTCGCGTGTTAGGGTTTTTATTTTTTTTGCGTGAAACCCTAATTCTTTTTCTAAAATAAAAGTAGCCTAAGTTACTCCTTATGACATCAGCTATCTGCCAGTGAAAGTCTCGTCAAAATCGGTCCAGCCGTTTCGGAGATTAGCCGGAACAAACAGACAAACAGACAAAAATAAAAAAAAAGTATTTTAGTTATAAGTACCGTATTTACTTTCATATGCATTTAGTAAAAAGCTGTTATTTTGACATTTCAAACAGACACTTCAATTTTATTTATTTGTAGAGATAGCATGCAACTAACTCCCGGACCTTAAAAGAAGCTAGTTATTTCAATATTACAGACGCTTTCATTTTATCTATATGTGTATAGATTATATGTGAGATGTATCAATATTATACTATGTATGTGTGTGTGAGAATGCTTAACGAAAGAATAATCTTAGGGCTTCCAAAAGATAGCGGTTTAATTATTTCGTTTACTTTAGACATATTAAGATATACAGACCGGCGCGGCACGGCGCGACGCGGCGTCGGGCAGCTGCGGCAAAGGTGCGAGACGTCTGATACCTACTGCGTCATCAATCCTGCCGATCGTGATGATTAAGACAAATCTACCATACAATAGGAGAGGCTCAAGTTCAGCAACAAAATGAATCAGCACAAGTGCTAAAATGAAAAATTTTGAACAACCGACTTCGTTATAAGCCATTAAGGATAACTCAAAAACTATTAGTCAGACCTTGATAAAATTACATATGTATATGGGACCACATGAGAAGCAGCAGCTTTCAATTAAAAAAAGAATCATTGAAATCGGTTAACCTAGAAAAAAGTTACAAGGTAACACATAAAAAAACCATACAGTCGACTTGAGTATCTTCTCATTTTTGAAGTCGGTAGATAATTAATCTGTTCTCCTCAGGCCCTTACGTAATATCCAACTGACTATAATAACTGCCAAACTCATTATAAAGCGAAACTAATAATAATATTTTTATAAGACAAAACGACGTTTCTAATAACTAATCAATAAATTTTATTATATACTTTATATGAATACTTGAGTGACAATTGTAATAATAATAATGAATACTTTAACTAAATGAATGAATAATATGAATAATGATAGTATGATAATAATTAATAATATAATAATAGTGAAGGATAATATGATAATAACTAAAATTTAAAAAATGCGTCCTTCTCTGTTCAAATTTGCTATCCCCGACAGGATCCATATTGTGATAATTTAATTTACTTTTTATAGGATAGGGTGACAAATGAGCACACAGTCCACCTGATGGTAAGTGGTTGCTGTGACCCATAGACATCTGCATCTATCCTCGCATGCGAATCAAAATGTAGATGCGTGACATTCCATCTTTGTCCTCACGGGTCGTCACCCGTGAGGACTAAGATGGAATGACTCTTTTCCAGTAAAAAGGGTCTCCGGTTCTCTATACTCACCATAAGAAACACAGCAGTTTTAAGCTGCTATTTTACGCTGGTATTCTGTGAGAGCGGGTACCTACCCCGGTCGAGCCGACCCATTCGTGCTACAACTATACTACTAATATAGCTACAAAGTACAGCTCTACCATAATTTGTACATAATGGAATTCAAACAAATATTGAGCAGAAAACTTTTATAGGCCGTAAAAGAAGGAGTATTACCATTATCATTGCAGCCTATTAAAAGTCCACTGCTGAACATAGATTTCCCTTAGATTGACTCAGAGGATGGACATATGTCATAGTTGCCATGTTTGGCATGGGTTGGCAATCACAGTATTTTATTTTTTAATTGTTATTAGGGAGACGCTGCCCATCTCTTGGCTTGTTTTTCACTGTCCCTACTTACGACACCCACGGGACCATATGGGGCAGTGGATGTTCCTACATCACCACTACCCGGTACAAGAAAGAGTACTATGTGGACAGAGCATATAATATACTTATATGTCATCATGTTATTGATATTACGAATGGTGGTAATATGATGAACGAATGGTATTTGGCAGCTGAAATTGATCTCAACAGCTCCTCGGAGTACGTGATGAAGAGAATAAAATGCAATGAAAGGCTATGTCGTTTCGCAATACTATTAGATCACGCTGTCTGATCAGCAGCTCTTGGAAGTTGACGGTTCGAGCAGCTCTTCGGTGGATGCAGTTAAATAGGAGCTGAATATCATTAGATAGATTTAATGTTGCAATACATAAAAAATGTAGCTACAAATGAAAGTTTTACAAAAAGTACAATGCGAAACAAATATGCGTATAAAACTTTTCGTATTTATTATAAAGGCAAACATTTAAAAGGATAAAGTAAAAGATGCGATGCGGCCAGGGGAACATTTTTCAGAGTAACAAAGCGAATATTGGAGGGCTCCCACAAAAGCCACCCGTCGGCGAAGGCGAGCTAGTGATGTTTAGGCAATAAGGTTCAAAAATATTTATTCGTATTTTTAATATAAATTATACAGATATATTTGAACTAAATCATTGTGCTATGTCATGTATCAGTATACAAAAACAACCAGAGTTTGACACCCGTTGCCACCTCTTTTTTTTTAAATTGCTGATATCATACGGACGCAGCAGTGATAGAAAACACTGTTAAAAACATGAATAGTAGAGATATTAAAAACATTTACTTGGTTCTTCTGTTAATTGCTTCTATGATATACATGTGTGTGCATTATGCAGGACGGATATTTTCCTTAGTTACCACGCTTGTTAGTCGAGTTGGTAAAGAAAAATGAAGTTGACGAAAGTTTCTTGAGTGGCAACCTTATAACGGTAAGTGAAGTAGGATCGACCGGAGGACACGGTGGAGCACACCGTGGAGGTGTGCCCTGCTTGGGCGGAGCACCGCCGTGTCCTCGTAGCGGTGATAGGCGGCGGCGACCTCTCGCGTCCGGCCCTGGTCGAAGCCATGGTCCGGAGCGAGACGGAATGGGATGCCGTCACCACCTTCTGCGAAGCAGTGATGCTAGCGAAGGAGGTGGCGGAGCGGGAGAAGGAGAGAGCAGCAGCTTTCCTTCCCGGCCGTCGCGGGAGACGCCCCGGGCGTCGGGGGCTACGTCGTGGCCCCCAGCCACCATAGGCGCGGGCCTGTGGACGGCGAGCAATGGGTAGCTCGCCGTCCGTCCGTCTAACGACGACAGGCCGTGACGATGGCGCGTTTTGTTCCACGCGCGCCTCAAAGAGCTGTCAGCAGCGTGAAGGGGCCCGCAAGGGCCGACGCCTGCCGGGGCTGCGGGCTGTTCGAAAGAGATACCGCGGCTCCGGAACGTAAGGGCACTGAAGGAACACGGATGGTTTTTAGTCAGTAAAAGTCTGACACTCCCTTCCGCTCCACCCAGAGCGAAAGGCGTCATTTGATGATTTTCCATCCGCAAAAAAAAAAGGGACCGCCCTTTAATTAATGCAGTGATTACCTGATAGGACATGCGGGAAGTCAGCGGATTCAGTAGATCAGGGTCGTATTTTGTGTCCTTAGGGAGACCTATATTCAACAATGGAGTAGTGAAGGGCTGCAATGATAATGATGATGAGGTATATGTGTAATCCACAGCTCCACACTAGTTCAACGCTGTACACTTCCTGCTTCAAATCCCTCTCAGAATTGAAGATTAGATGTCAAGTCATGGGTCGTATGTAGATTCTATTATTTTTCGTTTTGCTTTATACATATTGAAACCCTTTTAATATTTTTCAATTTGTATATATTTATTGTACATAAGTAATTTTAATCGTTTTCGGGCAAATGTTTAATAGACAAACATCATTTAGATTTAGAGCATTCATGTACACACTCTGAGGTAAGGTAAGATAGAAAGATAGGATAGAAATTAATTCCATTTTTTTTAAATAGAAATACAAATTCTTTATTTGCATAAAACACAATTGACAGGGTCTTAAGTTAAATATATATAGTATACATGTGTTTAGGCTGCTCGCAGACGCGCAAATATTTAGGCACAAAAAACATAAAGTAAAATGAACTATTTCATCGACATTTACAGTTGTCTACATCACTAGCGACTGAGTCAGCTCAGAAGCAAGTGCCTCATAGTTACATACGTAGGTGTAATTGTCTGTAAGTACATTTTTCTTTGAGGTTACTCTCTATTAAACGCTCAAAGTCAAATGAGACGCAATGGGCTGAAAACCACAAAGGTGTACGAGATGAAAGGGGACGTTAATTGTTCCTCAAATTATCATGAATTTGATACACGACGGAGTCAAAGGGCTGGCGGCTATTATACGGCCGAGTTTTCACCAAGAGTACATGCTTGTTGCGCACCGTTAAACTTTGAGAACGGCCCCTACTCCTTTCGTAATATTTTGGTATTTCATATACTTCAAGTTATTTCATGGTCTTTGATGTAACTGTTCTTGTTGTTCTGACACAAGAATTAACAAAATGGATTCTTGAATTGCTGAGTAAGGTTCTTGCTTATTGGTGTAATAACAGTCTGCATTTATTTAAGAGTTTTAGGGAATAATACCTATCAAAGTTCGATGCTGAACATAGGCCTCCCAATAAATTGCCGTATAAGGAGGATGTTCTTCATAGTTGCCACGCTAGGCAGGCGGGTTGGCAACTGCAGTTTTTTTTATTGTTTTAGGAAGACGCTGCTGCCCATCTCCTGGTTTGCTTCCCTTTGTCGTCTCCTACGTTACCTACCTTACGTCGCCCACCATTAGGTGAATTATTTCAATTTGTCTCTATACGACCACTGTTTTATCTAATTACTTAAAATTATTAAGTGTTTATTATTAACGGCTTAAAAGCGCTTGTGGATGTGTCCGGATAGATATTCTACTCGCCTTTGATAATAATTAATGAGGGATATTACTCACAGTTATAAAAATGTTGATGATACCATAGTTTTCATAACATAATATTAGACGATGTACGAATACTAGCTACGACCGCCTGTAAGAAAAAAAAAGTACTATTCTAAATTACACACGTGGTAAAATAAGCAATTTTGTACAACCGACTTCAATATAAATTATTAAAGATAACTCAAAAGCTACTGGTCAGACCTTGATCAAATTTATATGGGACCATGACCACATGATAAGCGCCAGCTTTAAAATAATAAAAAAATCATAGAAATCGGTTTATCGACAAAAAAGTAATGAGGTAACACATAAAAATAAACTAACACACATAAAAAAAACATACAGCCGAATTGAGTACTTCTTCTCATCACAATGCTTTCGAAACACAACAGCATTATGATTGCTATATCTCGCTGGTATTTTGTGAGAACGTGGTCCTTCTCCGGTCGAGCCCATCTTTTCGTGATGCAACCATAATACGCTGCAGCGTGTCTATATTATGTGCAAAAGTATCTGATTAATATTTCGCCGAGTAATGGCGACGTGGACTTAAACAAGAGATGGACTACCTACCCGCCAGCAAACTATGGCAAATATCCCCCCTATAAAGCCATTCATGGGTAGGCCTTTTTTATAGAATACTGATGACAAACGTGTACACAGTCCACCTAATGGTAAGTGGATGCTGTGGCCTATAGACATCTACATTTATCCTCGTTTGCGAATCAAAATGCAGATGCGTTGTCACCCCTGAGGACTAAAATGGAATGCCTCGTTTCCAGTAAAGAGGGTCTCCGGTTCTCTACATTCACCATATGAAACACAGCAGCGTGAAGCTACTATTTTACGCAAGTATTCTGTGAGAGCGTGGTCTTATCCCGGTCGAGCCGACCAATTCATGCTACAAGCGTAATATAGCTGCAGCATGGCTCTACCACGTACAAATATTCTGACTATAGCTTGATAGGCTGTTATGATGATTATGGTGTTGATGAGTAACACAACATTCCACAAAGTCGGCTCTGCCCCTTTCTCACTCACTTTCTTTATAAAAACAGACTTTTGCACCCAAAAGTAGCACATCATAGGTTGTTACTCTTAATTACTTATGCCAAGGAGAAATAATTTTATATTTTTGTTTACATCCTATAGAACAGTTGTTATAACCCCTCATTTGTGCTCTAATGACGAGAGGTTCTCACAATAAAACTCACGTAATCCCCGCTAAGTCGCGGACAGCTTACCCCGTTTGTAAATATTTACACAACGTCATTTGTCTACAGCGATCCCGCTAGATTAAGGAGTTAGGTGATTTGGAGCAACTGTCCATTTAAGAACTACGTGGAGCTGAAGCGATAGTGTTTTAACGCTTTTAATCTTAAATCTACACGAGATTATTCCATAATTATAAATAATTTGGGAAAGGAAAAGATAACATTCTTTATTCTCTCTAAAGTTATGTTCTTTAATGTCGTTCTAAAATACATAAATTTAATTTTTTGTTAAAAAAACCTTAAAACCTTTAATAATAAACATAAGCAAAGTAATATATTTCTTCTTGGTATTGGTAATTGAATATTTTAATTATAATGTACACTGTATCTATTTTAAGCGATTCTTGAATACATCAACCATAGACAAGTTATTTATACCTAAGCCTAAGTTAAAAAATTAAAGAGAAAGTTCCACAATAAACAACAAGAAATAAATTAAATAAATGAAAAAGCACCTTTTTGAGATAGTATTTTATATACTTATAAGTATAGAGTACTTGACATGGAATCAAAACATCTAATAAGAATTCCCATAAGATTTGTACCACACATGGTTAATAACTCACCAGTTAAAAGTCGGGTCAATTATAAACCAAACAATATTTTATTGCTCATAAAGAATAGTTGCGTACACATCGATTTAAGTTCATACCCAATATTCATAGGGCATTAGAGTGTGGTATTATCCTACCCTACGCCATCTGTCGACGAAACATGAAAATCATACTTCCAAGGTAGAATGGTAACGTGAAAAATATTAAACTATTCCACACTCAACCCTAACTCAATGTAGTAAGATTCTTTTGCTATTTTTGATAGTGAAATACTTTGTGGTTTTCATTGTAAAGTCAAATATTGGGGCTGGAAGCTTCAACCTCACGGGTGGCCATTACCAGCTGCAAGACACCACAGATAGCGCTAAAACGTTACAATCACTAACAAATGTATTTTAATCAAATTTATCAATAAACTATTCATAAAGTTCACTAATCGTCACACTTTCGAGGGAGAATTACAATTGCGGTATGAATCATTTTGACGTAATGACTGAATAATTAGGCTCATGGAAAAAAACTTCTTCGAACTGGATTAAGCCATTTCATTTCTCTCGATTTTTTCCAAACTTCGTAAATCACTTTAAAATTGTAGTGACAAAGGAGTTATTGTCCATTTGAATCTGACGGTAAGGTTACTGAAGTGCTTGGACACCTGCAACAAACTTCAAACAAAGAAAGCTGCAGATGTACACTTCTGAAGATTAATATGAAATGGCTCACAGCCTGTAATTACACTGACTCTATTCCAATCAGACCGGAAGCAGTGTTTCAAACACTGCTGTTTGGTGGCAGAAAAAGGTAAAATGGTGGTACCAACCTAGACAAAAAAGAAGTCCTCCACCTTGTAAATATATCCCTGATAATCTATCATTGTAATGCACTGCGCAATATGTATTAAGAATAGGAGATACCATTTAAGATTTATACAGGGAAAGCTATAATTGGCTGTTATAACCATTTATAAATTATTATCATTGTATATTCATAAGAGCTGTTGGTTTTCTAAATAAATAAATAAATTGTAATATTATGTATAAATTGAAAAGGCATGATGTGACATTTTAGCACTCCCGTAAATTTTAACTACAGGAATCGAATATGCCGGTATAATCTGATTCATTAAACACTTGCATAGACAAGTGTGCAGTTCTGTCGTGTAATAGGATTAGGTGTTTTATTAAAGCGGCTTTGGAGATAGAATTTATTAGCCCTGCATGACTTACTTTTACTTAGATAGCACCGAAGCTACATTATTCTACTTATAACAACGGTTAAAGATGTTTTTAAGAAACTATTTACAAATACACTATATCTGTAATTATATACTCTAAGACTATATTGTCCCGCGGGTGTCTTAAAAGGCGACAAAGGGAAACAAAACACGAGATGAGCAGCAGCGTCTTTCTAACAAGAACAAATTTAAATTAAAAAAAAAAACTGCAGCTATGGCAAATATGCCCCTACGAAACAATATATGGTATAGCCTATGTTCAGCAGTGGACTTATGATAGACTGTTATGGTAACGGTAAAAGTAATATTAATTTTGTACGTGAGTTTATGTAGTAGAGCTTAGATATACGTGGTAGAGTCATGCTGCAGCTATATTAGTAGTATAGTTGTAGCACAAATGGGTCGGCTCGATCGGGGAAGGACCACGCTCTCACAGAATACCAGCGTAGAATAGCAGCTTAACACTGCTGTGTTTCGTATGGTGAGTGTAGAAAACCGGAGACACGTTTTACTGGAAAAGAGGCATTCCATCTTAGTCCTCACGGGTGACAACGCATCTGCAATTTGATTCGCAAACGAGGATAGATATACGATAGATGTCTATGGGCCACAGCAACCACTTACCATCAGGTGGACTGTGTGCTCGTTTGTCACACTAATTCTATAAAAAATATGTAGAGTAGAGCGTAGCGAAGCCGAGAGCGTGGCGTCTTGACTGTAAACTAGATACGGCGTCCTTCTTTGTATTCCTTATTCGCGGGCCTTCTGCTCGCTAGTCTTTTCTCGCTGTAAAGATGCGTACCAACCAGGTGCAATCGTTTTAAAGCTCAATTTGGACTCCAGAACGTTGCATTGAGTGAGTGAAGGTGAGCATTACATAGCGCACACTTGGAACGGTACAAACTCAACGATTGTTATAGAGATTACATCGAGTGGAGCATAATAGCACCCGTCATTGTGATGTCATTCCGTCAGATATCTAGAAAACTTATCTCCGACCGAATGCTTTTCTATGTTACGTAATTATGTAACAGTTCAGAATTGAAAATAGAGCGCTGATTCTAGACTGTGCTCACTCTAGGATCAGTCCGTTTTTTAACAGATCGTCGAGCACGCTACGGGACGTAAACGCGAGGTAAACGAAGGTTACATTGATAAAACTATAACAATAATATCAAACACAGGGGACTTCGTCCTTACATCATAGTTCCCTACTTTTTCTCAACCCGGAATCTGATCATTTTGTCTATGGATTTTAAACAGCACTTTCAGTTTAAATTAACAATAACAAATGTCTAAAAACTAACCTCATATTATTTGTTTACATCAGGTTTGTTGCTCAGGATCCATTTCTCACTGGACCAATCCGCTACCATTCTATTAACGTCACTTATTTAACACAGAAACAATAAAAATTTAAAAATTAACAATTCATTTGATCTTTGTTAGAGTTCCAAATTATGCGGTGTTCATCATTTAACGGCATTTATTTACATAACCAATAAAAGTTTAATAATACCCAACCATTCTGTATTATCACGCCCTAACCATTTGGGCACAGACAATTTGGGGCCGGGTACTAAATGCTTGCATATTTTGATGTCACTATAAACCATAAATTACGGTATTAGTAGATATCCACCAATATTTGGATCCATTATTTGAATTTGTACTACTGTTGGTGTAGCCGACATACGGATAGATAATTAAATTAATAGCGAAATAGATTTTGACTTAATTTTGAGTTATCGCATATTATACGAAAATGACTTCCCTAAGCAATATTATATAATATTATTGTCTTGTTTTTAAAAATATAAGATTAAAGCAAAAAAAAGAACATAATCGTACTTTATCCCAATCCTTCACATTGTAAAGAAGATGTAGATCTCTGTTTTATGCTACCAAACGACCTTTTTTCTTTACTGTAGGCGGCAAATGAGCTTGCGGCTCACCTGATGGTAAGTGCCTATCGCCGCCCATGAACAGTTCTAACGCCAGGGGAATTGCAGATGCTTTGCCGACCTTTTAAAAAGAGTAGGCCCTTTTCTTGACGGCCCCTAAGGCGTATCGGTCCGGAAAAATCAATGGTGGTAGTCGATTCCACAAGAACGTTGTGCAAGGAAGAAAACTTCTATTAATTCGCACAGCGGTGGGCTACCAATCATACAGATGGTATGGATGGTATCGTGATTGTTTCCGCAATGTACGATGATGAAATCGAGCAGCTGAAATTAGTCCGATAATTCCCCAGAGCTTAATCTAAAGCAGCTATAATGATTAATGCCAGCACTGACTCAATTTGCATTTTTTGGAACATTGTTTGGCCTCTCCGCCAGTGAATAATTCCGGATAGAAATACATGATTTTTATCAAAAGTGCCAATCCGATTCATAGTCACCAAATATTTGTGACCGATTTAACAAACGAGTGGAGAATAGCTTCCGAGTTTGTGATTTCATTCCTTCCGAGCTTCTTTATTTTCCCAGTTTGATTCAAATTAATTAGAGTGATAATAATATTGATTGGTCACTTCTATACTATTTTTACCTAGCTTGTGTAGCTAGTTCTATAACCAGTGCTTACTTAATATCTCACTTGATGATATATGGTGATGAAGCCGAAGATGGCAGACGACAGAACGCACTGGATTTACTGAATCTGCTTCCACTTAACTTTCGTTATTATCTTCTTTAGTGTCCGGTCGGCCACATATTGTTTTTTTTTCAGAATCAGAGCGATCTAACTAAAACGTATCTACCGTGCACATAATTGATATTGCGTGTCGGCTATATACCATTAGTGCCTCGACGATACTCATATTTTAAAATCACGAAAATCTTCAATTTATACATTATACCAATAAGCAGTACCTAGATAGTAGACACAGAGATATTTAAACTCGACCGAGGAAGAACAATGCTCTCACAGAATACCAGCGCAAAATACCAGCTTAACGCTGCTGTGTTTCGTATGGTGAGTGTAGAGAACCGGAGACCTCTTTTACTGGAAACGAGGCATTACATCTTAGTCCTCACGGGTGATAACGCATCTGCATTTTGATTCGTAATCGAGGAGAGATGTAGATGTCTATGGGCCACAGCAACCACTTACCGTCAGATGGATTGTGTGCTCGTTTGTCACCTTTATCCTATAAAAAAAACAAAGACAAACAACAAGAAAACAAATGAATAACCATAGCTTTATTACGAGAGTGCTAAATAATCGAACTTAAAACTAGCCAGTATTAGAATTTGACAGTTTTGTAGGTAATAAAATTATTTTATTTTAATATAAAATTACCATAAGTCGGGACAGAACAAAATAATCATAAATAATCTTTTATTTCCAAAATTATGAAATAAGAGAACATACTGCCAAATGTTTGATTTATGCGGTGGCAATGATACAACTATTTATTGTGGTCAGTGTGGGAAAGTACAATAACAATAGTTGAACATATCAATAAATCCTACCATAATAAGGGCTAATATTAAAAGTTATCTATGAAACAAATTAATATAACCCGATTGAATCTAAAAGTGAAATAATTGAATTATTTTATTCACACAATTGAGATTTTTCATTTGTTTATGTTGTATTTTTCCTACGAATAACTTTTATCGGATGATTGAAAATTCAGACCTTAGTTACATAAAATAATAATGGGAATGAAATATAGTTTTGATCGCTACATTAAATTTGAACACATCGACTGTCTATAATAATTAACAATTATAACTTTAGTTGGGGGTCATTGTAGAAGCGTGCTCGTCGCGACCCCTGCCAGCCCTTTTCAGGGCTGCAATTCTATACAGCTGCGCACCCATGCCAACGAGGGTTAGGGCGTCCCCCCAAGGCGACGCACACCAGCTAGTCCCCGTTGGTGTGGAATGCAGCGCGCAAAACGGCGATGGGGACCGCCACCCGTCACGCGCAGCCCGAAACGGCGGAAGGTGGAGGACAGAGTGCAGGGTTGGCACGTGGAATGTTAGAGGAGGCATGAAAGATAAGACGAATGAATTGATTGAAATAATGAAAGAAAGAGAATTAGATGTCGTGTGTATGTCGGAGACCAAACGGAAGGGCAGTGGTACTGAAGAGCTCCCTGGCGGGATGTTAGCTCTATGGTCCGGAGTCCCGGAGAGCGAGAGCGCCCGCTAGGGAGTGGGGGTGCTGCTGTCGTCTCGGTTGGTCTATGTTATGACTGAATATAAGGTTGTGAACTCAAGACTTCTCTGGGTTCGCTTTAAATTGAGACTGACGAAGTTATTCCTTTTGGCTGTTTATGCGCCGGTAGCTTCGTCGTCCAGGGCTGAGCTGGAGGAGTTTTGGGAGAATGTAAGAGAAGTTCTAGATTTGGCTAGGGGAAACGAAAGAATTGTTGTGTGTGGTGATTTGAATGGATGGGTTGGTACCGCTCGAACAGGTTACGAGTCGGTGCTTGGAAAGTTTGGCGATAAAAGGGTTAATGATGCTGGCAAGCTTATACTGGCGTTATGCAAGGAAAAGGGTCTTCTTGTGACAAACACTATGTTTAATCAATTACATAATGACAATTAATCTTTATTGTTTATGTTAGTATCCGTGTAGCATCTCAATTTAGGGTATCCGTAGTAGCATCTCAATTTAGATGTCCAATTTGCTAATTCAAATAAAAGGAATTTTATATAATGTGTGTATATGTGTGTAATGTGAGTATGTGTGTACGTGGGTATATTGTATGTATATTTATTTCTTTTATGTTTGTATATATATGTTTACCTATATGCATAAGTATTTAAATAAATTTGATTATATGTGATGTTGACGTATGTCTACATATTTGTATGTGTGTGTATGTATTTGTATGTGTATATGTGTATATATATATTATATTATCTTATTAAAGCATAAATATTTTCCTAGATCAGCCATGACAAACTTAGTATTGTTTTTGATCAAAGTTTTTGTTACTTTTCTTTTCTTACTTCTGATTCATGCTAAATTGTAAAAAGTGGATGACTGTTATTGGCCCTATGTAAAGACATATTATATAAGAATTATGTATCACAGAATGAAGGCTGTTGTTATCCCTAATAATATAAAATATAAAATAAAAATATAATAAAATAAAATCCATATGTATACTAGAGAAAGAAAGAATGAGAGAAGTATGATCGATATGTTTCTGGTGGATGACCGACTGCGAAAACAGGTGATGGATACGCGAGTGTTCAGGGGTGCTGACCTGGGAACGGATCACTATCTAGTGATTACTAGATTTAGGGGTCTGTTCGCGGGTTGGCGCTACCGGACAGCAGTAACAGAACCACAGTCGGTCTGTCGCATCCGAAGCTGGAAGCTTCAGGAAGCAGATACTAGGGACAAATATCATGCGAGGGTAGCCGAAAAGCTTGACACCATCGATGGCAGAAATAAATGTGTGGAAAGAACAACGGTGGTAGAGCCACGCAGCAGTTTTTGCTGTTGCACGTATGGGCCGGCACGAGCCGGGTTGGTACCACGACCTCAAAGAATACCGGCGTGAAGTAGAAGCCCTGCTTCAGCGTTTCGTCTGGTGAGTGCAGGTGGCCGGAGGCCCAATCCCCCCCCCCTCCCCATCAACATGCTAGCGGAATTACACATTAGACTACCCCTGGAGAATCCCTCGCTGAGCATCCACGACCATGTTATTCCAATCCTGAGCGTGGGTGCTCAGGCTGCCCCGCGTATTCTGGGGGGGGGGGGGGGGGCAAAATTCCGCTCAAAAACATAACTGCTCGGGGCAAACTGAGCAACAATACTAAGGCGACCCCTGCCACGCTATCCGTGAATTTCTGCAACATCAGGGGACTTCACTCTAACCTAAACGCCGTCCACTACCATCTGGAGACGGCGAAGCCGGCCTTGCTCTTCCTGACCGAGACGCAGGTTTCCTCTCCGGCTGATATTTCGTATCTCTCCTACCCGGGGTACAAATTGGAGCACTCCTTTGTGCCTCGGGCTGGAGTTTGCGTGTATGTCTGAGGACATCTGTTCTCGACGCCTCAGCAGTCTTGAAGGTTCGGATCTGTCCAGTCTTTGGCTAGGCGTAGACAGCGACGACCATCCGCGCGTCTACGGGTGCCTCTATAGGTCCCATAGCGGTAATGCCGAAACAGACCGACTCATCGACCACGTCCAAATGGCTACAGATTCCTTGCTACAACAGGTCCCATCCGCAGAGATCGTGATCCTTGGCGATTTTAACGCTCACCATGCCGACTGGCTCGGTTCACGTTTAACCGATCATGCGGGGAGATCTGTTTATGACTTTGCCTTAGCATATGGTCTGACACAACTGGTTACTTCGCCTACGCGGATTCCAGATGTGGAGGATCATACACCTTCCCTGTTGGACCTTCTGCTGACCTCTCATCCGGACGGATATCAAGTTTCCGTCGATGCCCCTCTCGGCTCTTCGGACCACTGTCTTATCCGGAGTATGGTGCTACTCACGCTCCCTTGGCGGTTGCGTTCTGCAGGTTGCCGCCGTGTTTGGCATTACAAGTCAGCGGATTGGGATGGAATGCGGTCTTTCTTTGCATCCTACCCATGGGGGCGGGTTTGCTTCTCGCCGGATGATCCCAGCGCTGTTGCTGACTCTGTCACTGATGTGGTGCTACAGGGAATGGAACTATTTATTCCATCATCTGTGGTACCCATCGGAGGCAGATCTCAGCCTTGGTTTGGTCGCTCCTGTAAAACTGCATTACGCAGTAAGCAGGAGTGTTATCAAGCCTGGGCTGCGGCTTCGGCGACTCGGGATGTAAACACCAGCATACTTAAAAAGTAGTATAACTTCGCCTCCAGGTCCTTCAAAAGAGTTATTGCCAAGGCAAAGTCAGAGCACATAGGCAGAATTGGCGAGAAACTAGTTCGCCTTCCTTCCGGAACCCGTGCATTCTGGTCTCTCGCCAAGGCTGTCCAAGGGAATTTCTGTAAGCCATCACTACCATCTCTGCACAGGGAGGACGACTCACTGGCCCATGACGCAAAAGACAAAGCCGACCTCTTAGGCTCCCTTTTTGCGTCCAACTCGACTCTTGATGACGGGGGGAAAACACCGCCGACCATCCCGCAGTGTGAGTGCTCCATGCCGGATGTGCTGTTCTCACAGCGCTCGGTTTGCAAAGCACTTCTCTCCCTGGACATCCAAAAGTCGACCTGAAAGTAACTCTAACTCGTAACTCTAAGCGCGGTGTGGCCACTATACATACTCCCCCCTACTTACGATCGTCTGCTCGGTCGCATCTTAGTATATGGTATCCGGGGAGCACAAACTCCGTGCTATGTATGGCTTCATTGAGGCCAGTTTCAGTTATCACGAATAAGTCAGCTTCAGATGATTCCAGAAATGATAAGAATTCAGTGGTCTTCGTTCTTAATCCTCTGACGTTTTGATATAGAATACTGAACTTAGTATTATTACTGAGCCTGTTTTGATCTTGTTGAGCGACGAAACCAAACCCACTCGCTAAATTCTACATCCACAGGCCATACTTCCGGAACACATAGTTTATCAAAGTTGCTCGCTGTTACGCCAATCCTGAAGGATGAGTAATCTCGCTCAGGTTTATGTTTTAATTTTTCAATAATAATTTCAGTATCGTTTCCTAGAATGCTTTTAATATAATCCTTAAGATTATCCTCGGTCGTGCCAATATCCAGTCTCCAAACATGTAAAAACTTTTTACGTTGAACTGCCTTTAAGGACGCAATAGACGAGTTACCGCCTCTTATTACGGGTCTAGTCTTCTTACTCCGTCTGACTTCAGTCCATACATTGGTATCACCGACTGGCGTTCTCGCTGCCTTACTGGCCACCGCCGCGTAACTAACCGTAGAGCTCGCCACCGCTGACGTCGCCGTCAACTCGAAGGGCGCAGTACGAGCAGGCGTGGGCTGCGCCGGCAACTCCGGCTCCAGTGGTGCCATCGACAGTACATTGGAGTAGTATCAGGCCCCAGTTTTGACACCGTTAACTTTCGTTGACTTTGTCGATTTTCTTCGATATTAGGCTCCATATTTTTTAAAATTGTAATCTGTTGTTCTAATAAACAGCATTTTTTATTAGCTTCACTTAGTTCTTGCCTTAGTTTACTATTTTCCTGAGCTAACACAGTAACGGTAGCTTTAATTTCGCTTAAAATTTTGGTCTGAAAACTATTCAGCCTTTCTATAATCACACTATTTACTTCATCCGTTATATCTGCAAACTTGATCATCCCCTCTGATCATCCCATCTGCTCTCCTCGTAGGATAAGTTGGATAAATCTTTGTCCATCAGGTGTACATCAGGGCCACGAACTGGAGTATCATCGGTCATTCGAATGCGCTGGGTTACATCGGAACAAGAACTGCACATAAAAGTGCGCTTCAGTTGCTGTTGCCCCTCCCTAAACGCAGAAGTAGTAATATTTACGCATTTATAATGGAAGGCTGATTTGCAACCCTTGCATTTTAAGTGGGCCTGACGGAATCCCCCCAATTGTGCTGAGGACGTGTGCTCCGGAGTTGGCACCGGTCCTAACGCGTCTTTTCCGGTACTCCTACTCCCAAGGCGTAGTCCCGAATTCATGGAAGACAGCTTTTGTCCACCCGATCCCTAAAAAAGGCGACCGCTCAGACCCGTCCAACTATAGGCCTATCGCGATCACCTCCTTGTTCTCCAAAATAATGGAATCCATTATCAACTGCCAGCTCATCCGGTACCTTGAGGATCACCAGCTGATTAGTGACCGCCAATACGGTTTTGTCGGGGTCGATCAGCTGGTGATCTTCTGGTCTACCTGACCCATAGATGGGCGGAGGCAGTAGAGTCCAAGGGGAAAGCGTTGGCCGTTAGTCTGGACATTGCGAAGGCCTTCGATCGGGTTTGGCACAAAGCGCTTCTTTCGAAGTTCCCTTCCTATGGGCTTCCCGAGAAATTGTGCAATTGGATCACCAGCTTCCTTGCAGATCGGAGCATCAAGGTCGTTGTAGACGGTGCATGTTCTGACTACAAGCCTATTAACGCTGGTGTTCCACAAGGCTGTGTGCTATCACCAACGCTGTTTCTTCTGCATATCAATGATATGTTGCTAACTGGTAACATTCATTGCTATGCGGATGACAGCACTGGTGATGCTCTATACACCGGCCGTGCTAATATTTCTCGGGAAAACGTCTCCGAGTACCGGAACAAACTTGTGTCTGAAGTCGAGTCTTTGCTGGACAAAGTCTCGAGCTGGGGGCGACTAAATCTAGTCCAGTTTAATCCTCAGAAGACACAAGTTTGCGCGTTTACCGTTAAAAAGAACCCCTTTGTCGTATCTCCTCAGTTTCTAGGCACTCCCCTGGTTGCCTCAGCCAGTATCGGAATCCTCGGCGTCGACATATCGAGTGGTCACTTGGAAGAGAAGGCCAAATTGGCCTCTAAAAAGTTTGGCGTGCTAAGCAGAGCGGGACAGTATTTCATGCTGGCACACCGCCTGCAACTTTACAAGGCGCATGTTCGGCCTCACATGGAATACTGTTCCCATCTCTGGGCAGGGGCTCCCCAGTGCCAGCTCCTTCCACTTGACCGCATCCAGCGCAGAGCGGCTCGAATCGTCGACGACCGAGTTCTTTCCAATCGGCTCGACTCATTGGCGCTGCGAAGATATGTTGCATCTCTTTGCATTTTCTTTCGCATCTACCATGGGGAGTGCTCTGAGGAATTGTTCGGATTAATCTCAGCCGCCAAATTTCACTAACGCACATCGCGGCAGAACTCCCGATACCATCCACACCATCTGGATGATTGGCGGTCCACCACTGTGCGATTTAGAAGATGTTTTCTTCCTCGCACGACTTCCTTGTGGAATCGATTACCATCAGCGATTTTTCCGGACCGATACGACTTAGGGACCTTCAAGAAAAGAGCGTACTCCTTTTTAAAAGGCCGGCAACGCATCTGCAATTCCCTCCCTGGTGTTGCAGTTGTTCATGGGCGGCGGTAGTCACTTACCATCAGGTGAGCCGCATGCTCGTTTGCCCCCTCTCCTACAAAAAAAAAACATGGCAGAACCTTAGGGATGGAATGGTAAGTGCAGCGGAAGAAGTGTGTGGAACAATAAAAAGAGGCAGTAGTAGAAGAAGAGCTGCATGGTGGAATGATGAAGTGAAAGAAGCTGTAGAGAAGAAGAAGAAAGCATGGTTAGACTACTTGGCCTCTAGTAATGATAAGGATATGAGAGAGAAGATGAAAGAAAGATATAAGCTGCAGAAAGTTCACACGAAAGCATTGATTGAGTAAATGCGTGAAAGGTGTAGAATGGAAGCGGACGAAAGGTTGTCGCACAACTTTAAAGAGAACTCCAAACTCTTATGGAAAGAGGTTGGAAGGACCTGAAGTGGTGCGACGGCCTTAAAAATGAACAAAGTGCTTTCGGGAACTAATGACGTCCTCACAGAAAAATCGGACGTCATGCAGCGATGGAGCGAATTTTATAGAGAAATGTATGCGTGTGATGATCTTAGTGGGGGATCCGGGGATGACGCCATGACTGGTACGCCAGACCCGGACCTCGATGACACTGAGGTCATTAGTATGAAAGAGACAGAACGTGCGATTCGAAGTTTGAAATGTGGTAAGGCTGCGGGACTAGACAGAGTTACTACTGAAATGGTCAAGTATGGTGGGTCTCGCGTCTGGGACAGCTTTTATCTGCTGTGCAATTTGTGCTGGCGGACGGGGGATGTCCCGGATGATTGGCGATCCGCAGTCATTGTACCTTTATATAAAGGTAAAGGTTCACATTTTGACTGCAGGTGCTATCGGGCGATTAGCTTGACCAGTTTAGCAAGTAAAGTTTACTCGAAGGTTTTGACACGTAGGATGCAAGAGAATTCGGAAAGATTTCTATGGGAGGCACAATGCGGATTTAGACCTAGAAGAGGATGCACGGATCAAATGTTTTCTCTACGCATGATCACGGAGAAGCTTCTGGCTGCTAACCAGAAGATTTTCTGTGCTTTTGTGGATCTTGAGAAAGCATTTGATAAGGTTGTAAGGAATAAAATGTGGGAACTGTTGCTGGGGTACAGTGTGGATGGTCGATTGCTAAGGGCTGTGCAGTCACTTTATTGTGACTGTAAAGCCTAGGTGCGGGTAGGGCATGACCTGTCACCCATGTTTAGCGTCCAAACGGGCGTAAAACAGGGTTGTGTAATGTCTTCCTGGCTGTTCATACTGTATCTCGACAGCTGTTTACAGAAGCTGAAAGATAGCTGTTTGGGTGTGAAATTGGGTGACATAACAGTAAATTGTCTGCTGTATGCTGATGATGCAGTGCTTATTGCACCATCAGAGGCAGAACTGCAGGCATTAGTCACGTGTATGAAAGAGGAATGTGAAATTAAAGGTCTCCGCTTGAATACTAATAAAACTAATGTTCTGGTATTTGAAAGGGACGAAGAGATAACGAAGTGTGAAATATTGGTAAATCAGGAATGTCTAGAACAGGTAAATGAAATTGTATACTTGGGGAGTGCTTTTAGCCGGGATGGAAGATGTGATTTAGATGTGGACAGGCGTGTCGCTGCCGGGAACAAATTCAATGGTGCCCTGACTGCGTTAGTCAAAAGGCAAGGCGTAGTGAAGAGTGCACGCCTTGCAATACATAACGCAGTGTTGGTACCGACTTTGTTATATGGCAGCGAAACCTGGGTATGCCAGAAGAAGCATAAAAGCAAGTTGAATGCAGTGGAGATGCTATCTCTTCGTAAAATGTGCGGCGTTACCATGGCCGACCGAAAGCGAAACGAAGAGATTCGCAATATGGCAGGTTTGAAAGATGACCTTATCACAAACATTGATAAGGGCGTGCTTCGATGGTTTGGGTACGTTGAGCGAATGAGTGAAGACCGAATGGTGAAGAAAATATATAGCGCGAAAGTTAATATTAAAAGGTGTCGAGGTAGACCGAGACTAACTTTCGAAGACCATGTGAGCAAACTGCTCGAAGAGGGGAGGGTCAAGAGTACTCGGATACCTAGACGTGCATGTATGAAGAAGATAATTAATCTGAAAGAAGCGAAAGAGGTGTGTAAGGATCGTGACACTTGGCGATCTGTTCTCTCTGGCTACCCCGTCAGGGATAGTGCGTGAAGATAAGTTAAGTAAGTTTAACTTTAGTTCAGATTTTTGTTATTTTTGCTACATTTTATATACTTAAATATAATTTAAAGTACCTTCGCATTCTTTACATTCAATATGAGAAAATCTTAGCATAAATAAAATGTCTTCGTTATCAGAAATTTCGCCTCAAAAGCGAAAAATATCTTAAAAAGATAAAGTCTAACACTGTTTTTTTTTTCCTACAATTAAGAACAACTAACGAGCAGAGTCCATCCATGTTACTATACAAACTTAAATTTGTCAGCTTTATAAAACAAATAGGTTATTTTACGTCACTGCTTTACATTAACCAACTTCAAAAAAGAGGAAGTCGAAATCAATTTGACTGTATATTCTTTTTTGTATGATGATACCTTTGTTAATTGTAAACTGATTTTAATGATTATTTTTCTGCCGACTTCCAAAAAGGAGACGGAACTCAATTTCACTGTATGTTTTTTTATGTATGTTTCCTCATAACTTTTTACTGGGTGAACCGATTTCGATGATTCTTTTTTATTTGAAAGCTGGTACTTCTCGTGTGGTCCCATATTATATTTGAGTTATTCTTTATAATTTATATTGAAGTCGGCAGTACACAATTTTTAATTTTTAATTATCAATAAATAGGTTAGGTTAGGTTTTAGGACAAAATATTTAATTTAATTTAGGCTCAAATCATAACTACCATAATTGAGTTTAGCTTACGTATTCTGTGAGGAAAAAATTTAGGTATTCTGTGAGGAAACTTTAAAATTGACGTGACACGTAATTTTTATATATAAAGATGAAGAAACAAACGAGATAAACGTTATAGTAAGTGTCACAATGCTGAAAATTTTTGTCTGTCTCTCTGTCTGTCTGTATGTTCAGGCTAATCTCCGAAATGGCTGGATCGATTTTGATGGGATTTTCACTGGCAGATAGCTAATGTTAGAAGAAGTAACTTAGGCCAATTTTATTTTAGGAAAATAGGGTTCCGCGTAAAAAATAAAATCCATAAAATCCAATCGTAATAAATTCCACGCGAGCGAAGTCGTAAGGACTAGCTAGTAAGTTATATGTTTAAATTTAATTAGGAATAATAAATTGGATAAAAGCTTGTAAAGACTTAACGGTCAGCCACCGTAGAGTCTACATCACCTGAGGATGCCTCGTGTAGAGGCGAAACACGTGTAGTATTGTCGTCAGTGGTGTGTCTTTCCTAGTGTAGTGGTGTTGGGAGTAGTGGTGCTGGGATTAGTGGTGACGGGGATAGTGCACGCAATTGAGGGAGGGCGGGAGGTGCTCTGCATACTAGATAAGACACATCATTTTATATTATTTTATAGAGCGGATGTTTGCGAAGTAACTTTTTACAAGCTTTTATATAACGGTTTCCGTAAAGTAACGCCTGATTCTATTAATTATATAATAAATTGGTTTAAAAAGTTTTTGGTAGCATAAACATGGGCCATGTTTGTGTCGGACCTCGTGCTATTATATGAAATGTAGTTCATAAGAGTGTGTCAGGACACTGACAGGACACAAACTAATTCCATTAATCCCCCCCCCCCATAACATGGTAGAGGGGCAAAATCCCGCTCTATACTAACACTGCATAGCGCAAACAGAGCGATAAAACCATCAGACAGACCCCTGCCACGCTATCCGTGGACTTCTGATACATCAGGGGACTTCACTCGAACCTTAACGCCGTCCACTAACATCTAGAGACGGCAAAGCCGGCCATGCTCTTTTTGACCGACACGCAGGTGTCCTGTCTGGCTGATACTTCGCACCTGTCCTACCCGGGTACAAATTGGGGCACTCCTTTGTGCCTCGGGCTGGAGTTTGCGTATACATCAGTGAGGATATCTGCTCTCGATGCCTCGGCAGTCATGAAGGTACGAACCTGTCCATCCTTTGGCTGCGCGTAGATAGCGACGACTAGGTGCCTGTATAGGTTCCATAGCGGTAATGCCGACACAGACCGACTCACCGACCACGTCCAAATGGCTACAGATTCCTTGCTAGAACAACAAGTAACATCCGCAGAGATCGTAATCCTTGGCGATTTTAACGCCCACCACGCCAAATGGCTCGGTCCACGTTTAACCGATCATGCGGGGAGATCTGTTTATGACTTTGCCATATTGTCATATTTGGCTTATTGTCTGACACAACTGGTTATTTCGCCTACGTGGATTCCAGATGTGGAGGATCATACACCTTCCCTGTTGGACCTTCTGCTAACCTCTCATCCGCACGGATATCAGGTTTCCGTCGATGCCCCTCTCGGCTCTTCGGACCATTGTCTGATCTGGAGTGTGGTGCCACTCACGTTCTCCTCGCGTTTGTTCTGCAGGCTGCCACCGTGTTTGGAATTACAGGCTGGCGGATTGGGACGGAATGCGGTCTTTCTTTGCATCCTGCCCATGGGTGCGGGCTTCCTTTTTGCAGGACGATCCCAGCACTGTTGCTGACTCTATCACTGATGTGGTGTTACAGGGAACTATTTATTCCATCTGTCGTACCAATCGGAGGCAGATCTCAGCCTTGGTTTGGTCGCTCCTGTAAGACTGCATTACGCAGTAAGCAGGAGTGTTAATACGCCTGGGCTGAGGCTTCGGCGACTCGGGATGTAAACACCAGCATGCTTAAAAAGAAGTATAACTTCGCCTCCAGATCTTTCAAAAGAGTTATTGGCAAAGTATGAGCACATTGGCAGAATTGGCAAAAAATTAGTTCGCTTTCCTTCGGAAACCCGTGCATTCTGGTCTCTCGCCAAGGCTGTTCAAGGGAATTCCTGTAAGCCATAACTACCATCTCTACACAGGTAGGACGACCAGTGAGTCGTCCTACCTGTGCAGACATGGTAGTTATGACCCACGCCGCAAAAGAGAAAGCCGACCTTTTAGGCTCCCTTTTTGTGTCCAACTCGACTATTGAGTACGGCGGGAACACACCGCCGACCATCCCGCAGTGTGAGTGCTCTATGCCTGATATGCGACTCACACAGTGATCAGTATGCAAAGCACTCCTCTCACTGAACATACACAAGTCGAGTGGATCAGATGGAATCCCGCCAATTGTGCTGAGGTCGTGCGCTTCAGAGTTGGCATCGGTTCTTACGCGTCTTTTCCGGTACTCTTACTCCCTAGACGTTGTCCCGAATTCATGAAAGACCGTCAAACTACAGGTCTATCGCCATCATCTCCTCGTTAACGCAAATAATGGAGTCTATTATTAACTGCCAGCCCATGCGGTGCTTTCAGGTGTACCAGCTGATTATTGACCACCAGTAAGGTTTCCGTCGGGGTCGCTAACCTGGTGATATTCTTGTTTACATAACACATAGACGCCTCCGGAGTATTGCACACCAGAGGTCGGAATTAAAGAGCTTCTGAAGGACTACAATTATCGGTTTTTCACCCGCTTTTAGAAGCTTCGCTGTAATTCCATCCTCGCCTGGGGCCTTACCGTTCTTAAGGTGCTGGAGAGCTATTCTAAGCTCGCTCAGACTCACGTCCGAAATATCATCGGAATAGTGTCGGATAAGACTTGCTCTTGGATCGTACTCATACTTGCGTGTGGCTCCAACGATGATGTGTACAGCTGCCCATAGAACCTCTCAATCCTACTCAAAATGTCAGATGTCCCAGAAACGACGCTGGCACTCTCGGTCTTCAGCTTCAACAGTTGGATCTTTCTGGCAGACAGATCTCTAGCGAAGAGTTTGGAGCCCTGGTTCCGCCCGATTGCTTCTTCAATACGAGCAGTATTAAAGTCGCGTAAGTCCCGCCGCGTGTAGTTGGAGATCTGTCTGTTCAGTTGCCTGTATGAAATCAAATCTATTGAAGACTTCAGCTTCATTTCTCGACTAATAGTCATGAGATTAAGAGTGTGATTGCAGAGTTTTTGTGTTCTTCTGCGGCGGGTCTTGCAAAACTTAGCTCCGACCGCATGGACAGTTTCCACGAGCTTGTAATTCATATCGACCACTGCATTGCAATCTTCTAGGCACTGAAAACAGTTTTGTAGCTCGAGCTGAAAGGTTTCGGGATTTTGGATTAGAGAACGAGGGGGACGGAGCGTTGACTTCATTAGACGACACCTCTCCAACTTAACGTTTAGGTTCAGTGTGCCTCTAACCATTCGGTGATCACTACCAGTTGTCACCCTCGCCATCACTGAGACATCACTGAATAGTTGCCGTCTTGTCGTCATAATGAAGTCAATCTCATTTTTTGTCGAACCGTAGACTAAATCTAGTCCAGTTTAATCTTCAGAAGACACACTTGTGTCTTCTGAAGCAATAAGGGCTTCTTTTTAGCGATAAGCGCGTAAACTTTTGCGCGCTTATCGCTAAAAAGAAGCCCTTTGTCGTATCTCCTCAGTTTCAAGGCACTCCCCTTGCTGCCTCAGCCAGTATCGGAATTCTCGGCATCGACATATCGAGTGACATGCAGTTTCGTGGTCACTTGGAAGAGAAGGCCAAATTGGCCTCTAAAAAGCTTGGCGTGCTCAGCAGAGCGGGACAGTATTTTATGCCGGCAAACCGCTTGCAACTTTACAAGGCGCATGTTCGGCCTCACATGGAATACTGTTCCCATCTCTGGGCAGGGGCTCCCCAGTGCCAGCACCTTCCACTTGACCGCATCCAGCGCAAAGCGGCTCGAATCATCGACGACCGAGACCTTTCTAATCGGCTCGATTCACTAGTGCTGCGTAGAGATGATGATGATCATGAAGATGTTGCATCTACCTCGGGGAGTGTTCTGAGGAATTTTTCGGACTAATTCCAGCCACTCAATTTCACCATCGCACATCGCGACAAATACCATCCATACCATCTAGATGATTGGCGGTACACCACTGTGCGATTTAGAAGAAGTTTTCTTCCTCGCACAACTTCCTTGTGGAATCGATTACCACCAGCGATTTTTCCGGACCGATACGACATAGGGATCTTCAAGGTAAGAGTCTACTCCTTTTTAAAAGGCCGGCGACGCATCTGCAATTCCCCTGGTGTTGCAGTTGTTGGCGGCGGTAGTCACTTACCATCAGCTGAGCCACTTGCTCGTTTGCCACTCCTCCTATAAAAAATAAAAACCTTGTGTGGATTACTTGTCAATGTTAAACTTACTATGTAAATTAAATCGACGGCTTAGTGGCGCAGTGGCTTAGCAATGAAGTGCACCATTAAGGGCCGCGGGTTTGAATCTCGCATTGAACAAGTATTTGTATGGCCTACAAATTATTCTTCCGGGTGTAGAAGTTTGTCCTTGTGAAATTTATGTATGTAAACTGCTTCCACTATACAGGACAAAATCCTAGTATGGAGGTACCGTTTTATAAAAAAAATAAAAACAAAAAAAATGATAAGAGCTGTGTTAACATTTTTATGAATTGGCATCACCCTACAACCAGTTATTATTATAATTTAATTCCAATTAATGTAGTCTATATGGTGGTTCTTATGTATTTTAATTACATAATTCGGCATAAACAATTAGATATAGTCGATAGTTGAGAAATTATAGATGATTCAATACGAACCTCCGATTTTACACTACCTACCGTTCCTTGTCAGATTTCAAGACTTGAAGAGTTAGCTGATAATTCAGTAGTTAATTCAAAAGCTAGTAGGCAATAACTAATAAAGAAAGAAAGAAACAGATTTTATTTGGCACATGCAGCACACTCAAGCGGATTACATAAAACACATTTAAGTAGTCATAGAAACAAACCAAAAAAAATCAAAAAAAAATTATACATAGAAATCATGAAACAGGACATTAACTTCTTGTTTATAGATATGGTAAAATTAAACAAAAAACAAAAAAACAACAATAATATAAAAGAAAATAATAATAAAGAACTAGAGAATAAGGAGTAATGCATAAGGTGTATTACAAAGATAATCCACCCGTTAATGCTGCTCTGCTCCAAAAAGGAAAGCCACTCAGGATATGTTGGAATGTATCAGAAGTACAATACCCCAACCCTGATTTTCAGTGGCACCCATATATATTTAAAATAAAAATACACAAATAAGTATAAAAAATTTATACGTATATTATATATTCCTTATGTGCAGAGGGCAGTTCTATTGTGTTAAACCAAATATAATAACAAAAATTTATTTCTTGTAATATTGTCATAATTCGTATAAAATATTCTTAATACTATAAGAGGTTGCATTGAAATTCATTCAGGAACGTAATTAAGTTTAAGTTACAAGCAAATACACAAACCAGCTGCAGTACACCGCTTCAATACATAATTTCAATAAATAATATATACATACTCAAACATACACACATATACATATATATATACACTATATATATATATATATATATATATATATATATATATGTGTATATATATATATATATATATACATAAATATAAACAAGCACACATACATACACATATACACGTTCAAACATTATTTATTAAATTACATACTATCAAAATATCTGCACTACTTAACTTTGAGATTGCTGATCTAAGAGGAACAATTTAAATTTTTGACGGAAGCTATGTATCGATTGCGTATTACGAAACGGCGGCGGCAAGTTGTTCCAACACTTGGTTGCTGCATATCGAAAACTGCCTCGAAACTCAGCGGAGCGGTGTTGAGGGAGAAGCAACCCGTACGCCGAAGCTCTAGTCAATCGAGCCCAGCGCAATTTTTCATAGAGATAAGACGGTGTCCTGTATTTGATACAACCAAACAACAGCGTAGCAAAATGCAACTGCCAGTGGTAATCCATGTTAAGCATTTTCGCCTTATTAATGTAGGGTGTAACATGTGCACAGGGAGATATTTTAAAACAGAAACGGGCACAGGCATTTTCTACGCGCTGTATACGTTTCTTTGAACGGTTGAGAAGTCTAGGACCTATTACTGCAACTACATAATTGAATTTGGACAGTACCAAGGACTCACATAATCTGATACGGACTTCCGTCTTTAATACATCCCTTATCTGGTATAGCACTTTTAATCTGTAAAAACAATTTTTAACGTTATCTATTATAAGTTTTTCGAAGTGTAGTGCCTCATCCATCAATATTCCTAAATTTCTAATCTCAATAACTCGAACAATATTTACATTTTTAATTGAAATTAAAGGACGATTTGCCAAAACTTTATTTATTTGTTTTTTGGTACCAAGTAGCATATATTTCGTTTTATTAGGATTAAGTACCAATGTATTTGCCTCAGACCAGTCGACTATACGATTTAGGTCTTCATGTAATTTTTGTATGGCTACAGTACTCTTCTTTGGCTTCAAGGAAATATACACTTGTATATCATCAGCATATATATGATAGCCACAGTTTACTATATGTTTTACGATATCAGCACTATACAGCGAAAAAATCAAGGGACCAAGTATTGAACCCTGCGGAACACCTCTTGTAACAGCACAGCAATCAGATGCTATTTTATTGCCGTTTTCATCTATTACTTCCACAATTTGCCTACGGTCATTAAAATAGCTACGAAACCAATCTATAGTCAAGAGCTAAATCCATAGTAGTTTAATTTAGAGAAAAACAACTGCCTATTTAACGTGTCAAATGCACGGGAATAGTCTAGAAGAACTAGAATTGTAACCATACCGGAATCCCGAGCACTTAAAACATTATCCACTACATCGGCCAAAGCTGTTTTAGTGCTATGTCGTTTCCTAAAGCCAGACTGTACACTCGGTAGAATTTCATTTTGGTCTAAATAATGAGTTAACTGATTACATACAGCTTTCTCTAGGATTTTAGACACACAGGGTAATACGGTTATAGGCCGCAGGTCTTTAAAATTCGTAATATTATCTGTCTTAGGAATCGGCTTTATTAAAGCAGTTTGCCACTGTTTGGGAAATGTCTTAGCTCTCAGAGAACTATTCATAATAACCGTAATAACATTTAAAGAGTATGGGAGAGTGGATAACAGCATTTCCAGTGAAATTTCATCCAACCCAATGGCATTCGATTTCAGATCATGTAGAATTTTTAAAACTGTATTACTATCTATTTGATTAAATTCAAAAGTTTTAGAGCTAAATTTTTTAAGGTTTCGAAGTAGTTGATAGCGGATTGAGAAGCAAAATTTTGGCCTGGAATGTCAAGGAAATGTTTTTTTTTTGGGTCACACAAATTGTAGGGTAGACAAGTATTATGTTTATTTTTTATACTTATTTCACGATGTAAGTGGGTCCATAACGTTATGGAGTTTCTTTTTTTTTCTAATTGGTATATTGTTCGGAGCTTCTGAAAGCGGGTGGAAAACCGGTACATGAAGTCCTTCAGAAGCTCTTTAATTCCGTCCCCCATGGTGGCACTACTCCGGAGGCGTGGAGCAGAAGTGCGGTGGTCTTGTTCTTCAAGAAAGGCGACAACGCTCTCTGGAAGAACTACAGGCCGATTTCTCTTCTGAGCCGCGTCTACATGCTGTTTTCGAGAGTCATTACGAATCGTCTCGCACGCAGACTTGACGACTTCCAGGCTCCCGAACAAACCGGTTTCCGAATAGGCTTTAGTACCATGGACTACATACACACCCTACGGCAAATTGTACAGAAGTCCGAGAAGTACAATTTGCCACTATGTCTGGCGTGTGTGGACTATGAGAAAGGCTTTGATTCCGTCGAAATTTGGGCGGTGCTGCAGTCCCTTCAGCGGTGCCAAGTTGACTGTCGGTATATCGAAGTGCTGAAGTGTTTGTACAATAGAGTTACGATGGCTATCCGAGTACAGAACCAGAGTACGAAACCTATCCAATTGCAGAGAGGTGTAAGACAGGGTGACGTTATATCCCCGAAACTCTTCACCGCTGCATTGGAAGACGTTTTCAAACTTCTGGACTGGAAAGTATACGGTATTAACATCAATGGCGAGTACATCACTCACCTTCGATTTGCCGACGATATAGTCCTTATGGTAGAATCGCTGGAGGACCTAAGCACTATGCTCAATGACCTCAATAGTGTCTCCCAACGGATAGGTCTTAAGATGAACATGGAAAAAACAAAAATCATGTTTAACTTCCATGTCACACCTATGCCGGTAGTTGTTGGGATCACTAAGCTCGAAGTTGTTAAAGAGTATATTTACCTAGGACAAATAGTCCGATTAGGTAAGTCCAACTTCGATCGAGAGGTCAATCGACGGTTTCAACTCGGCTGGGCAGCGTTCGGGAAACTACGACACATCTTCTCGTTAGACATACCTCAAAACCTGAAAACGAAACTGTACAACCAGTGCGTGTTGCCAGTGATGACTTACGGATCTGAAACGTGGTCCTTCACTGCTGGCCGTATGAGGAAGCTCAAGGTCGCTCAGCGAGCAATGGAGAGGGCTATGCTCGGGGTTTCTCTGTGTGATAAACTTAGAAATGAGGATATCCGCAGTAGAACCAGAGTAACCGACATAGCCCAACGGATTAGTTAGCTGAAGTGGCAGTGGGCCGGCCATATAGCGCGAAGAACCGACAACCGATGGGGAAGAAAGGTTCTCGAGTGGCAACCTCGTACCGGTAGGCGAAGTGTAGGGCAACCCCCACTAGATGAAGTGACGACCTGGTAAGACATGCAGGAAGTCGATGGATGCAGGTGGCTCAGGACCGTGCTTTGTGGCATTCCTAGAGGCCTATGTTCAGCAGTGGACTTATGAAAGGCTGTAATGATGATAATGATGATATTGTTCTCTAGATATCCCATATCCTTCCTTAAGATAATTTAAAATTAAAAAAGAATTGTACAACCGACTTCAATATAAATTATTAAGAATAACTCAAAAACTATTGGTTAGGCCTTTATAAAATTTATATGGGACCACATGTGAAGCTTTCAAATAAAAAAAGAATCATCGAAATCGGTTCACCCAGTAAAAAGTTATGATGTAACACACATAAAAAAACACATACAGTCGAATTGAGTACCGTCTCCTTTTTGAAGTCTGTAGAAAATGGATTCAAACCCGCGGCCCTAAGCGCCGTAACTAATTTCTAAGTCTGTGAAATTCCACTTTCTGTCGGAATCGAAAGCCACCAATTTTTCTTGGTATTTTCCATGGTTAAATGTGATAGGATTATTAATTCCCTCCCGGCGAAAAACTATTAAAAAGTTTTCAAGATTAGCTGTCATTGCCACATTTGGTAAGCGGGTTGACAATCGTATTAGACTAAAATGCTGACATTCGTTACTAAATGTTCAAAGAATGAGTATTGTCCAAAATCAATATATATTTCCTATTATGCTTAACATCACCGTCTCCATGCAACTTAAAATGGCATAAAATCAAATAATAACAGGCATATACAAATAATTGCATAATGCTCGCGCCACTTCAGTTAAACAATAGGTAGTATTGGCGCGAAATCGGGGCCCGCACTCCACTTGACCATCTGTTTGATTTTTGAATAAAAAATACAACCAAGGAGTATTTAAGTTTTTTTTTATATTGTTATGGAAATTATATCACGGCCAGTAATTTTTTAAATTTACCATCTTTAATAGGTGTGATATAAATTACTATTAAAAAGTTTGTCTCCATTAAAAAGAAAATAGGCTATTGTATAAAATAAATAATAGACTCGAGCAATAACCATCAATATATTATATAAAGAGACAAGTGTCGATTATCTCATTCACTCGGTCACTGTAATCACTCACTGACTCATCAACACTAAGCCCAAACTCTTGGGCTAGAAAGCGGAAAATTTTACGCAAAGGTTCTCTTTATAACGTAGACAAGGAATAAGGATTTTTTGAAATTCCTGCGGGATAGCAAATAAAAAATATTTATCTTTTCGCTTACTGACCCGGGTCCTACACAGTATATTGTGTTACTCACAGGCACACTCTTGTTATTTAAAAGTTCATAGAGTCCAAACTACTAGTACTATAACTTTATCGAATCTTTATATATAAAAATTACGTGTCACGTTGTTTGTCCGCGATGAACTCCTAAACTACTGAACTGATTTCTATGAAATTTTGCACACTCTGTGCAGTTTGGTCCAACTTGAGAGATAGGGTAGTTTTTATCCTGATAAGTGACGCTCAATATTTTTTTATTACGAATTTAAGGATTTTTTTATATGAAGGTTCGTCGAAAAGGGCAGAACAACGTCTGCCTGGTCAGCTAGTATACTATATTTCTTTGTCATTATGGGTATTAGGCTACAAATCTTTCTGAACAAACCGTACCAACGGTACATCGTACTCATTTTGTTTGTTTGTTTCCAGTGGAACATTCTCGCTGAGACAGAGTGTTTGTCATGCCTGCCTTGCCTCAGCAGCAAGGAAAATGTCTACTTTATCATTTAGAATTTAGTTATGTACTTGAGTCAATGGCACTATGAACGGAAGCAATGTAAATGAACAATGCAATACTAGAAAGATATTTGACAGGTAAACTAGCTTGAATTCAGACAGCTCAATTTAAAGATTTAGAGATAAAAAAAATCTATGACTATATATAAAATGTACGTACATTTCTTTTTAAATAACCGAATATTTTGTTGTTTTTTTTTTAAATCCACAACTTTCTGAACCTTACCATTATGCTCCTGCCGCTTAAATAAAATATAATAAAACCTAGGTTAATAATCTGCCGACTTCTAAAAAGGAGACGGTACTCAATTCGACTGTATGTTTTTTTTATGTGTGTTACCTCATAACTTTGTACTGGGTGAACCGATTTCGATGATTCTTTTTTTATTTGAAAGCTGATAGTTCTCGTGTGGTACCATATGAGTTATCCCAAATTGATCAAGGTCAGACCAATAGTTTTTGAGTTATTCTTAAATAACTTATATTGAAGTCGGCTGTACAAAATTTTTAATTTTAAGTTATTTTAATATTATCTAGAGGCAACTAGAAGGTATTATTAGGGATTCCATATTGACAATTATCATTCCTGGAGCAATATGAATTTAATTTTGAATTAAGCTATTAGTGCTATTTAGTTAGTAAACAATATTATCGATGTTATCTGTTCTGCTGTCGGTGTTCAGCAGGGTGACCCACTAGGTCCAGCACTTTTCAGTTTGGGAATTCAGCCCATTATTTCAAATTTCAAATCCAAGCTGAATGTCTGGTACCTGGACGACGGTACACTGGGAGGTAAAGCAGATGACGTCCTCAGTGATCTTACTCATATTTTTCGAAATTTTAAAAATTTTGGTCTTGAACTAAATAGCAATAAATGTGAAATATTTTTTTCTAATAATTTATCTACTTCTCATAGATACACTTTAATTCAAAATATCAATCATATTTCTCCAGGAATAAAAATTGTTAGTACGGAATCACTATACCTGCTAGGTGCCCCGTTGTTTTTCGATGGTATTAAACCTGTTTTAAAAACAAAATTTGATCAGTTTTTAAACCACGTTGATAAATTGTATAAATCAAACCCACAAATTGCTCTTACTATTTTAAAATATTGTCTTCTTGTACCTAGATTGACATACTTACTCCGCTCTAGTCCAGTCTGGAAATGTTCGAATATTTTAAAAGATATTAATAATAACTTAGACTTGGTAGAGCAATGCTGCAGCTATATTAGTAGTATAGTTGTAGCACGAATGGGTCGGCTCGACCGGGGAAGGACCACGCTCTCACAGAATACCAGCGTAAAATAGCAGCTTAACACTGCTGTGTTTCGTATGGTGAGTGTAGAGAACCGGAGACCCTTTTTACTGGAAAAGGGGCATACCGTCTTAATCCTCACGGGTGACAACACATCTGCATTTTGATTCGCAAACCAGGATAAATGTAGATGTCTATAGGCCACAGCAACCACTTACCATCAGGTGAACTGTGTGCTCGCTTGTCACCCTATCCTATAAAAAAATAAACCTAGCAAGCTAACAGCATAGCAAAGTGGCGAAGAAATCAGCTTTGTAGCGGTTTCTAACGGTTGCCGTTGAGCAATCAGTTTCAAAATAGGAGGTTCAGATGCCTGGGTGATCAGTAATCGATTGCTGAAAACAGAATTTGAAAATTCGAAACCGTTCTCGAGATAATCTCGGGACAGACGGACAGACGGACAGACATCGTGAAATCAATAAGTGACTTCGCAAGCTTCGCCACTTAATAATCTTAAAATAGCTATAGATTTTTTTTTTAATTTAACTTTAAATACAACAGCTTGGACTCAAGCTGCTTTACCTACAAAGTTTGTTTTAAAAACGTTTTGTTTTTGCTATGGTAAAAGCATTATAATTAATTAATTAATTAATTATAGCTATCGTTTTTCAGTTTTTAAAAATGTTTTTATGATTGTCCCATACACTACAGAAATAAAAACCATTTAATTATGCTTATAATTTATCGTTATATTACCCACATATTTTTGTATAACTGTTACGAACGATGTCAACAACCCAATTTCATACATCTCCTTTTAACAGTTCGTTGCGGTGAAAATGTTAGAGCACCTAATTTTTTAACTTGGCACCTAATTAGCACCTAAAAAGCCCCTAATTTTGGGTTTTTCTAAATGTAAATTCCTGATTTTGCGTTGCTGGAGATACACAACTGTGCGTCGAAGGGGGAGCGCTGCCATTTTGAGGTATTTTCGTTACGTATACGTATTGACATAAAACATATGGCAGTGGCCGCATCCATTGATATATTAAAAGGGGGAAGATACGTCACTTAAACACAGCGCCCAGTCCTACAAAACTACGGGATTATCCGTACTTGGCTTGTAGTGACACTCAGTCGCGCGCATAAATTATACTATATAAGGCAGTCGCGCGCGGAACGTCGTTGGTTGTGCCCCCTTTTCCCTAAAGGGGGTCGCTTCCGATTCGGCAGAAATGTCATACAGGCCAATGTCAATCTCACAGGTGGTGTTTAGTGGGTAGACACTTCTTATATATAATGTACTCTGTGGTAGACACTTGAGACACGATACGCACGCAATGCCTGATTTGCGCGCCTTGATCTACTAGACCGAGGTTACGTAAGGTTAGCAACATAAATTTATTTGTTGATATTTTTTTTAAATACCAACCGTGGTTATTTAATTAACTTATTTCAAAATTTGTATTTACTGTTAGTACAGTATAATTATATTATATAGTTTTATTACCCGACTATGGCAAAACAAACGGTTTCGATTTCAAGGCTTTCTCGTAACTCCTAAACTGCATATGTCATCATATTACTTATTTATTAATGCTAATATGCATAATGAAAAACCACACATAAGGTGAACTCTAAGTAGTAAGCCCTATCCCAAAATTTCCTAAATTATAAAACATTCAACCAATTTATAAAATGGTAACATTTAATGGACATTTTTATTTTTCAGATGAATTAAGGAGACAAACGTGGCTTGCTGTTATCCGAAAACAAAGACAGGGACCTGATTGGACACCTACAATTCATAGTCGATTATGGTCAACACATTTCAAAACAGAAGATGTATATGCAACCAGCAAAGGGTTAAAAAGGATATCAGCAGGAGCTGTACCCTACTTTCAGGTACGTGTGAATTTATTTTGTTAAGGGGGTACTGTTAACGTATGATAGATAACCTACTAAGAATCCGTTCAAATCACTGTTTTTTGTTTCAGGTGGCTATGAATTATGATCATTATAATTCGAAACCCGGCTCGCCAAACTCCCTGCATGACGTAAATGTTTCTGATATGGAGTCAATTTTTGATACACCACGTAAAGTATTTCTTAAATGAAAAGTTAGAAAAATAACATTTGATAATAAGAAACATGAAAGAAAAAACAATTTGAATAGAAGAAATAAAAGACTGGAGGAACGGTGTAAATCACTTAAGGAGACAATGATTAAACTAAAAAAGACCTCAATGTTCCTGAATTGTGTGTAAAGGCGCAAGCAGCTGGTTCGTTTCAAGAGTTAGTAAGCAAAGAAAGCTCAGAAAATACATAAGGATGCAGTTCAGTCCACCTTTAATAATGATAATAATAATAATAATCATCATCGGTCATCGATCAGAATCTGCCTTATTATAAGTACATGCCAGAAGCCGTGCTCGAAAATGATATCACAGACAGTCACAGATAGGATCATTCTTTCGAATAAGCCTGATATTGGACAAGTCGTGGATATTTTTGGTCGACATTACCATTCCGTATAAAGAGAACCTAGTGAAAACCGAAACAGATTACCAACCCAACAACTATCGGAGATACATCCTAAATGATGGCACCGTCGGCATATGTCGAGCTTGTCGCCATCCCGGTGAGTCACTTGGGCATGGCAAACGTCGCCGAGTACCGGGACAAACTTGTGTCTGAAGTCGAGTCTTTGCTTAACAAAGTCTCGGATTGGGGCCGACTAAATCTAGTCCAGTTCAATCCCCAGAAGACACAAGTTTGCGCGTTTACCGCTAAAAAGAACCCCTTTGTCGTATCTCCTCAGTTTCAAGGCACTCCCCTTGCTGCTTCAGCCAGTATCGGAATCCTTGGCGTCGACATATCGAATAGTGTGCAGTTTCGTGGTCACTTGGAAGGGAAGGCCAAATTGGCATCTAAAAAGCTTGGCGTGCTCAGCAGAACGAGACAGTATTTCATGCCGGCACATCGCTTGCAACTTTACAAAGCGCAAGTTCGGCCCCACATGGAATACTGTTCTCATCTCTGGGCCGGGGCACCCCAGTGACAGCTCCTCCCACTTGACCGCATCCAGCGCAGAGCGGTTCGAATCGTTGACGACCGAGTTCTTTCTGATCGGCTCGATACACTGGCACTGCGTAGAGATGTTGCATCTCTTTGCGTATTTTATCGCATCTATCACGGGGAGTGCTCTGAGGAATTGTTCGGACTAATTCCAGCCGCTCAATTTCACCATCGCACATCGCGACAAAACTCGCGTTACCATCCATACCATCTGGATGATTGGCGGTCCACCACTGTGCTATTTAGAAGAAGTTTTCTCCCTCGCACAACTTCCTTGTGGAATCAATTACCACCAGCGAATTTTCCGGACCGATACGACTTAGGAACCTTCAAGAAAAGAGCTTACACCTTTCTAAAAGGCTGGCAACACATCTGCAATTCCCCTGGTGTTGCGGTTGTTCATGGGCGGCGGTAGTCACTTACCATCAGGTGAGCCGCATGCTCGTTTGCCCCCTATTCTATAAAAAAAAACTTGGGCATGTCATCTCGGGTTATTCGGCGCTTCCTAACTCTGACTATTTGCACAGACACAATCTAGTAGCCAGGATTCTGCACTAGGTGCTCGCTCTGAAATACGGTCTCGTGGATCGGAATCTGCCTTATTATAAGTACTTGCCGGAAGGCTATATTGGGACCGCACCATTATCACAGACAGGATTATTCTCGCGAATAAGCCTGATATTGTGCTGATGGACCTGGCACAGTCAAGGATATTTTTGGTCGACATTACTATTCCATATGACGAGAACCTCGTGAAAGCCGAAGCAGATAAGAAAACAAAATATCTGGACCTGGCTCACTAGGTGGCCGACATGTGGGGTGATCTTGCATCTGAAATTATTCCTGTACTCGTCTCTGCAAACGGGTTAACCTCGGTCAGCCTTTCGGGTCATCTGAGGCGACTGGGACTTCGTGAAGGACCGCTCCGGGCTCCAATGCAGAAGGCGGTACTCCTTGATACCGCCCGCATCGTCCGCCAGTTTCTTTCTCTTTCCACCTAACCCTCGGCCGTTTAGTCTCCCTTGCCGAATGCTTTCATTTGGTTGGGATTTTATTAATTTTTGTGTTATTTATTTATTTATGTTAGTGTATTAAATAATATTTATGTTTATTTATTATTTCCTTTTCAGCCCAACCAGATCAGAATACTTTATAAATACCCCAACTAAAATAATAATTCTTTTATTTCAGACCTTGATCCATAATTTGTTAGTAACACATTGCGCACCATAAATACTAATGTTAGTTTCTTAAATATGTATAATTACTTTTTAATACACTGTTCTAGTAACTTAGCATATGCCCGTCACATGTTCAGAATACTGCTGCGGCCGCCACGCATTCTACTCAACAGGGAGTACACTCTTTAACGCATTATTGCAAATAAGTCACCTGTTCTTGCTTCTGCGAACATCCCTGATGTGCTACAAAAGCGAGGCAGCCCAACAGGGGTCTGAAAATGTTATAGAACACGGAGGTCACTGTAAGCGCGCTCTGTATGTGTTGTCCATAAGCTGCATGCGTAAAAAGATTGGCAGTAGGTTTAAAAAGTGCAATATTGACTTCGTTGCTACACCGTACAAACCTCAACATATTTCCACGGACCAACAGTGCCCTTCGCTCCCTCTCGATGTCCATATCATCTTTACAATTTTCGGTAATGTCGTAAACTTAAAAACAACCTTCAAACACACATCATGTAATATGGATGTTGCTGTATTTTTAGATCCAAATTACATGATAAAACTTGTTTCTTACAAGTTTTATCATGTAACATGAATCTACATCTTGGAGTCCAAAATAATGTTTCTTGACCATGAGAATCGAGAAGTAAAGTGGCAATTTCTAGTAAATTTATTAAAACTACAAAGCATTGAAACGCCTACTTTTGCAAATAAATTAACACCTAAACATGTCGACTTCCGTAATCAAATAATGAAAGTAAAGCTCGCTACCCAGCTTCTCAGTCGAAGTGTGGCACACGCATTAAGACTGAGTGAACAATTCCTTTCTTCAACACGCTTTGTTAAAACAAAAGCAGTACAGTTTATTGAAAAGTTTAACCATCAATTCGATGTCATGAATTCACGAAATCGTGAACGGTATGGTTTTAAGAAATCACTTTGCACAGATAATAAAGAAATGATTTTTGAATTTCCGAATGAAATGAAATTTTTAAATAAAAATAGACGAATTACAAGACATAAAGTTATAATGAACATAAAAAAAACAATTGACTCTGCCACTAAAACTGGTTTTATTGGGTTTACTATATGTATAGAGAGCCTAAACTACCTTTACTCAACTTTAGTGGAAACTGGCTTGCTGAATATATTTCGACGTACAAACTAAGCCAAGATCATCTCGAATTATTTTTCGGAATAATTCGCCGGCAGGGTGCATATAATAATAATCCAAATGTACGGCAATTTAAGGGAATTTATAGAAAAGTGTTAGGACATTTAGAACTGCGTTCTCCTCTCTCGGGAAATTGTATATCACTTGATAATTTCCCACTACTTACGTGCTCCTCGGCTGTCGAAAACATAAATAGAACTGTTGGTAGAAATGCTCAAGATTTGGTAAGTGTTGTTGTAGATTTTTCTATGGCAGATATTTATGGTGGTGAATCATTTAAAAAGCACAAGGTTACACGTGGTGGATCATGTATCCGGGTGAGAGATATAAAAAATAAGTAGAAGTTATGTAAGTGATACTACAGCCAAAAAAATGTAGAAATTATAATGGATGAACAGTGGACTGTATATTTATTTGTGACTGATTACTTAACGACTGATCTGAGGTTAGCTATACTAGGGGACTGCTTGAAGAAAAGATGGTACTTTTTAATATACTGTATTAACTATTTACAACAATTCGGCACTGACTAACTATAACTATGTCTAACACTATGTACAGAGGGAGGTCTTGATTTGGAGTCTTGAGTCTTCTTCAGGTTTCTTCCTTAGTGCCGCTCCGAAGTGAAATGAACAGCTCACAGACCGAGACGCCCTTCTTATATCTCGCTAGAAGGTGCCTCAGTCTGTGAGTAGTGCCGTGCGACGACAAATGGAGCCACACGCGCGCTGATTGGACGCCGACATCGCTGGTCGGCGCCGGTGTGCGGGGTGCGCGGGGGGTAGCGGGGTACGAAGGGGCGACGGGGCGGCGGGTCTCTAGCTGTCCTCAACATCCTCCCCCCGGCGTAGCTCGCGAGCCTCATCTTCTTTCGGGAGGACGGCGATCTTCCTGACCGGCCGCCGCAGCAATCCGCCCCTGGTCCGCACCTCCACGTTGCGCACCACGCCGTCTGGTCCGGGAAAGGTCCGCGTTATAATTCCACGCGGCCACACGTTCCTTGGCAGGCTTCCGTCTGCCACCACGACGAGGTTCCCCTCTTGTAGTTGTCGCTGCTGCACATCCCGTGAGTCCCCGCGCGCAACCAGCGTCGGCAGGTACTCCTTCATCCAGCGCTTCCAGTACTCGTCGGCAAGTCCTTGCGCCGCTCTCCACGCCCGACGATCATTAGGCGTGCACGGCGCGGTTACTGGAAGGCTCGATGGTCCCAGCAGCAGGAAGTGGTTGGGTGTCAGCGCTTCTTCCTCGTCGATGTCGACCGGTACGTGTGTCAACGGTCGAGAGTTCACTGTATTCTCGGCTTCGGTGAGGAGCGTCACCAACGTCTCCTCCCGCGGGCTCTTCTGGTGTAGAGTGGCTTCGAGCGCGGTCTTCACTGAGCGCACGAGACGCTCCCATGCGCCTCCCTGGTTCGGCGCGCCCGGCGCGATGAACTTCCAGTCTGTCCACCGAGTCAACGCGTAGTCCTTCAGCAGGGGTGCCCACTCCTCCATTGCCCGTCGTAGCTCGGTGTCCGCCCCATGGAAATTCGTTCCGTTGTCAGAGTAGATGACCCGTGGCCACCCACGCCTAGCCGCCATGCGCCGCAATGCCGATATCGCCGAGTCCGTCGTTAGGGAATAAACTATCTCTAGATGTACCGCGCGCGTCGTCAAACAAGTGAATAACGCTATCCACCGTTTTTCATGCCTACGTCCTATTGTTACCGTTATAGGCCCGAAATAGTCGATTCCGGTGTAGGTGAATGGTCGCGCGAATGCCCCTAACCGTTCAGGTGGTAGATCTCCGATAACCGCCGGCCGTGGTGTCGCCTTGCGTACCCTGCACTGAAGACATCTCCGCTCCACTTCTCTTACGGTTGGTCGTAGTCGAAGTATGTGATATCTCGTGCGTAGGTCGTTCACTACCCGTTCCCTGTTGGCGTGGCTTGCTTCCTTATGCGCCTTCTCCACAAGCAGCTTTACAAACTGGTGGCGTCCGTTCAGGATGGTGGGCCTCTTCATTTGGCTGTCCACATCGGCTGCGTCAATCCGTCCTCTAGCTCGCAGTATGCCATCTTCGAATATGGGGTCGAGCTTCCTCAACGCGCTGCCGGTTGCCAAGTTCTTTCCTTTCTGCAGTCGACTGATGTCTTCAGCAAAACTGTCTTGTTGACTTCGCTCTATCCACATCCGTTCTGCTTTCTGGATGTGGTCCAATGTTAGTCCGTGCGCCTTTCCTCTCATGGCATCGACGAACTGTAATATGCGAGCGGTGGCCCTGACCAATCTCTCATAAGAAGAGAACCTCTTGATGTCTGGCAGGTGTGGAGCGTCCCTGGTGTCGCTCTGGTGCGCCACGACTTCCTCCAGCTCGTCATCTTCATCCCCTGCCTTTTCTTCCCGACGTCGAGGCCATCGATCTTCATCTTCGTACAGGAATGGTGGTCCCGTAAACCATTTGTCGCTCTCTTCCTTGTACGTATAATTAATGCGCGTTGCCTGATCCGCGATGTTGTCTGCGGTCGGTATCCACCTCCATTGCTCGGGTGACGTCTTCTCCGATATCTCCCCTAATCTATGTGCTACGTATGGGGTGTAACGCGCCGTATCGTTCTGAATCCAATGGAGCGCCGTAGTGGAGTCTGTCCAATAAACTACCCTATCGGCTACCACTCTGTGCTCGCCTTGCACGAATTCCGCGAGTCGCGCGCCTATTAGATTCGCCTGTAACTCTAACCGCGGAATGCTTTGCGCCTTTATCGGGGCGACTTTCGCCTTGGCCGCCACTAATCGTACCTTAACCGTTCCGTCGCGGTATCGTAATCGCCAATACGCCACGGATGCGTACGCACGTTCGCTTGCGTCATTAAACACGTGAAGCTGACGCTCTACCACTCCCCCCGTAGGAGCATAGCACCTAGGCAGCCGCAGTCGTGATACTTCCTCGACGACTCGCAGCCACCTCTGGAATTCCTCAGCTGCCTCCTCGGGTAGTTCGTCGTCCCATCCGACCTTCTTCATCCGCCACAGGTCTTGCAGCAGGATCTTAGCGGTGATGGTGAGGTAGCTCAGCAGTCCCAGCGGGTCGAAGACCGACATGACTGCACTTAACGCCTCTCTTTTGGTCGGTGGCCTCTGCAGCGTCTTCACTTCGTTCGGTACCCTGTTCATGGATGTGTTGAACGTTAAGGCATCTTCATCGGCCATCCATAATAGCCCCAGGGTTCTGCCTGGGCTGTCTTGTCTCAAGCCTACCTCCTTAGGCTTGCTCGCTAGTAATTCCTCCGGCTTGTCTTCTAGTAGGGCTGCGTGGTTCGAATTCCAGCCTGCTAAGGTGAAGCCGGCCTGCTGGTGTACTTCCATAACCTGCCTCGCAGTGTTTACCGCTTCCTCTACCGTAGCATAACTGTCTAGGTAGTCATCCATGTAGTGACTACGTACGATAGCGTTAAGTGCCAACGGATGTGTCTCTGCGTGTGCGCGCGCGTTATGATCCCTAACACTATGTGCGAGAAACGGCGAGCTCCTCGCACCGAAAATCATTGAAGTCATAACGTATTCCCGCGGTGGGCTGGATCGCTCGTTACCTCGCCACAGAAACAATTGCGCGGGTTGGTCGCGACGGTCTATCTTTACGCGTAAAAACATTTCCCTAATATCCGCGGACACGGCTATTTCGTTCTCCCTAAATCTAAATAGTATGCCCGGTAGGTTCCGTAACAAGTCGGGGCCGTCAAGTAAATAATCGTTCAAACATTTACCGGACGCACGCGCTGCCGCGTCGAAAACCACTCTTGTCTTCCCAGGCTTGTTCGGATTCTGTACTGCGAAGTGGGGCAGGTACCAGCTCTTGGGGTCCTCTCTCTCTGTCCCTTCAGCTTCCCTTGCGTATCCTTTCGCCAGGAGGTTGTCTATTTGTGCTGTATAGGCGTCTCGAAACTCCGGCGATTTGTCCATCTTCTTCTCGATCGTCCGCAGTCTTCGAGCAGCCATCTCGTAGCTGGGAGGCATCCGCACGTCGTCGTCCTTCCATGGCAGTCCCACCTGGTATTGCTCGCCGACCTTCTTGACGGTGCGCCGGAATATCTCGACAGCGCGCTCCTCTTCCCGTCGCGGCCTACTCTTTAGCGAGATACCGATGGAATCGATCTCGTACTGCCGTTTAAGGAGTTCCGTTAACTCCTCGTCCTGACTGGCGAACGTGCGAATGTCCCTATCTAACCGTCCGCTACTGCTTACGACGTGTAATACGGTTTCACCGTCCTCCCTACACGTGAATCGCGGCACGGTTCCCTGTATCACCCATCCCAATAACGTTCGTGCAGCTATAGGCTGCCTTCGACGTCCTATCCTTAAATTACGGGTGATTATTAAATGCCAGTTGTCGGCGCCTAGTAATAATCTCGGTTTGGCGTCCTCGTAGCAAACCGAGCTCGGTAGGTTGCGTAAGTGTTTCAACCGTAAACACTCTTTATTTACCGACTGCGAACCTATCTGTAAATTCGTTACCGTACGCGCATTTATTCTGTACATTTCGCTGCGCGTCTTGCCACGTATGCCTATGTTAACTAGCCTGCTATCGGCGTCGCGCTGACTATTGCTTACTCCTCTAATATTCAACGGCTTTACCGGTCCTTCCGCTCCTAACTCGCGCGCTAAGTCGTCGTCGATCAACGAAATGGTTGAGCCTTCGTCAAGCAACGCATACGTATCTATTTCCCTACCGCGTGGTCCACGTAACGTAATGGGACACACTTTCAATAATACGGATGCATTACTAGCGACGTTAGACGCGACGAGCACGGTCTCATCCGGTTTTGCCGATGTCTCGGGTGCGCGGGTCTTGCGGGTGTGAAGGAGGGCATGGTGGGGGGCGTTGCAGCCGTCGACGCCGCATTTCTTCGCTCTACATTTGAACCGTCGGTGTTTACTATTCAAACATAGAAAACACACCCCCTCTTCCTTTACCCAATTCCACCGGTCGTCCACACCCATTTGCGCTAACTTTGTACACTTAGCGATCACGTGTTCACCTCCGCAACACATACAAGAGGCACTACCGGTGTCCTCCTGGGCGGTGAACGTTTTTACGTCGCGAGCCCTATTCTCTACGCGGCGTGTCACTATCCTTTTCGACGACGGGGCCTCTCGTCTTACGGGCGATTCCTTAGTCGGCTCTACGGACGTATAGGCATGACTCAACGCACGGTCAGCCTCTCTCATCATGAACCTGGACAGTGTAACGATGTCCGGTTCGTCTGCACTTCCGTAGTGCTCCGCATAATCACACCAACGCGACCGTAAGTGAGGGCTTAACTTACTCGTTACTTCCCTAGTAAGCATTGGATTTTGCAGATATCCCTTGCCGTCAACGTTTTGCAAAATGCACACGATATTTTGCAACTTTATTGCGAACGCATTTAATTCCTGTGCGGTTTGACCCGGGCGCGGAAGGCGTTTCAATTCTTCTAACGCTCGATCGATAATTACTTCCGGGCGGCCGAAACACTGCTCTAATGTTCGCATAATATCTGCTGGATCCTTCGCGGTAAACAGCAGTGCCGATACTACCTCCCTAGCTTCACCGCGTAGACAGTTTCTTAACCTTGCCATATTTTCCGTATCTGTGAATCCAAATAGACGCGTGGATTCTTTCATCGCGGCTTTGAACGCTAACCATTCCGCGGCCGAACCGTTAAAAATAGGCAAGTCCTGCGTCTGCTTCGCGGCAGCGGGCCTAACTCTGACCATATTCTCCAGAGCTTCCGCTAGTCGCTCTATACCCCTATCTTTCCCTCGCGGAGTAAGCGACCTATCTCTATCCCTATCTCTCTCTAGCCTACGTTGTGGCGCTGGCGTCCTATGCGCACCTACATCCCTATACGGCGACGATAATCTACGATCCGCGTGGCGATGTGGCGATGGCGATCTATGTACACCTACATCCCTATACGGCGACGGTGATCTACGATCCGCGTGGCGATGTGGCGATCTATGTGTAGGCGATAGAGTGCGGCGTTGGACGCGCGACGGCGACGTAACCCGTACACGACGATCCACCTGGTTCATTCCTACGGCGACTCCATCTTCCCTCTGTACCGAATCTATGCGGCGCGGTTGAACGTTATTCGCTTCCGTCCTCCCCTGGGCATCTTCACTGTGGTCGTAACCGGTTACCCTGTTCGGTAGGGTCTGCTCTAACTCGATGCGGGGCGCGGGCTGAGAGGGGCGGGAGGGCGACTCCCCCCGCACAGTCTCTACGTTTTCTAACCACCTATCAACGCGTACCCTATTTTCAACTAACTCGTCTTCGTTGACACTTTCCCTATCTGTTTCTTCTTGCAGTTGCGCGACGTCCCTAGCGTACTTCTTCCTAATAAGATCTTCTTCCAACTGCAATTGCTTCCTCCTAATTGCAGCTAGTTCCTCCGCGGCGTTATACTCTATTTGCTTTAATTTAGCTATCGCACTAGCCGTCGACCGGGCTGAACGAACGGAGCGAACCGACGGGGCGCGGGGTGCGGGCCTATGTACGTCTGTTACAGGCGCGACGGTACGTACTATCGAACTAATCTCTGTAGACGGAAGATCTTCAATAATCGCGGCGAGTGTCTCTGTACGCGGCGCGGAAGTGCTAACCTCTCCCAAACGATCGGTCGTGGACACGGACATAGCGGGGCGCGGCGGCGGGGGCGCGGGCGCGGGCGTAGATGCGGGCGCGGGCGGGGCCTGGAGCGCGGGCGCGGCGGAGGGCGCTTGTGCCATTGCGAGATAATCGGACGGGGACGCGGGTGCTTCTTCGAATATGCGCATTCCTACCGGCGTGTCATCATCGTTCCGTGTCTTCTGGCTTCGTGTCTTCCTCATGGTCCCACGTTGCGACCTCCGGTCGTCTTCAAAAAGACGTACGTACAGTCTTTAAAAAGACACACGTATGGATGTCGTTCCCGCCACAAGGGCGTTACCAGATGGTCACAGTTTGGCACCGTTAGGGAGTGACCACTGGCCGCGTAAACGCGGTTAAGAAACAAGAAATTGTCTGGAAACAGACAATAGACGTATGTGACGTAATCGTAACAAGAAACAGGGAAGAAATTAGTACCGACGATCTTCTCTCTTCGTCGACGAACTTCTTTCTTCCTTGAAGATCTTCTATAATGATCTTCTCTCTTCTATAATTATGTTCTTTCTTCTATAATTATGTTCTTTCTTGTTTCTTCTTACTTCTTGCTTCTTTCTTTTGGCTTGAATCCGGCGGCGATGGACCAAGAATATAATGGATGAACAGTGGACTGTATATTTATTTCTGACTGATTACTTAACGACTGATCTGAGGTTAGCTATACTAGGGGACTGCTTGAAGAAAAGATGGTACTTTTTAATATACTGTATTAACTATTTACAACAATTCGGCACTGACTAACTATAACTATGTCTAACACTATGTACAGAGGGAGGTCTTGATTTGGAGTCTTGAGTCTTCTTCAGGTTTCTTCCTTAGTGCCGCTCCGAAGTGAAATGAACAGCTCACAGACCGAGACGCCCTTCTTATATCTCGCTAGAAGGTGCCTCAGTCTGTGAGTAGTGCCGTGCGACGACAAATGGAGCCACACGCGCGCTGATTGGACGCCGACATCGCTGGTCGGCGCCGGTGTGCGGGGTGCGCGGGGGGTAGCGGGGTACGAAGGGGCGACGGGGCGGCGGGTCTCTAGCTGTCCTCAACAGAAATATTATCAAATATTTTAAACAATCAAAATAATATGTCAATATGTGCTGAACAAATCATAGGATATATAGCTGGGTTGATCACAAGGGCATTAATAAAAAAACAAATGTGAGTTATGTGTTACGGAGATGATTACTAATGAAAAGCTAAGTTTTGATAAATTAATTAATTTAAAGGATATGGGAGGGTTTGTGCTATCCATTTTATGATTTATTCAAGACTAGCTGTTTAACGCGACTTCACCCGCGTGTTATTTGGGGTTTTAATTTTTTTCCGCGGAACCCAAATTCTTTTTCTATAATAAAAGTAGCCTAAGTTACTCCTTGTGATATCAGCTATCTGTCAGTGAAAATCCCGTCAAAATCGGTCCAGCTGTTTCGGAGATTAGCCGGAACAAACAGACAGACAGACAGACAGACAAAAACTTCAAAAACTGTATTGTTGTTATTAGTACCGTATAATATACTTTCATGTGCATTTAGTAGAAAGTTGTAATTTTGACATTACAAACAGACACTTCAATTTTATTTATTTGTATAGACAAATTCTTTTTCTAAAATAAACGTAGCCTAATTTACTCCTTATGATATAAGCTATCTGCCAGTGAAAATCCCGTGAAAATCAGTCCAGCCGTTTCGGAGATTAACCGGAACAAACAGACAGACAGACATACGAACAGACAGACAAAAACTTCAAAAATTGTATTTTTGTTTTTAGTACTAGGATAAGGGTGACAAACGAGCACACAGTCCACCTGATGGTAAGTGGTTGCTGTGGCCCATAGACATCTACATCTATCTTCGATTACGAATGAAAATGCAGATGCGACAACGCATCCCAACCCGTGAGGACTAAGATGGAATGCCTCGTTTCCAGTAAAAAGGGTCTCCGGTTCTCTACACTCACCATATGAAACACAGCAGCGTTAAGCTGCTATTTGACGCTGGTATTCTGTGAGAGCGTGGTCCTTCCCCGGTCGAGCCGACCCATTCGTGCTACAACCATAATATAGCTGCAGCATGGCTCTACCACAAAAAATTATTTTATTATTTCTTTTTTTGTAGCACCTAATTAGTTTTTAAAGTACTTAATGTTTTTTTTTTTTTTGATATTTATTAGCTAACGCTACCACGATGTCATTCATAATCATAAACATTCGGCGGCTAACGCTATTTCGCTCGCACAACTACGACGGCTCCTATCTCTGTCCTTGTCTATCGGTAAATGTAGTTTTGCGATTGTGATAACAAATGTGTAAGTTTCTTTGCATGTAGTCGCGCGCCTAGCCTAGGTTTAGTGATTGCGATATTAGCGCGTAAGATATCTTCCCCCGTTTAATATATCAATGGCCGCATTTCGATTTTTTGACGAAGCCTTGCAACCAATACCACGGTAAATTATGTGTATTTTGACATGTGAATTGATACGATTTACTGTAGAATTGTCAGCTTATATCTGCATATGTGAATTATTAGTGGGAAACGAGGAACAAGTGCTTAGATGCAGATGGTCTTAGTAAGACTATTCTTTGACGGTACTTTGGAACCTAATAGACACTGACGGTCTTACTTTTGATAATCACTTATTTAAATTATTTAGTATTAATTACTTCTATACTTCTATATATCTTCTATAGTTATTTAATAAATAGAATGAAAGCCTTAAAGTTGCTTTAATTACTTAATTTGAGGCGATTTTAATGGCGTCAGTATCTTAAACATAACGTCATTTGACGTTATGTTTAAGACACTGACAAGACAGATAAGTATTAAATAGGTACTCAAAGTACTATGTTAAAGTGCAGTTTATGGGTTAAGCTGTCAAAGTCTTCCGAAACGTAGTACCTATACGTTATGGAGTTCTTTTGGAGCTTTGCAAGAAATCATCCCTATAAATAATGGACAAAATTCAATCGCCTTCGCATTTTGTTTGAATTATATCCATTATTTATATTTACAGGAGCAATGAAATCCTCACCAAATGTTCTTCAGGTTGGATGTTAATTTCTCTTAAGTTCTCCCTTAAGGTTAAGAAGGCAATACTTTTCAGATAGATTCTTATTTAAGATCTGCCAGCTTTCAGATCTTCCTCTAATTTCTAAATTGCACTTTCTCTCATATTATAGCTCATCTGGACGTTTCAGGGCCCATAAGGATTCTCCCTGCTTGTTCAAAAGTTTTTTAATTTTTCTTCAACTTCCTTCTGAAAATTACAAAAAAATACAAAAAATTCTGACAAGGGAAGACACTTAATCAGTTTTACCTGTTTATCACAAATATTATTCATCTGTTATTATTTTATAAAGTATTGCATTAATTGTAATTATTGATAGTTTTGCAGATTCTCTACTGCAATAACTATAATTCAAAGAATGTTAGAATATGTAAACACTAAGAACCCGGTTAAAATGGACGATTTTGAAATACTTAGTTGGTTTTACTTGTATAAACTTTCAAATTTACGGAATGAATTCCAATTATTTACAAGAGTTTTGTACTTTTGTGTGTGTTTTAATAGAAATAATAATATAAACGAACTATTATTTATTGAAAGAAACAAGATAAAATAATAAAAGCAAGAATTAAATCACGAAACATCTTTATCTGCCGACTTCCAAAAAGGAGACGGTACTCAATTCAACTATATGTTTTTTTATGTGAGTTACCTCATAAGTTTTTACTGGGTGAACCGATTTCGATGATTCTTTTTTGTTTTAAAGCTGGTACTTCTCTCGTAGTCTTATATGAATTTCATCAAGGTCAGACCAATAATTTTTGAGTTATTTTTAATAATTTATATTGAAGTCGGCTGTACAAAATATTTAATTTTAAATTATTTTGCTAAGTAGGAAATCCCGACTACTTAAACCTTAAAACTAAAATAATACTAAAATAAACGAAGGAAAACTTCTTGTTAATTTTCTGTGAAAGTAATCTGGGGGCACGGCAGTGCCCACGTCAAGTCGTGCAAATCAGCGGCACGGCCGTACCATCCTTTTCTCAAAGCAGTTCAAGGCATTTTTGAAACCCTATAACTTCGTTGTGGATAAAACTAGAAGCCTAAATTTTGCCAAGTAGGCATTGTATAAACTCGGTATATTTCAAATTTCATCAAATTTGAACCAGTAGTTTAAGAATTATAACTAGTCAAAGTTTCTTAATTTTGTCACTCACTGACTGACAGATCATCAAAACTCTAAGGCACTTCTAGCAGACATAGAAGCTTGAAATTTGGAATACAATTATTGTTGAATATATAAATCAAGGAAAAATTAAAATATTTTACAATTTCGGTTCAGTTTTCGAGATACACCAACTGCATAAATAACTTTGTAATTCTATATAAATATATAGAGTTACAAAGTTACATTTGCAGTGAATGAATCAGTGTACATGTAACAGTATATATGTCAAATATAATGGAATAATAGGTACCTAGATATAACTATCTACAAAAATAAATGAGATGCCATCAAAAACATAACTTGTAAAAAAAGCCAAATCTCGCAACTCAGTTCTACCGTAAAAAGTTGTGAGATCCATGTAATACCAAGTCGGTTAATTTATTCAGTCCCTACTTAAGGGTCCTTCTGTCTTAAGTTACTACATAATTATCTAACCTAACAACATCTTATAGTGACCACATCAATACTAAAAATCTTTATTATTTTAAATGAATAGATTGACTTGGCCATCGCATGAAAACACAATGTATCTCTCAAGTAATACGTATTATATTAAATTGTTTAGTGCGATTGCCAAGTCAATTTATTTATTTAAAATATAAAAGATTTTTAGTATTGATGTGGTCACTATAAGATGTTGTTAGGTTAGATAATTACGTTATAACTTAAGACAGAAGAACCCTTAAGTAGGGACTGAATGAATTAACCGACTTGGTATTACATGGATCTCACAACTTTTTACGGTAGAACTGAGTTGCGAGAATTGGCTTTTTTTACAAGTTATGTTTTTGATGGCATACTCATTGTCAGATAAATCAGACTCTTCAGAAATTGCTGCTTCAGGTAAACGGTCAACAGTCCTGTTATCTGTAGCCAAAGACTGAAACCAGCCATGGTACGCTTCAGGTATAACACCCTTTTCGCATAGATTTAATAAATCTTTCTTTTTGGCTACAGTTATGGACAATGGTTTGTTGTACAGCTGTTGCAAAGAAGGAAATATGAACTCACAGCTTGTCGAACACGACGCAGGTCCACAGACGTCTGGCTGTTTCGATTTACGCCTTGTCGCATAGCCGTGACTTTCCGATACAGTAGTTGCAGACGTATTTGGATGTGCTCCTGAGCAAGTGACGTTCATTGTCTTGAAACTGGTTGACATATCATAGTTATAGTATATGTTTCTATAACCTGTTATGTATTCCATCCTTTTTTTCTTAAGATTTTCCGTGTTTGTGGTCTTGTTCAAAATTATACTGCTCGCTAATTGTTTCAGATCTTTGAATTCAGAATACGTAAACTGTTTTTCGTTGTATTTGTTTTTCTTCACCTTCTTGGTGCCGTTTTTATATGTGTCTTTTGATCGAGCATCATTGAATATATTGATCCAGTCCGATAAACCATACACGTCAAGATGTTCTTTCGCAGATTCAATTATGCTATGCGTTGAGTCGGCCTCCATGTAAGAATGGCCAGACTCCAAAAACTTGTGCTCAATAATCTGTAATTGTTTGCTCTGATCCCACAAGAGTAAAGCTGCTATGAACTGATTTCGCTTTTGTCTCCCGCATGTATCGGAGAACAAACTAACCTCTGTTACATTTTCTGGAATGCAGTTTGTTAAATAATGGGCTAGAATAGTGCCAACTTCCGAACTACCTTTTTTGCCGTGTACCTCTGTCCATACGAAGCAAAATGCTTCGTTTGGCAGTGCGCTTTCATATAAGGTTAAGTTATAAACAGTCAATTTTCTGGTAGAGTAGAGAAGGCCCACCTCTGTATCGGAATTTGTAAAATAGCTTGAAGTTCATTTGTTGCTGGTAAAAAGTTTAGTTCCTTTTCTGCTCTCTCCTTATCCTTGGCCTAAAGGAAACAAGTATGCAATACTGAAAGTATTGCATACTTGTTTCTTTTCTGCGTGATCCTCATTATTTTGTACTAAGTTGGCTTTTTAATCTGCGTTTGCACGATTGTATTTAGTACAGACAAGACATTGGTCTTTCTTGGGAACGAAAAAGTTCAAGTTAAACTCCTTAGAAAAAAATCTTCTATAAGTTATTTCTGACACTGGTTTTGTATTACGTTCTTCGCATACAAAGAATACATCTTAGCTAAGGAAAGCCTAGCACTTAAGTATTTGTGTTTCGATTGCTTCCTAGTGTAGTGACTTTCCACTGTCGGGAAAGAAGCTATATGGCTTTTGATTTCCCTATTTTTTCAAGTGATGTTTTATTTGGGGCTTCTTTACATCCACGAGGATTTTTATCTTATAAATAACAGCCAAATTGATCTGTTCGCTTTATAGCATTATTTACACTAAAAGGCGAAATACTCAAAGTACTGCAAAAAAATCTAGAACAGACATACTTTTGCTGTCCTTCAACTACAAAAAAAATTTTTGGTAAAAAACGTTCTGTTGTCTTTTCCAGTCTATATAATCGGTTTTAATTGTATTCAAGTTATAAATATTAGTTTTATTATTGTCTGATAAAAATGACTTAAGTGGGATAACAAACTTTAGCTGAATAAATTCACAGAACTGCCTTAAGGTCTCATTATGTAGAAACCAACTAAAACTATTTATTTTGTTTTAGTTGTAATCATTCGTTAGGTTTATTCGTAAATTTCTAGGGCAAAAATAAATTACAAAAGGAAACGCAGTTTTACTTGGATAATATTTAAAAAAGTTTACATTACAATTAGTTAGTAATTTTTTATGTAGATTTTTTTGCAAATAATTGTATTTTAATAGGTTTTCACTTTCGTTATTTTCTAAACTATGCGTTGTATCAGAAAACGGGTTTTACCAGTAGATGCAGCTTGAAATTCCCTATCGATTGGTGTTAGTAACTCATTTTCACAAAATTTGTCAGATAATCGGTTTTAGTTGTAAGGGGGCGATATATTCTTATTTTTAAATGTCCACCACTATTCTCCACTTTTACTGGTGAAGCCACTGCAATGAGTAAAGCATTGTTATATGTCGAGTCACATAATAATCTTAATAAAACTGTTATTTTCACAGATTTAAAAAGTTGCAATCAATTCCATAACAAACATAAATTTCCATTAATTCTCAAAATAAAAAAATACCCTGTTCAGATGTCATCTCAAAGGAATCCATGTATCAGTAGCCTGGATCACTGGCCACAGTGGTCTCCACGTAAACAAAATAGCTGATGTACTTGCTAAAAATGTTAAAAATTTAACTCACATGACATAATTTTACTAGCCAAAAGGAAACTGAATGAAAATTGGATTAAATTTTGTGAAGTACCCAAAATTATTAAGGATAAGCATTATGCCTCCATTAAAGAGATTATTCTTCCCAAACCTTGGTTTTTTAAATTTAACAAAGCAAATTAACATGCCACTTCAATTATCTGTAGATTAAGAATTGGACATGCTTGTACACATGTGCATCTGGCAAAAATCAGAGTAAGGGATAGCTCATTGTGTGAATGTTGCTTAGATGAAGGTTCCACAAATCATATTTTATTCCACTGTACCAAACTCCCCTCTTTTACCTTCCTCTTTATACTTCTCGACCAGATTATACTAGATTTTAATTCTCTTCTAACATATACAAATATTTTTTTGTGTAATTATGTTATTAGTATTAATGTGATTTTATTACTACTAATAACATAATACTTTAAATCTTTGTCAGTTTTAACATTCTAACAAGATACTAACATCTGTGTTTGTCATTGGTTATAGGTAATGCAACAGATAGCATTGTCAAAATTCTAGGAGGAAAATTAAATCCTTGTATTATCACAGACTCTCTTACTTTAATTAAACTCGTCAGCTTTCATTTTCATCAATACGTATTTCGCGAATTTTACTTAGCCGCCACAAAAGAACAAGGAGAAGAAGTTGATACGTTATGGAGCTACCCTCCATAGTATACGTGTATTAATGATTTTTTGCAAGACTTTTTATACCACCAGGCCGATGCCACTTAAAAATGAGGTGAAATATTTGACAGATTTCATAGCGGGAAAGTTGATTTGTTCGGAATGTGTAAAGATTAATGTTTCTTTCTGTACTATTTGGTCATATTTCATAAATATTACGTATATTAAAAATAAATGAAACGCGGCAGATATTTATAAAAGTGAAACAGTTAAAAAAAGATAAAATGAGCTAAAAATCAAAAAGCAAACCACTGAGGCACTGTTTTATGTATTAATATAATACTCTAGAAACGAATAAATTTTTATTCAAAACTAACTTCTCAATTAAATGACATTGTGTTACAGAAAACTTCACCTCAGTTTCAACTAATGACATCCGATGAGCAGATACCTATGCCTACAAATCATTAAAAATTAGTTTTGACAACTGAGCAACTGACAGCTTACCGACCTTTAGCTTTAGTTTGACTTTTACGTAAATAGTAAGTTTCACTGTAACTGTAAAGTAAAATAATAATTATAAATATAAATCATGCCTAACTAGATATTGTTAAATAAATCAATTACAGATATTTTATCAACATGTGGCAATTATTTCAAACCCCTTCTTGCCAGCTATTACGGCTAAGGTAAATCCTTCTAACCTTTACGAAATTAAATTATTTGTGTAAAGTACAAAAATATAAGAAAAACTGTTAACCTATTTGTGTTTTCAGATTGCTACCAATAAAAAGTAATGGCCATTATGTGAATTTAATAAAAAGTAAACCGTCGCTTGGTATAAAACGCTATTTTTCAGAAGTTAAAAAAAGTTCAGAGAAAGTCAACTCTTTCTTAATTTGTAGCCCTTGGAAACTGTGTACAGGTATAAGCTTAGGTTTAGGAGCTCGTTTATTTGTGGGCAATGGATCAGCTCTTTGTAAAGCCAATTTGTCACGTACTATTCAAAGAAGGCCAAATTTACATGATGATAGTGCAAAGTTTGATTGGAAAAGGTTTTTCGAGTATCTCTTACCTCACAAATGGTTGTTGGTAGCTGCAGTTGCTGTAAGTTGTAATTTAAATTAAATAGAATAATGTTATATTTATGATAAAGTCATCATTATAGTAAATAAAAGAAAGCTTTTTGTTTATTTCCATTTTAATCATAACCCTAATGTAGACAAAATCTCTGTGTCTAGAAGTCAAACTTGCTAATTGCAAACAAAGCAGATTAGATGTTCTTATATACAATTTATAGTTTATATTTATAGTATTGGTTAAATAGTTTCTTTTGTATATTTTATATAAACAAAGGTGCATGCATATCTTATCACATTTTTAGCCTTTAAGCCCACTGTTGGACCTTTTCAAGAAAGGGCCAGATGGCATGGTTTTTATGATGCACGTGTGTAGCTTCTAAAAAAGTATGCCACAGACCTGTAGGTAAACAAAATTAGAATATAATTTTTTATTATAAAATTATGAAAGAACTATTTATTTAATGATAGAGAGTTACAATTACATGAAAAACATAAGAAACATTATGTATGTATTTTTGTAAAATAATTATCTTATTGTTTCATAGTGAATGACTTAAAAAGGTATACTAATTACTTATACATAAAATATAGTAAAACTTTTATAAAACTCAAACTTCTTATGTTTACTATTTAATATTTCTTTGTTTTTTATACAGCCCTAGCTCATAAATCTTTTCTTTTGTATTTATTTTGTTTTACATTTGCAGTCTGCATTGGCAGTGGCGTTCCTAAATGTGTACATTCCGTCAATGCTCGGTGTTATAGTAAATGTTTTGGCTAACATGAAGTACAACCCTACTGCAGACTTTATAGAAGAAATCAAGATTCCTGCATTGAAATTGATTTCACTGTACATAGGGCAGGTAGCTTATTATTTCTTTTTAATTTCTTTATTACTAACTTTTTGCTTTCAGCCATTATAAGTTATTTAACATATCTGAAGGTACCTCAAAATAATGTTATGCAGTGATTTTACAAATTATTTTATTAGTTTTATAAATCTTCAAGTTACTCTCTGAAATCCTCCTTCAAAATCTCCTTTGATGTGATCTGTTGAGATAAACTCTTGATGAAATTTCATACAACATTCTGCACTACCTCTATACATAATTTTCCTACTTGTGTGTAAGAGTAGCCTTTAAGCTCATCTACACATGAAGTCTTCGTTCATAAGCAATTGTGCTCTTCTGAGTTTATATCATTTCTCATATGATACATTAGTTTTGTTACATTTCTCTCATCTTGCTTTGTGGATTGAAGACTAATCTTTGTTTAATTACGTGTTGGTTCCTAAAAGTTCCAAGGTCGAGATATATCAAAGTTCATTAATACCATTTATTTACTAAAGAAACTAACTGAAGACTAATAAATGATGTCAGTGAATGAGAAAACAGAGTAAAAGGCAAAACATTCTATTATTAATTTTTTTTAATTTTGCAATGTTATTTGAGAGTTATAGCTTGAAAACAAAAGAATATGTAAAACGTCTATTTGATAATAATCATTTAACAGTTGTTTGCATATTATACAAAAATTATTGTACAGTGAGTATCACTCAACAGTTTGTAATAGTCTGCTGTTCGATATGGGTCTCTCTCATTTTTGGGGGAATCGTCTTAATCATCACTACACTTACACTTAAGCCTTTATTGTCGACAAAATATACATAATTTATCATTTCATAGTTAAAAATTAAACATGCATATTCAAATATATAACTTTAAAAGTAAATTTGACCTTACCATTAAATTCATTATTAACATTATTGGATTACTACTATACATTATTAATATCACTATGTATGTAATTTTAGTTGATATTATATTATTAGGTAAGTATGTCGTTGTTATCGGGCGTCGCGGTTTTTTTAAGTCAATAGACCAACGTTTTCTTTGTCTTCCTCATTTTCTTTTTGTTTGGTATCTAGGGGTCCATTCTGTTATATCTTTCGTCCATTTATTTCTATTCTCTCTCATCATGTGGCCTACCCACCTCCATTTGAGTTTACTGGTTTTAACTACTACATCTTCAATTTTGGTAATTTGTCTTAGATCTACAGCTCTCTTTCTATCTCTTTTTGTGTAACCCAGTATACTCCTCTCCATGGCTCTTTGGGATGTAATCAGTTTATGGTTTTGTTTTTGTGTGTTTGCCCAGGTCTGGCACCCATAGGTAATTGGTAATATGCATGTATTGTATACTTTCCTTTTCATTGCAATATTATATTGATGGCCTTTTAGCACTTCTTTGAGGGACCAAAATCTCTTCCAGTCATCGGCTACCTGTCTTTCAATCTCTGAATCCATTTGATTGTTGAAGGTGATAAGTTGGCCTAAGTGTACATAGGAACTTACATATTCTATTTGCGCCTCATCTACTGAGATATTTATTTGGGATCTGTTTGTTATTATCTTTGTTTTCGTTTTGTTTGTTGTTAGTCCCACCTTTTTACTTTCACATGATAAATCTTGGAGCATGTTTTTAAGGCTTTCCGGGTTATCTGTTATAAGTATTATGTCATCTGCAAATCTTAAATGATTTAAATGTGTTCTTCCCCTAGCACGGATGAAAAAAGTTTTGGTGAGAGTGGGTCTCCCTGCCTCACTCCCCTGCGTACTGGATAAATTTCTATTTTTTTCTAATTTTTATTTCTATTCCTTGATTTTTCAGGGCTTCCCAAATGTACTGATGTTCCAGGCAGTCAAACGCTTTGTTATAGTCCACAAATGCTATGTATAATGGATAATCATATTGTTACGAGCTTGGGGTTCGAGACAATTACAAATTGCCGATTGAATTACCAAAATTGACTATTTAATTACACGACACTAATTACAACTTAAAATCACACTAATAATAAAACACAGTTCGCCGATATTTCGCTTCGAAGTATTCTCTTGTATCGCCAATTCAATACTGTCCGGTCGTGGCCGGTGTCGGTGTCGTGGCCGGGTGGTCTATACCGGCCTTATATAGGGCCTCAGATAGTTTCCAGAACCTTCTACTGTAGCGACATCTAGAATGTTCGAGTTGTTAGAGACTCTCCTAGTTCTGCTACTCTACACTAGAGGGCGCTAGTGTAACTAGTGTTGCCATGTACAAGACATTAATAGTGGCGCGCAACACTACCCCCTCCTAAGACATGCTCGTCCCGAGCATTGTTGGTCCCATAATAACGCGCCAGTCTATCCACATGGACAATCTTAGGAGTAGCTCTTCTAAAATCAGTCAGCACCCGCCAGTTTCCCTGCTGCTGCTGGGCGGTGCTGTTAGCCACACTACCCTCTCGAGAGCGATCACCTTTTTCTACAGTTCGTTGAGGGCAGCTGGATCGAAGATGGCCCCTTTTCCCACAGCCGTAGCACATAGGGCTATATCCTTTATTGCGGTCGTGAACTGTAGCTCCTGAAACCTCCCTGACGCGATGGGAACGATGATCCTGCCGCGCGGCTTCCACCTCCAGTGCATGGGCCAACGCGTCCTTAAGCGTCTCGTGGTGCCCGAGCCTCACAGCAGCTCTGACTTCAAGGTCGTGGATGCCGTCGATGAATGTTTGCACCAGGTTCCCTACAATGAGCGCAGGTACAGACTGGTATGCTTTCCGAACCAGCTTCTCCACCTCAAGGGCCCACTGCTGCAGGCTTTCGTTGCTGCGTTGCACGCGATCTTTGAGCTGCGCACGAAAGACGTGTTCCAGGTGAGCGTCGCCATATCTCGACTCCAATGCCTCAAGGAGCTGCTCGTAAGTAACTTCCTTACCGAGAGCTTCCAGAACAGTTAATGCTTGGTCGCGTAGGCCTAGGGTGAGAGTAGTCATGGCCTGACTTTTATTCCAACCGTTCGCCTTAATGACAGCCTCGTATTGGATTTTGTAGGCCGACCAGGAAGAAGTCCCGTCGAACGGCGGCACTTTGAATAATCCACCTAGCGAAGGTGTTGTAGCTACCACGGGAATGTAATTCCATCTCCATGTTTGAGGCCGTCCAGCGTTTTCTTCACGTCAGCCATTACGTTGTCAACCCGATTGTACACTTGGTCGATTCGGGTTTCAGCTTCCGACAGGCGGTTGTCATATTGAGCAACTCTATCTTTCAACTCCTTTATCTCTTTACCGAAGGTAGCGTAAAGGTCCTTCATGAGGAGCATCTGCTCTTCCTTATAGCGTTTGAGCTGCTCTTCCAACCGACGGCCCTGTTCCTCCTGTTTGCGGGCCTGTTCCTCCTGTTGGCGGGCCTGTTCCTCCTGTAGGCGGTGCAGCTGTTCTTCCAACCGACGGGACTGTTCCTCCTGTCCGCGCTGCAGCTGCTCTTCCAACTGACGGGCCTGTTCCTGCAGCATCATCACCAGAGCACCTAAGTCAGGTGCTGTAGATGCAGGAGCTGATGACAGACCGGCCTCCGTGGTCAGCAGCTGGCCCTCCGATGTTTGCGGCGTTGTATTACCAAATCGTCTCTGGTCCGTCTCCAGCTGTCGTTGACTTCGGGTACGGATACCCTCCATGTCGTCCTTTGGTAAAATCGGCATGATTTGATCCCACTTCTGACACCAATTGTTACGAGCTTGGGGTTCGAGACAATTACAAACTGCCGATTGAATTACCAAAATTGACTATTTAATTACACGACACTAATTACAACTTAAAATCACACTAATAATAAAACACCGTTCCCCGATATTTCGCTTCGAAGTATTCTCTTGTATCGCCAATTCAATACTGCCCGGTCGTGGTCTATACCGGCCTTATATAGGGCCTCAGATAGTTTCCAGAACCTTCTACTGTAGCGACATCTAGAATGTTCGAGTACATATCGGTCCCGACATTTCTGGAAGGATCTCTACTCTCCTAGTTCTGCTACTCGACACTAGAGGGCGCTAGTGTAACTAGTGTTGCCACGTACAAGACATTAATAGTGGCGCGCAACAATATTCTTGACATTTTTCAATGAGCTGTTTTACCAGATGTATGTGATCAATTGTTGCAAATCCCGATCGGAATCTTGCCTGTTCTCTTGATTGTTGTTCTTAAAGTTTTTTGGTGATGAGTTTTAGTATTATTTTTGAGAACAACTTGTATATGTTGGACATGAGACTTATTGGGCGATAGTTTCCTATTTCTGATCTATCTCCTTTCTTAAAGATGAGTATTATTGTGCTTATTGTCAACTGTGAAGGTATGGATTCTGTGTTTAGAATAAGATTAAACAAGTTAGTAAGTTTTTTTGTTGTTTCTGGCAATGTAACTTTCATCATCTCATTGGTTATATGATCAGGTCCTTTATCTTTTTTCTGTGTTTCTATCACATGCTGAACTTCCCTTTCAAGAATCGGAGGGATTTCTTCTGTTTTGTCTTCAAGGTTTATGTTCAATTTTAAGGTGTTTTCGGTAGAGTATAATTTCCGATAATAGTCTGTCGCTATCTTTAAAATTGGCTGTCCTCTTGTTTCGTCCTTGTTGTTTTTGCTTTTCATTTTCGGGACCCATAGTGTTCTTTTAATTCTTTAGTTAGTCAGTCAGTTAATCATCACTGTTGGCAGTTAAATTTGTGATTGGTACCAAAATTCTTCCACACATTGACACTGCTCCTTGTTGCTGAGCAGAGTGACTTTACATCAGCCATATATGATATATAATACTGTACCAACTATTGGAAGCCAAAAAACGCGCACCATCCCTTCCAGTATTTAATCATTGATGATGATTAAAAAGATGTAGTTTATTGATTTCATTTATTTATATATCTAAATATATATTATGTATTTTGTTTATAGTATATATATATATATATATATATATATATATATATATATATATATATATATATATACGAGGGACATTCAATGTATTCCCGGTATTAGGGTGATTTGCTAATAATGTGAGTAATTAAAAAAAATCATTAGCTAACGACACTACCTGAGCGTATAAATATGAAATTTCGTCTTGATAACTTCATTACTTCTTCAGACATAAACGACGGGAATGACTGAATTGAAAATGTTGAAAAAATCAAACACCGTGCAGTGGTTCAATTCCTTACTAGGAAAAACTCAAAAAAAAACATTTATGAAAAAATGGTGGCTGTTTACTAAGACTGCTCCTTCAAAGTCAACTGCACAAAAGTGGTCAAGTGAATTCAAAAGAAGCAGGGAAAGCATCGAAGATGATTCCCGCCCAGGTGGGCCAATCACAGCGGCTACAGACGAAAATGTGAAAATTACTGAAAAACTTGTATTAGAAGATGCACGAGTATGAATTAATCTATCTATCATAAACACCATATTGCATGACTATCTCAACCTCACAAAAGTCAGTGCAAGATGGGTACCGCGACTGCTCACTGCGCTACAAAAGCAGGTGCGTGTTGACTGAGAGTAAAGAAGAGTCTATACAATGACATAAAAAGGGATCAGACCCAAGAAGTTCAAAGTCACTCCACCGGCCGGTAAAATCATGACCACACTGGTTTGGGATTCCAATGGAATACTATTGATTGAGTAAAAAAAAAGGTGAAACCATCAACGCAAACAAATACTCAGCCAATTTAATAAAAGAAAAGAGAAGAGGAAAGCTGACCCAAGGGAGTGCTGCTTCTTCATGACAACGCACCGGTTCACACGGCGTGACTCGCCAAGGCTGCTGTACTAGACTGCGGGTTTGAGGAAATTAACTACCCACCACACAGCTCAGATCTAGCCCCTAAAGACTACTTTTTATCCCGAAATTTAAGAAAAGACCTTCATGGAAAACGATTTGCTGATGATAATGAGCTCAAGTCTGCCGTAAATGTGCATTTTTCAGGCCAAGAGGAAGAATATTTTTTCAAGGGAATAGAAAAGCTTTTTTTCCCACAAACAAGTAAATGTATTGATGTCATGGGGGGTTGTAAATACTATATTGAGAAATAAAAAATATTTCATAATCTTATCTTTTTCTTAACATAACCATACTAAGAATACATTGAACACGAGGGGTATGTAAATTTTTACAGTGGTAGAGCCACGCGGCAGCTTTTGCTGTCACACGGATGGGCCGGCTCGAACCGGGGTGGTACCACGACCTCACAGAATACCAGCGTGAAGTATAGGTTTACCTCTGCGTTTCGCTTGGGGAGTGCAGGTGGCCGGAGGCCCTTTTTACTGGTAATGAGGCATTCCATCTTAGTCCTCACGGGTGACAACGCATTTGCATTTTGATTCGCAAACGAGGATAGATGTAGATGTCTATGGGCCGCAGCAACCACTTACCATCAGGTGGACTGTGTGCTCGTTTGTCACCCTTATCCTATATAAAAAAAACTGTGTTATATATATGTATATATACATAAATATGTTTCTGTATATTACTTTTTACCTGTTTGTTTTATCACACTGACTTGCTCTACTCCTGTAATTCTTCCCCGGCAAATCTGTCCATTCATTGATTGTCTGGAACAAAATGCTGCCAGCAATAAGATCGCCTTTTCAGACTTCTTTTGTATAAATAATCTCTGTAGGTCTTGTATGGTGTGCAATAAAGTATATTAAATTAATAAATTGAAAGTAATAATAAAAATATGGCAATGACATCACCCTATTCAAATTCAAGGTTTGAAAATGATGAATACTATCTATCAAAATACTAAGTGAGCAACTGGCCGTGAGCGACCACAAAGTCCGAAAATAGTGACAAATAAACACTAATTTTATTTACCATTTATTTGAAATGAGCAGCATGATAATGTTTGAACAACTTAATTTTTGTTTCGGTAACAACATTACGTCTCACATTGTATTCAAGACTTGGCTCATCTTTTATTTAAACTGAGCTGCGTTTTACTTAAAATGAGGTGATTAATGAAGGGCGCCTTTTAGAAATATGCTGAACACCATTATATTATAAAATTATAGCCTAATGTTATCTTTTAATGTTAGTACCGTGTAGAGGCGGTGTAAGAATATTCACTACGCCATGTCATCCCGTGGGTGTCGTAACAGGCGACAGAGGGAAACAAATTAGGAGATGGACAGCAGCGTCTTCCTAATAACGATTAAAAATAACAAACAGCGGTTGCCAACTGTGGCAACTATAGCACATTGCCTCATAGCTGCCCCCAATGAGGCAATTTGTGGGGGAGGCCTATATTCAGTAGTGGACTTTAATAGGCTGTACGGTAATGGTTTTTTTTATAGTATAGGGTGACAAACGAGCACACAGTCCACCTGATGGTAAGTGGCTGCTGTGGCCCATAGACATCTACATTTATCCTCGTTTGCGAATCAAAATGCAGATGCATTGCCACCCGTGACGACTAAAATGGAATGCCTCGTTTCCAGTAAAAAGGGTCTCCGGTTCTCTACACTCACCATACGAAACACAGCAGTGTTAAGCTGCTATTTTACGCTGGTATTCTGTGAGAGCGTGGTCCTTCCCCGGTCGAGCCGACCCATTCGTGCTACAACTATACTACTAATATAGCTGCAGCATGGCAATGGTAATCTATTAACACTTTACCTTCTGGTAGTCATATTCAGTATTACTTGTCACGCACTCAGTATTTAGTTGTTCATTTACTATTTATATCGCTTTTCTATGATTGTCTCGTTAGTCTAGATGTCTTAAGCGCGACTGCTGATCTTGTGATCGTGGGTTCGAATCGGAAAAGTTTGGGCCAAAAATCAAGTAATTCTCAGTAACAGCCCGATGTCAGGAAGTTGGCGATGTTTCATCCACGTGCCTTGGAAAGCATGTAAATCCGTTTGTCTTGTCCATATACTCTTTCCGGTTGTGTCGAATTGCCGTACCATCGGACTATGAGTGTGACGAAATAGATAGTGAACCTTTGGTTACGCACTCATTCGTGTACTATAATGCTGTCCTGCGCAGATGGTTAGTCTCTGTTAATACTGGTCGCCATGACCGAAATTCGGCTTGGAGGATATAATATCGGCATCCTTAAAGTTTAATAATATGTGTTATGTTAAATGTGGTAGAGCAACGCAGCATTATGGTTGTAGCACGAATGGGTCGGCTCGACAGGGGTAGGACGACGATCTCACAGAATACCAGCGTAAAATAGCAGCTTAATGCTGCTGTGTTTCGTATGGTGAGTGTAGAGAACCGGAACCCTTTTTTACTGGAAACGAGGCATTCCATCTTAATCCTCAGGGGTGACTGCATTTTGATTCTTAATTGAGGATAAATGTAGATGTCTATGGGCCACAGTGTCCACTTATCATCAGGTAGACTGTGCTCGTTTGTGACCCATATTCTATAAAAAAAATATATATGTATACATAGACATAATTTGCCACTTTTGCAGACAAATTTTTTATAAATAATATGGAATGTCGATGTATTTATAAAGCTTAAAATAAAATTGATTGATTCTTGAAATAAAATTTTAAGAAATCCGTATTAGCAATAATTAATTTGTTGTGTTGCCAGTATCAGTGATATGCAAATAAAAAATGTATTATTTGTTTGAATAATTTACAATAATTAATGTTATTTATATTTATAAATGCATTTTTTTACATAAATTGTTATGCTGATGTCAATATTTCAGGCAGTATTTACATTTTTCTACATACACTTGCTCGCTCAAGTCGGAGAGCGTGTTGCCGCACAAATGAAACAAGACCTGTTTGTGTCTATTTTAAATCAGGATATGGCGTTTTTTGACCGAGAAAGAACCGGGGAACTTGTTAACAGGTATTTACCAAAAACATGTGAATGTTTATTTTTTATACTGTCTTGAATTTTAATATATTTTATTAAATTTTAGGATAACAGTAGATGTTCAAGACTTCAAGAGTTCCTTTAAACAGACAATCTCTGGAGGACTCAGAGCTATTACACAGGTAAAGAGTTTATAATTTCAAATTTATACATAATTTTTTGAAGCAAGATTAATTCACTTCACTACTAGCAATGCCCAGCTTGCATTGCAATGCCTTTTTTGTCAAAAACGATCGTACACGGCGCACCACAAGATGCATCTTGTAATCAGATGAATGGTAAAGAAACGCAAAGAATGTGAACAAAATAATCAAATATTATTTTTTATATAATAAGATTTTTTTTTATAGAAACAGAAACTTTGTTATTCAATATAGATTATAACTAATACTTATTGAAAGTTGCTGTTTAGTTTAATTACCATCGGTTCGAAAAAAAACCTCTGTTCTGGGAAGAATCAGTAAGAAATCTAGCGGGAATTTTTTTTTAAATAACAGCTTACAATCATGTATGTTACACAATTAACCTCACAAAACAAATTAGAAATAGCTTACTAGCGATCACCTCATTCCTAGGGATTATTATCATCCATAAATTCCTTAATATTATGATAACCTTTGTCTAATAAAGTTTTTGAACTTGAGTATGTCAAGTTTTGAATATTTCCGGGAATTTTGTTGTAAACGCGTATACATCGCCCCAAGAATGAATTACTGATTCGGTGGAGTCCAGTAACTGGTGCTACTAGCTTGTGTCTGTTCCTAGTATTTCCAGAATGAATATCACTTATTCTTGTATAACTACTTTTATTTTTGTGGATTACATTACATTTTCAAAAATGTATTGAGAGGCCAAAGTTAATATATTAATTTCCTTAAATTTTTGTCGGAGTGACTCTGGTTTTAAATCATAGATTGATCTTATGGCCCACTTTTGTAAAACAAATATAATTTCAGTGTCAGTTGCCCCATAGCAAAATACCATACGACATTATGCTATGGAAATAGCTAAAGTAAACAATCTAGCTGTTTCCACACTGGCAAGATTTCTAATCTTTTTTACAGCATATGCTGCAGAACTATGTCTGTTTGCTAATTTTGATATATGGGGGCTCCATTGAAGCTTCGCGTCTAGTGTTATTCTAAGAAAAATGGTGGTATCGACAATACTCAAATCCTCCCCATTTAAAAGTACATTAGTATTTAATTTTTTGACATTTGGAGTCATGAATTTCATACATTTCGTTTTAGTGCCATTTAAGTGCAAATTACTAATATTAAACCAATTTACTAACGTAGATATAACATTATTTACTTCGTCATATTTCAATAATTGCCGATTTAATTTGAAATTTAATGAAGTGCCATCAGCAAATAATACTATATTATGGTTATCCCCTACTATGTAAGGTAAGTCATTAATGTATACAAAAAACAGAAAGGGTCTGAGAATTGACCCTTGAGGCACGCCCATTTGTACTATCGACCCGGAAGATCTCATACTATTAATGACAACTTTTTGGGTTCTGTTACTTAAATATGAAACCATTAATTTAAGAGCATTACTTCTTACACCGTAGTGTTGTAGTTTCCTGATTAATGTTTCATGGTGAACATAATCAAAGGCTTTGGATAGGTGACAGAATATACCGAAAGCATCCTGTGAATTCTTCCACGCATTGAAATTAAATTTAATCAGCTCAATACTAGCATCAGTTGTCGAGCGACCCCTTGTGAAACCGAATTGATTTTAATGAAGTAATGTTTTGTTATATTTACGCGAACACTACACATTGAATAAAACTACTTTTACGGATTTTATCGCGTTTAATTATTTTTAATAATTCCTGACATTTCGGGTGCTTTACATCAGTCCCCCAAACGTCGGGAATTGATAAAAATAAGTTAATTAAACGTGATAAAATCCGTAAAAGTGGTTTTATTAAATTTATGAAGTAAATTATTAACATTAAAATAAATTAACTTTTGATCAAGTATAACTTGTCACCGGGGTTGCCACAGCAAAATTTCTATTGTATTATTCTAAGCCAGCGCTTAACTACAATCTTATCTGATAGCAAGTGGTGATGTAGCCTAAGATGGTGAACACTCTTGCCTTGAAAACACCCACACTGTAATCGGATGGAAAGACAGATGCTGGCAACTTATTCCATTTCATTGCTGTACGTATGATGAACGACGTAGCAAACCGTTTGGTTTGAATGCGTGGTCAATCGTAGTGAATCAACAACGAAAGAGTGGAAACTGGCCGAACATCTGCTTGTCCGATGGTGGAAGGGAGAGGGAGGAATTAAATTATGCAATTTCTGCGCACACTCCGAAATTCATCCTGTAGAAAACCGAAAGGCTGGCTACTTTGCGGCTGTGTTCGAGGCTGGTAAGATTAGTTTGAATCAAATTAGGGTCACCTATAAAGCTCTTAACACGGCTTTCCATTGAGTGCAAAGCTGCTGGGTGGCATTTTCGCAGCATCAGCCCATATATGGCAGCAATATTCCATGCACGACCGTACTTGTGCTTTAAGTAAGCAGCTGTCCCGGCGTGAAGTATCGCCGCACCTTTACAAGGAGTCCCAGCTTTCCTGCAGCTGCTTTGGGCTTGGACTCAATGAACCGCCCGAAGTTCAGATTTGAGGATATCTCAACCCCTAACAACTGAAGGCGGTCGCTGTATTCCAGTGATACATTTCCGAAAGATTGAGCCAAGGTGAGCTGGCTCCTTTTTGCAGTGAAAAGACACGCTTGTGTTTTGGATGCGTTGAATTCCACAAGATTAGCATTGCCCCATTCGGAGACTGCCTGTAGTGTAAGATTCTACCATAGGTTCTCTTTCGGACTGGATTTGATCCCGACTGGCCAGGGGACTTGGTTGGATAGATACCGGGCATAAGCAGACCAATAATATGCAGATGGAAGAGAGTTGCTGATAGAAAGGTCCCCTGAGGAACATTGGCGTTAGTCGCCACAGGAGGAATGAGCAGCCATCGACGACGACCCGGATAGAGATTCACTCTGAAAGGATTTTACCCAGTCAATCAGACCAGGGGACAAGCTGTATATTGGAAGCTTACCCAAAAGGCTAGCCTACCAACCTCTGTTAAAGGCCTTCGAGATATCTAGGGAAACAGCAAATGCTTCTCCACTGTTCTTGAGTGCCTCGCCTCATACGTTAGAATGTCAATAGCTGACCGATTTCGGTGATACCGGTATTGCCCGTCACTAAGGAAGTCATTCTGTTCTAGGTATGTCATTAAGCGGGCGTTCAATATACGTTCCATAATCTTGGAGAGAATGGAGGTAATTAAGATTGGCCGATAATTGGCAGGGTCGGTACGGCTGTCATTTTTTGGAACAGGTTGCATGTTGACCAGCTTTCAGGATTTTGGCACTATTCCAGTCCTAAATGAGAGGCGGAACAAGTGTGTCAGCACAGGAGACAACACAGGTGCTTCAGTGCAGGATAGTCAAGGTACGCCGTATTCAATGGAAATCCAATTTGGGTCTCCGTCAAGAAAAGTAGACGTAGGCTTCTCAGCCTCAGGATGGCGATGGACTGCGCTGAGATTGTACAACCTGTTTCGTTATAAAATGTTACTTTAAAAAAAGTTCCCGCTAAGTTTCTCGCTGGCTCTTCAGAGGATAGTTTTTGCAAACCAGTGTTAAAAGTAAAATATTAAGACTTTCATTAAGTTATATTTAAAATAGATATTAAAGAGAAATAACTACTTTACATAATAAGAAGTTCTATTCTATTAAAAAAAAAAAGATGTTTATTGCAACTAATTTTACAGATTTTATCGCGTTTTATTTTTATTCTTTATTAAATTTAAATTAATTTCATTCAGTGTATATCTATGTCTCCAATTTTCTTGCATAATTTAAGTACAGGTATTTATTGGGAAGCACATTTATCAAAAACAAACCCAAGTGTTAATTCTATCTCCAAAACTTAAAATTCGCGATGATCTTTTGATTGAGAGCCATTTTTACCTTAATAATTACTAACACTATTATGTTAAAATAATTATATAAATATTAAAAGGATGATGTGATATTTATTAGTATGAACGTGGATTAACACTCAGCATGTAAAGTGGTATGCTTGGAATTTCTAAATGTATAAAATTTGTAATGGAGATATCTGTAGAAGCACAAGAATAAAAACTTAATCATAATATAATTTATTTTACCGTTTAAATGTGTTGCATTAAATTGGCTTCATAGTGGTATCATAATTTGGTATCGAGATATGCATGTTGAAAATAGCTCACTAACATAAAAACGTATAAACATACATACACTCACAAACACACTCGAGGTATTTTAATATTTTAACTTTCAAATATTATGTCGTATATTTGTAGTAGCTTAATCTTTATATATAAAAATTACGTGTCACGCTTGTCCGCGATGAACTCCTAAACTACTGAACTGATTTCAATGAAATGTTTCACAATGTGTGCAGTTAAGTCCAACTTGAGAGATAGGATAGTTTTTATCCTGATAAGTGACCCTCAATTTTTTTATTGTGAATTTAATGATTTTTTAGGACACATCGTTATCGGAAAGGGCAGAACAACGTCTGCCTGTTCATCTAGTTGTATATTTGTTGTAGTTGTTATAGTATATAACTGCTTTAACAAAGTTCAAAATATGTAGTTAATTATTTCATATATAAATTAAGTTTTCTTAATTTATTAATAATAATGTATTAAACCTATATGAACATAAATAATACATTGTTTCCAGGTAGTTGGTTCTGCGGTCAGTCTACTTGTTATATCGCCTCACTTGACAGGGTTGACAATGATTTGCATACCATCGGTTGTCATTGGGGGGACATTTATCGGATCTCTACTGAGGAAACTTTCTAGGGAGGCACAAGCACAGGTTCGTTGTTAGATGTAAACCTAAAAAAAAAACTTAAGGTGATTTTTTCTTGAAATATATCAAATGATCTCAATTTTTCATCAACTTACATTAAAAAAAAACGATGGGGATTGGGATTTTACCGGACCTTTCTATTAAGACTTAAGTGTTGCAGTCAACTTGGTCTTGTGTAGAATATCTCAGTTGTGGCAGATTTGAGGTCATTTATTCGTTTGGCTTGGGGGAATATATTAGAACTTGTTCACCAAAATAAAAACAATATTTTCTTTTAGTTAGAGAAGGCAACTCTAGTCGCGGAGGAGGCGATCGCAAATATGCGGACGGTCCGCGCGTTCGCAGGCGAAGAGAACGAGGCGAGTATGTTTGCAGACGAATGCCAAACTGCGGCCGACCTTAGTATGGAGCTGGGCTTAGGCGTAGGCCTGTTTCAAGCCGGAACCAATTTGTTCCTGAATGGGTATAACTCTTATAATATATCTATCTCTTATTTGATTATGCTCTGGTTGCTCGCATGTTATGATTTTTAAGTTACCGCAAACTGTCGTGTAAAAAAGGCATTTTTTTTATGGGAGAGGGGGCAAACGAGCATGCGGCTCATCTGATGGTAAGTGACTACCGCCGCCCATGAACAACTGCAACACCAGGGGAACCAGGGGTTTTGCAGATGCGTTGCCGGCCTTTTAAAAAGGAGTAAGCTATTTTCTTGAAGGTCCCTAAATCGTATCGATCCGGAAAATCGCTGATGGTAATCGATTCCACAAGGAAGTCCGCGAATGTTCTGTCCGTAGCGATACATACTATGATATTTGTATTACTGAAGGTATCCCTAAAAAAGGCGACCGCTCAGACCCGTCCAACTATAGGCCTATCGCGATCACCTCCTTGTTCTCCAAAATAATGGAATCCATTGTTAACTGCCAGCTCATCCGGTACCTTGAGGATCATCAGCTGATTAGTGACCGCCAATACGGTTTTCGTCGGGGTCGATCAGCTGGTGATCTTCTGGTCTACCTGACCCATAGATGGGCGGAGGCAGTAGAGTCCAAGGGAGAGGCGTTGGCCGTTAGTCTGGACATTGCGAAGGCCTTCGATCGGGTTTGGCACAAAACGCTTCTTTCGAAGCTCACTTCCTTTGGGCTTCCCGAGAAATTGTGCAATTGGATCACCAGCTTCCTTGCAGATCGGAGCATCAAGGTGGTTGTAGACGGTGCATGTTCTGACTACAAGCCTATTAACGCTGGTGTTCCACAAGGCTGTGTGCTATCACCAACGCTGTTTCTTCTGCATATCAATGATATGTTGCTAACTGGTAACATTCATTGCTATGCAGATGACAGCACTGGTGATGCTCTATACACCGGCCGTGCCAATATTTCTCGGGAAAACGTCGCTGAGTGTCGGAACAAACTTGTGTCTGAAGTCGTCGAGTCTTTGCTGGACAAAGTCTCGGACTGGGGGCGACTAAATTTAGTCCAGTTTAATCCTCAGAAGACACAAGTTTGTGCGTTTACCGCTAAAAAGAACCCCTTTGTCGTATCTCCTCAGTTTCAAGGCACTCCCCTAGTTGCCTCAGCCAGTATCGGAATCCTCGGCGTCGACATATCGAGTGACGTGCAGTTTCGTGGTCACTTGGAAGAGAAGGCCAAATTGGCCTCTAAAAAGCGTGGCGTGCTCAGCAGAGCGGGACAGTACTTCATGCCGGCACACCGCCTGCAACTTTACAAGGCGCAGGTTCGGCCTCACATGGAATACTATTCCCATCTCTGGGCAGGGGCTCCCCAGTGCCAGCTCCTTCCACTTGACCGCATCCAGCGCAGAGCGGCTCGAATCGTCGACGACCGAGCCCTTTCCGATCGGCTCGATTCATTGGCACTGCGAAGAGATGGTGCATCCCTTTGGATTTTCTTTCGCATCTACCATGGGGAGTGCTCTGAGGAATTGTTGGGATTAAGCCCAGCCGCCAAATTTCACGAACACACATCGCGGCAGGACTTCCGATACCATCCACACCATCTGGATGATTGGCGGTCCACCACTGTGCGATTTAGAAGATTTTTTTTTTATAGGTTAAGGGTGACAAACGAGCACACAGTCCACCTGATGGTAAGTGATTGCTGTGGCCCATAGACATCTACATCTATCCTCTATTACAAATCAAAATGTAGATGCGTTGTCACCCGTGAGGACTAAGATGGAATGCCTCATTTCCAGTAAAAAGGGCCTCCGGCCACCTGCACTCACCAAGCGAAACGCAGAGGTAAGCCTCTACTTCACGCTGGTTTTCTGTGAGGTCGTGGTACCACCCCGGTTCCAGCAAAAGCTGCCGCGTGGCTCTACCACTGTTAAATGGTGATGTTTTCTTCCTCGCACGACTTCCTTGTGGAATCGATTACCATCAGCGATTTTTCCGGACCGATACGACTTAGGGACCTTCAAGAAAAGAGCGTACTCCTTTTTAAAAGGCCGGCAACGCATCTGCAATTCCCTCCCTGGTGTTGCAGTTGTTCATGGGCGGCGGTAGTCACTTACCATCAGGTGAGCCGCATGCTCGTTTGCCCCCTCTCCTATAAAAAAAAACAAATAATGTGTGGCAGCACCAGTCGTCAGGAGTGAGTGGAGAGAGCACCAGAGTCGGTGGAGACCGGCACTGTGGTTAGTTGTAATCTGATATAGTCTGCTATGTCTAAATAATTAGACTACTCTTCGAATAAATGTCATAATAACTGTATTTACTTCTGAACTTAAGCATTCCCATAGATTGCTTCATAGGGTGAATATTTGCCATAGTTACACGCTTGGCAAGCGGGTTAACAACCGCAGTTTGCTTATTCTATTCAGCTGTTATCAGGAATATGCGGCTGTCAATTTCCATGGTCTTATGGTCCGATGCTACACGGTAAGCCGGTCGTGACGGGGGGCCGGTCATAAGCCCCGCCATCTGAATATGTCGTCTTCAAGTCGTCATGTATGGGTATCATAATGAAAATGGAATATAAAATAAAACAATTCTTTAAAACAATTATTATAAAAGAAGAAGCATATTATAATTGTATTGTAAATGTCTAATCTAGTACGTTAATTTTAATTACTTCTTGAGTCTACCTTTACTTATTTAAAAAATCCCACCCATAAATAAAAGAAAGAATGACAGTGACCATCATTACGTTTTAATTCTCAATCCAGAATAGATGTAAAGTGTTTTTAGGTCACTGTATACACGTGGTAGAGCCATGCAGCAGCTATATTAATGGGTTGGCTCGACCGGGGAAAGACCACGCTTGCACGGAATACCAGCGTAAAGTAGCAGCTTGATATCGCTGTGTTACGTATGGTGAGTGTAGAGAACCGAAGACCTTTTTTACTGTAAACGAGGCATTCCATCTTGTGATTGTCTTCTTATGATTCTTAATCGAGGATAGATGTAGATTTCTATAGGCCAATGCATCCACTTACCATTAGGCGAAATGTGTGTTCGCTTATATCACTCAAATAAAAAAGCATTAATTTATTATCATGTTGACTATGAGCGCGTTTGTCACCCGTGCAAATCCAGAAATATAAAGATGTCTGTGTCGAGCAAATCCTTTTGATCTTTCATCCGTACTTCGGTTTTTCAACCGACTTCAATAAAAGGAGGAGGTTCTCAATTCGACTGTTTTTTTATGTGTGTTACCTCAGAACCTTTTTTCTAGGTGAATCGATTTTGATGAATCTTTTTTATTTAAAAGCTGGTGCTTCTCATGTGGTCTCATTCTTTGATCAAGATCTGACTAGTAGTTTTTGAGTTATCCTTAATAATGCGTATTTAATTGACTTTGGCTACATTGGTGGTCCTTCACTGCTGGCCGTATGAGGAATCTCAAGGTCGATTAGCCAGCTATGGAGAGGGCTATGCTCGGGGTTTCTCTGAGTGATAAACTTAGAAATGAGTATATCCGCAGTAGAACCAGAGTAACCGACATAGCCCAACGGATTAGTAAGCTGAAGTGGCAATGGGCCGGCCATATAGCTCGAAGAACCGACAATCGATGGGGAAGAAAGGTTCTTGAGTGGCAGCCTCGTACCGGTAAGCGAAGTGTAGGACGACCCCCCACTAGATGGAGTGACGACCTGGTAAGACATGCAGGAAGTCGATGGATGCAGGTGGCTCAGGACCATGCTTTGTGGCATTCCTTGGGGGAGGCCTATGTTCAGCAGTGGACTTGTGAAAGGCTGTAATGATGATGATGATGACATTGGTGATGTTCTCATTTTTTTATATTGAAGTCGGTTGTACAAAATTATTAATATTACCACTTATTATCTACCTTTTACAGTACATTACCTGTACTTGTGTTTTTTTACTCGGTCTAATTAATGAACCATGTTTTTCCAGTATGGTGTTGGCGACGATGTTCCTGGGCGGGCACCTGATGTCCACGGGACAGATGTCGGCGGGCGACGTAATGGCGTTTTTAGTAAACGCTCAAACAGTGCAGCGTTCCGTCGCTCAGCTGTCACTTCTGTTCGGTTCCGTCGTGAAGGGGCTCAGCGCTGGGGGACGAGTTTTTGAGGTAACATACTAATATGCGTACGAGATGGTAGGACTCTATTCTGTTATATTCTGGCTAGGAGTTTATCTGTGCAGGTACCACCTTACCTATTTCTGTAGCATAATAGCAGTGGCTACAAAGTTGATTTCTGGTCTGGATTTCTTTTTCTATAGAACAAAGGTGATGAGCGAGCACACAGCCCACCTGATGGTATTTGGATGCAGTGACCCATAGACATCTACATCTATCCTCGATTAAGAATGAAAATGTAGATGCGTTGTCACCCTTGAGGACTAAGACGGAATGTCTCGTACCTAGTAAAAAGGTCTCGGGTTCTCTAAACTCACCATACGAAACACAGCGGCATTGAGCTGCTATTTTACGCTGGTGTTCTGTGAGAGCGTGGTCCTTCCTTGGTCGGGCCGACCCATTCGTGCTACAACTAATAACTGCAAGTTGGCTCTACCAGGTATGGTAAAGAGAGTCAGTATAATCACACAATCACAGAGGTGAAAATACATCTACAGCCTTCTTTGTTTGAAGTTGGCTATAGGTGTCTTTTTTATAGAAATAGGGTGACAAACGAGCACACTGTCCACCTGATGGTAAATGGTTGCTGTGGCCTATAGACATCTACATTATTTGAATCTATATTGAAACGCATCTGAATTAAATTGCAGATGCGTTTTCAGCCGTGAGGACTAAGATAGAATGCCTCTTTTCCAGTAAAATATGTGTGGAGTGCAGTGCCATTTACTTTCAGGTGAAGTGACAAAGGAATTGAGAGTCCTCAATTCCTTTGTCACTTCAGTTTTAAAAATACGTCTTAATATTAAGTTATGTATTAGTCGATTCATCATCATTATCATTATATAACCAGTAAAAGTCTATTGCTTCATATGGACCTCCTATTGTAGAAAGGGTTTTCCGTAATCGTCAAACTTGGTAGGCGGATGGACAGTTATAGTACCAGACGTCTCGCACCTTTGACGCTACTTGTTGTCACTGGATATTTTACGCCTGGCGTAAACGATATGGTTATATCGTCATCTACAGAAAGCCATAAATTTTTTGATGATAAATCAGATTCCTTGTGAGAGGGTTCGTTCGTATCTTTCCGACTGCGCTATATCATTTTATTAATTTTTTTATAAATTAAAAATTTCTTGGAGGCATTTCTGTTTTTATTAATAATTTATTAACAATACAAATAGAGAAGTTGCATTATTTTTTTTTGATAAATGAAAGCATAATTCATTTTAAGTACATTTGAATATTTTTTTTATTAAAAATTCAATTTTTTAGTAATTATTCATAAAAAAGTTAAAATTTTTGAATGAAAAGAACGTCTTGTGATTGGTTGTAACGTCATTATATCCGTTGAGGTTCTAAGCCAATTGCAATCATGCTGCACTTTTGTATTTTCTATATTCGGATCACCAAGTGTTTATTACAAATCATATACCGGGTGTTTGTGAAACGCTCACGAAAACGAAGACAGATATAGTATTAAGGGTACCTTTGATCATGGATCACAAATAAATTCGATCCCAAGGGAAAAAATCATTTTTTCACAACGTTTAATTAACTTTATTCACGCTCCATCATGTTAGTACAGCTAAATGAAACGATAATTTCATAAAAAAATCATGAAAATACTTAAACATAAAACCAGCAGTGCAACTTAAAATAAAATCAGCTGACAATAGGGTCAATACGAGGGCGGCACTGAAAATTTCGAGAATCAAGGAAGTGACACAACATTACTATTTAAAAATGTATTTATTGCTTTCCGAAGTATTCTCCGCGAAATTTGACACATTTTTTCATACGATAGAACCAATCATTGAAGCAACCATTCCATTCGGAAGTTGGGGTCTCCAAAATGGTCGTTTTGTGGGCGTCCACAGCTTCTTCAGGTGATGAAAATCTGTCTACGCAATTTATTCTTTATTTTAGGGAAAGTATAGAAATCATTAGGGCTTAGGTCGGGGCTGTACGGCGGATGGTCTAATAATTCTATGTTTTCTTGCTCTAAAAACTCTTTTGTTCTGTGTGCGGTGTGAGAACTCGCATTGTCGTGATGGAGGATGATGCGGCGGTTGCAGTTCTCTTTACGGAGTTCAGAAACGACCTGTGGCAAACAAATGCTAGCATACCATTCTGCATTAACCGTTCTTTATCCATCAAGAGGAATAGTCGTAACATGGCCGGTTTTGGAGACAAACGTGGCCACCATTTTTTTTGCAACACTCCGTGAACTAACAATTTTTGTTGGCTTTAACTCATTTTCGAACACCCAAACTCGTGACTGGGTTTTTGTTTCGGGTTCGTACGCATATATCCAGGATTCGTCACCTGATACGATGTTGTATACAGCATTTGAGGATCCTGCGTGGAATCTTTCGAGAGTTCTGACGCACCAAGTAACGCGAGCCGCTTTTTGCTCTTCACAGAGCGAATGCGGTATCCATCGGGAAAACAACTTTTTTACACCCAATTGTTCATGCAAGATTATTTGTATTTGACTCATGCCAATGTCCAAAGTTGCCGGAATTTCGCGGTATGTCACATGTCGATCTTCCTCAATCAGCTTACGCACAGCATCAACGTTTTCTTGGGTGACTGCAGTTTTTGGACGACCTTGACGGGGATCATCACTGAGCTTGACACGTCCACGTTGAAATTCAGCAAACCAGCGATAAATTGTGGTTTTGGATGGGGCTTCATCACCAAATGCAGAAATCATCCGGTCAACACACTGTTTTTGTGTTAAACCACTTCGAAAGTCATAATAAATCATCGCTCTCGAATTTTCTCGAGTCAATTCCATTTTCTCAACGACTAAACAAGTTTGACAAAACCTTCTGACAAGACCGAGAATCTTTTTTTAAATAAATAAATGGTATTCGATTTTTAAAACCAAGGAGTTTTCAATTAAAAAGATTTTAATATGACAGGTACAGTGGAATTATACCATTCCCGATACTTTTAGTGCAGCCTATGTATTTTCGGGGACGCCGAACTCTTATGTATCTAGCACGCGCTACCGCCGCCCGGCCGGCTCGTGTCGCCTCGCGCTGTAAAATTAACACATGTCAGCTTTGCTAACATGTGGGGTATTCCCAAAATTTCGGGGAATTTAGTGTTGGTTGGGGATTTTATGAGGATTGGTACTATGCTGGGAAAATACGGAGATTTTGAAAATCGATAGCCAGGGCCAAGTCAGAACCATTTTTTTAGAAATCTAAATACTTATCTTAACATTTTGTTAGGTTACTTATGAGTATCGAATGACTCCCTTTTTTTAATTATCTTCACCACATTTAATTTTCGGATTTATTTCGGCAAATTTTGTGTAACATTTAATGCTTTTCATTTCTTTATTTTCTAATTTTAAAGAAAAAAAATGTTACTTAAAAAGTAAATCTTATAAAATTAGATGAAAATTGATTCATTTCTTAATATAAAATTGAGGCGAATTTATGGGGAATCTGTTGAAGTTTTGTCCTTAAATTGGGGATTTTGACATGAATTTTCTCGGAATTCGACAAATTGGTGTTGGCAACGCCGCCATATTGCACCCAAATTTAGTTTGCCGGCGACATAAAAATTAGAGGCGGCAGTCACTATAAAATTTGCAAGTATTTATTAGTAATTTAGACGTAACTCTTTTTAAATTCAAAGTATTGTTCGGATTAAATACGGAAAGTCAATTAAATAGTAAATAATTTAATAATATAGTAAAGTATTATTTTTTACATTAACTCTGATAGATTGATTAATGTCGATCATAATTGCAATTAAATTATTCAGTACCATTCCATTTTCTTATACAAAATCAAAGATAACTATGAAATGGTGTTGATAATTTTGTAAGTGAGTACTGAGTACCCAATTAGGTATATTTATTAATTTCAATATAATTTTTGTAGTAAAGAACTGCTTGTGGCGTCAGGGTACAGTTATTGTGTAATTGTATTAAAAATGACAACCATAACTTCGAAATTCCATATAAAGACTAGTCGTAGGGTTAACTACACTTATAAATAAAATAAACGTTGGCAATGTCGTAAGGGTTTTACGGTCTATGGTAGTGCTCAGTGCTTCAAGGACGAATGCCTCGTGCGCATTTGTTTTGACGGGATTGATTATTAATTTTACTTTTTGAGACAGTTCCGTGTTGACTATCACGTGCGCGTGAGCGACAGTTTTGTTTATTACATTCTTGTTGTTACGTTTTGTTTTTCTTGTTTTGTTTTAATAATGCCTAACGCGTAGGTACGTTTATAGTGCTCGTGAATACCGCAACATGTTAATGTGCATTGGAGAATCTCATAATGCCATGGATTTAGATCGGTAAGCTGTTTCATACCTAATTTTCTTAAATAACTTATAGTACTAAACTCATATGAATAATAGAACAATAAAAGTACCTACAAGATGGATAAAAAAACATGACTCTAACCTTGTTAACATTTCATTTAAGTAATTTTTTTATTACCGGGGAATCGAACCAGGTATTTGGTTTATTTAACCTGCGAATAAAGTGGCTAGGTGGAGACAAGCACAGTGGAAAAATAGTAGGTTAAGTAGATCAGTCAGGTATTTAGACAAGTGTTATAAATTATTAGGTATTGTGGTACCATCGCTAGCTACAGCCGTGTGAATTCGGCGTCCGGGCGTACATTGACCCCTAGACAGCTGATTGTAATTTCACTGCTGGTTTTATGTTTAAGTATTTTCATGATTTTTTTATGAAATTATCGTTTCATTTAGCTGTACTAACACGATGGACCGTGAATAAAGCTAATAAAACGTTGTGAAAAGATGATTTTTTTCCTCAGGATGGATTTTACTTCTCAACGATCATCAAAAGTAGAGTTAGTACTATCGCCTGCCTTCGTTTTCGGGAGCGTTATAGAAAAACCATTTTTAATTGTAAAATTATATAAAAAATCGAAATTGTTAAAAGTTTTCTTAGTAATTTTTAGTAAACTCAAAAAAAAAATAACTTCTCTATTATCTTAACGTCCCTGATGGACGGCCGAGCCATAAGCCTTAAAAGTAAAACCGCGGTTTTACTTTTCGTCGTTCCTGGTAAAAATTCAGTTATTCTTCATATATTTTTGAAGCCAATTCAACGCCAAATTTCACAAATCCGCGGTTTTCACAAAAAAAGTCACACAAAAACAAGTTTTACCGCCGAGCTACCAAGACCGATCAAAGTGACTATTGTAGACCGTCTAAGTGATTGCCAATGCTTTATATTGTCAGATAACATGACACTGCGCTTAACATACTCGTATCTCTGAATCAATAAAATCGGTAAAAGTTAGTTTTGTTTAATGTTTACTGTTCTCGTTCATTCATCAATTCATTCATTCATTACAGCCCATTAAAAGTTCACTTCTGAACATCAACCTCCCACAAGAACTACCACAAAATACGGTCCAGAGCCATCTGCATCAATCGACTTCATGTGTGTCTTATCAGGTTGTCACTCCATCTACATTGGGGTTACACTCTATCGGTATGAGGCTGCCATTGGAGAACCTTTATTCTTAATCAGTTGTCAATTCTTTAAGCTATTTATTGTCGGCCCATTGTATTGGTTCAACTTCGGTTTTCTTCTAACATGCAGGGAAATGGTCGCTTAACGAATTTAAGCTTTGTCAAACGGTATCCTGACAGTAGTGGCCGATAAGAATATCCACTATCCTATATCGTCCCAGGAAACAAAAAAAAAAAAACTGCGGTTGCCAACCCGCCTGCCAAGCGTGGCAACTATGACAAATATTCCCCCTATGAGGCAATCAATGGGTAAAGCCTATGTTCAGCAATAAAGGTACAAATCTCAGTGAGATAAATATGATTGTTTAAAAATATTGCCAATTGTTTGTTTCAGTATATCAATAAGGAACCTCAAATGGACACGTCGGGTAAGAAGGTAATTAAATACCACGAGTTCCACGGCGACATCGAGTTCAGAGACGTCACCTTTGCTTACCCAACCCGGCCGGAAGCCGTGAGTAAATTTTAAATACTCCTGTGCTGTGAGTGATTGACGCTAAAGGGCGCTGGTTAGAATACCGTATGGATATAGTATTTGTATGGCCCGCAAATAATTGTCCTAGGCCTGGATGTTTGTCCTTGTGCAATTTATGTATGTAATTGTGCCTCCACGATACAGGATAAAATCCTAGTGTGGGGTAACGTCTAAGACTAAGAGCTCCATTTTCATCAGACTGTTGAAAAAGTCCACTGCTGGAAACGAACCTCTGCCATTGCAAGTACGATTTTCCTTAATCGTCACGCTTGGCAGGCAGATTGGTGGATTATCCGTCCTTAATCTGAATATTTTACATCTGGCGTAAACGAGATGTTATACCGCCATCTATCGGAAATCATAAGATTTTTTTCTGGCAGTTAGCATAGTTGGTACTTTACGGCACCTACGGTATGGAGTGTTGAGTAGAAGGAGGACCATCTCTGTATATGAAAAGTGTCCCTAAAAACGCGTCCAATAAGGATGGCGCTGCAGTAGCATAGGATAAATTTAAAAAAGCGCCAAAAGTATTTTTTTTTATAGGATATGGGTGACAAACGAGCACACAGTCCACCCGATGGCAAGCGGTTGCTGCGGCCCATAGACATCCACATCTATCCTCTATTACAAATTAAAATGTAGATGCGTTGTCACCCGTGAGGACTAAGATGGAATGCCTCATTTCCAGTAAAAAGGGCCTCCGGCCACCTGCACTCACCAAGCGAAACGCAGAGGTAAACCTCTACTTCACGCTGGTTTTCTGTGAGGTCGTGGTACCACCCCGGTTCGAGCCGGCCCAACCGTGCGACAGCAAAAGCTGTCGCGTGGCTCTACCACTGTTAAAAAATTAGAATAAGATGGAGAAATAAACAAGGACCGACCAATCCGCTTGGTTTTGTACTACGTAAATAGTTGAGATTTTGTTTACTGTTATTTTACTAACTACTCTAATCATGAAATTTTTTAAATATTTCAATTCAGCTGACTTCACTCCGTTCACAACAGCTATCTTCATATCGTAGTTTTTCAGACGCCAGCGCTATTGTGGTAGGTTTTGGAACCTCTATTTTCAGTAAATAGTCGGACAGTTTTTCAACTTTCGCCCCTTATGAGATGGTTCTCTTTGTACTCTACACTCCATAACTTTACGGCACCTACGGGACGAAATGGGGGCTGGATTCTGCATTATATCCCGTGAGGTGGCGCTGTAAAAGAGTTCAAGGTTTTAAAACGAATAAAATATATTTTTTTGTCACCAAACTTGGCTGAGTTGTGACAAATGACCACAAATGAACCTAAATCCACCTGATGGTCGGTAAAAGCTTTGTCCCTTGGGCATTTGCAGCTATACTCGATTAAGAATTAAAGTTGCGGAGATGACATGCTTAAATGACTTACCGGGATGATGTCAAGGTCGACAGATGTCGACGGTGACATGAGGGTGTGTCTTCTATAGTTGTTAGTTTTAATAACCTGATCCTGTATCGCACAGACAAAACCCCCGGTTTCCTCGATAAAGTCATCAAAACGTAGCCAGTGAAGGGAGGCAACTGTGTCTACGGAAAGTTATGTAGAGCCTTGTAGAACCTTCCGTGGACCTTCCTCTCCTTCCATATCGCTTCCCGGTCCGAGATGTTCTGATAGTGGTGTTAACCCGTTATCACACATAATGACATACTTTTAGAATGACTCATCCGCTTGAAAAGCTACGCCCACCACACTTCCGCGGCAAGTATAGCCTCATTATCGACGATCTTGGATGATGTTTTTTGAGGGACCTCATAAATGTGCAAATTTTCTATACAGTGAGTTAAGTTCGGTCTTAGTTCACCTGAGTATGCCAAAGGTATAAATGAGGATAATTATGACCCAATCATTATAGGTGCTTGCCTTATTCTTAAATTAAAAACGTTACTATTATTATTATTTTGTATAGTCCTTTTTTAACTGCAAATATGTTATTGTAATTAACCGTATATTACTCAAATTCTTTTAGATCGTATTGAAGAATTTCAATCTCAAAATACCAGCCGGTAAGACAGTCGCCATTGTTGGGACGTCAGGCAATGGAAAATCGACCATAGCGGCCTTGTTAGAAAGGTGTGTAGATATAACAGTGACATTATATTTTAGCACTAATATGATACTGTATTTGTCTAGAGGTATGCAATGCTATAACAATAATACGAAAGAGGGAAATGAAACAGGAGATTGGCAACAGCATCTACCCAGCAAACAAATAACTTCACAACTCAAAATAATATAAAACTGAGTTTGACTTTTTTAGGCTGTAACGGTAACGACGACGAGTGTGTAATGTCATTTTGGCTAAGCCCGCATCTCTAAATACCATAATCGCTAATATATTGTTACGAGTTTGGGGTACGAGACAATTACAAACTGCCGATTGAATCACCAAAATTGACTATTTAATTACACGACACTAATTACAACTTAAAATCACACTAATAATTTAACACAGTTCGCCGATATTTCGCTTCGAAGTATTCTCTTGTATCGCCAATTCAATACTGACTCGGTCGTGGTCTATACCAGCCTTATATAGGGCCTCAGATAGTTTCCAGAACATTCTACTGTAGCGACATCTAGAATGTTCGAGTACATATCGGTCCCGAAATTTCTGGAAGGATCTTGACTCTCCTAGTTCTGCTACTCGACACTAGAGGGCGCTAGTGTAACTAATGTTGCCATGTACAAGACATTAATAGTGGCGCGCAACAATATAATTAATTAATAAATAATCGATAATATATAATTCCTCTGTCAGTGTGTATGTGACTGAACTCCTCCTAAGCGTCTGGACCGACTTTGATGAAATTGTGTGTGTGTGTGTGATTAAGATGATTCGGAATGGTTTAGATTCACAATTGGACCCGGTAGGTGGCTCGGTTGTCGAAATCCAGAAATCACCCGTGTGAAGCCGGGGCGAGTCGCCAGTATATTATATAAGTTTTATCAGCATTTTAAGCTTACCTGGGGTGATTAACGGATAATAGTAATGTGTGATTATTTTCTCGTCCTTCCAGGTTCTACGACGTGAATGATGGTGTTGTGACAATAGACGGAGTGGACATCAGGGAGTTGGACTGCAAGTGGCTAAGGGGCAGAGCCCTGGGACTCATTAGTCAAGAGCCGGTGCTCTTCGCTACGACCGTTAAGGAGAACATAAGATATGGGAAACCTGAAGCTACTGACGCCGAGGTTATTTTTAATAATGTAACAGTGTCAAATAAATCAACGGTTTAGCCCGGTGGTATAACTGTGGTACGGCATTTATATTATTAATAGAGCCCTATTATCAAATAAATTATCAAAAAGTTAAAAAAATATTAAGTTAAAATTGTTTTATAAGGATTTCTTCACGCGAACACTTCACTTTAAATGAAACCAATTTTTAGGGATTCTATCGCGTTTAACTTTCTAATTCCCGACATTTCGGGTGCTGTACAGCACCCATGGTCACGGGGAGGGGGGTGTTGTGTTATTGAGGTTAGTTAGCCCGGCTTCCTTCAGTTTTTATATGTCAATTTTTGATTCCGATCTACGCAGAATGAGCTTACAGTATCTTGAAGTCTTGCAGTGGTATGCTTGGGTTTGGATTTAGTTTTATTAATTATAGGATCCCAAGCAGATGGCAGCATGGAGCATGGATGGGTATCCATCTTCTCTATTGAAATTAAGATGTTTTTTAATTTCAATAGCCTCGCGAATCATCCTTGGTAGTCTTTTGCGATGATTTGTGGTCTATCAAATCTAATGTAATGGCGGGGACAATATTGAACATGATCACAGACTGCAGACGTATCCCATTACATTAGATTTGATAGACCACAAATCCTCGCAAAGGAACACCAAAGAACACAGTCCAGGTAAGCTTAAAATGCTGATAAACTTAAATAATATACTAGCGATTCGCCCCAGCTTCACACGGGTGATTACTGGATCTCGGCAACAGAGCCACCTACCGGGTCCGATTGTGAATCTATCAATTAATATTCAAAAACTGAAGGTAGCCGGGCTAAATATGACATAGGGACGTCAAACACCTCAGCCCCCCTCCCTTTCCCCCTCCCATGACCATGGGTGCTGTAAAGCACCCGAAACGTTGGTAATTAAAAAGTTAAATTAAACGCGATAGAATTCGTAAAAATTAGTTTCTTTTAATTGTTTAATAAGGGTTATTAGTTATTATTACACTATTAAAGTGTAAATGATAGATTCTTAGCGGTTAGCCACTGCAGAATCTACTTTATCCGAGGGTACCTCGTTTAGAGGTGAAACACGTGTCGCATTATCAACGGTGGTGTAACCTCCGAGATTGAGGTGATCGCGACTTGTTGTTGCGAAGCTTGCGAAGTCACTTATTAAGTGGCGAAGCTTGCGAAGTCACTTATTGATTTCACGATGTCTGTCCGTCTGTCTGTCTGTCCGTCTGTCCGTCTGTCCGTCCGTCTGTCCGTCTGTCCCACGATTATCTTGAGAACGGCTTCGAATTTTCTAATTCTGTTTTCAGCAATCGATTACTGATCACCCAGGCATCTGAACCTCCTATTTTGAATTTTGTTTTCCGTTAGTAATCGCTACAAAGCTGATTGCTTCGCCACATTTGCTATGCTGTTAGCTTGCTAGGTTTATTTATAAATGTTTATATACTTAATCGTATAAACTATTATGTTGTAAATAATGTTTAAAATAAGTCCAGTTGGGTTTTTTTGCTGGTTCTTCCTAGGACATAGGTTTCTTTTCCAAACCTTTTGAATTGAAAGTGTTCAGAATTTCAATAAGTATTCTTGTAATCTTCTATATTGTTTTTTTTTTAATAATGACAGAGGTTTGCAGTTATGCGTTCATCACGGAAAAACTACTGGATAGATTTCAATTAGGGTTTCAAAGTTTTATTTCTTAGACACTTGGCCCTTATCTAAAAAAATATTGCGCTATCTTCATTTAATATAAAGTTATTAAAGTTTTAAGAAACAATGATTTTTATAAGCACTACGTGTTCAGTGATGCGTGTTTTCTTTGTTAATATATCAAACAACGCGAACGAAGTCGCGGGTATCAGCTAGTATTCAATAAAAGTGATCTACTAATGAAGTTAAATTGATCTACGAAGTTAAATTAGTCGTGGCGTAAAAGATTCCACTACCCCATACCATTCTGTATGTCTCGTAAAGGCGACAGAGGGAACGTAAAACGGTAGATGCGCAGCAGCATCTTCCTGATATCTACTCAATATAGTAAATGACGGTTGCCAGCCCGCCTGCCAAATGTGCTAACTATTGCAAATTTAATTAATATATTTAGCAGTGGATTTTTGATAGATTGTATTGATTTAATGATTGAAAGGAAAAAGATTCAAAAATTATTAAATTTTTTCAGATATATCAAGCAGCGAAGACAGCTAACGCGCATGATTTTATCAACGGATTTCCTAACGGTTACGAAACGTTGGTGGGTGAGAGAGGGATGTCCCTATCCGGTGGACAGAAACAGAGGATCGCTATCGCCAGGGTCGTATTGAAAAACCCGCCTGTAATGATCTTGGATGAGGCTACGAGGTAAGATTATTTTTACAGGATAAGGGTGTCAAATGAGCACAGTCCACCTGATGGTAAGTAGTTGCTGCGGCCCATAGACATCTACATTTATCCTCGACAAAATGCTAGATGCGTTATTACCCGTGGGGACTAAGAGAGAACGCCTCGTTTTCAGTAAAAGGGTCTCCGGTTCTATGCACTCACCATACGAAACAGCAGCGTTTAGCCGCTATTTTACGCTGGTATTCTGTGAGAGCGTAGTCCTTCCCTGGTCGAGCATATTCATTCGTGCTACAACTATACTACTAATATAGCTGCAGCATGGCTCTACCACGTAGATACATTTCAAATGTACATTATGATGACTTAGTAACTTAAACTGTTAATTTAAATGTCAGAATGCATTAGCAAGGTTCGGTTTCTGCGAGACCTGGTTTCGAATTCCAGCCAGAGTCTACATTTTTGTAATTAAGGTGGCACAAGTCGCGGGCTCGAACTCGCTGGTGGGCGCGGCCAAAAAGCACGCTGTCTCACCTGTCATCGTGCCCGACAGAGATAGTATCAGTGATGAGCATATCGACACTAGTATTGACGCACGTCTTGTTCGTACGGCGTTCCGAACCGTTGTTACACGATGCAACATCTATACGAATATAATAAAGCAGAAGAGTGTTTTTGTTTGTTTAAACGTGCTAATCTCTGGAACTACCAGTCCGATTTGAAAAATCTTTTTGGATATTATAGCCAGATTCATGTTTAATAGTATAGGCTATATAGCATTAGGCTATATAACTCTGCTAGCCTATATTTGTTGAGAAAGTCAGAAGAAAAAGCGCTCCCAAAATGATTTATCCGCATACGCTGATGTTATGGTTCGGGATACGTAAATAAAATGTTCTAGAAAAATATAGATCGTTACTCCGTCTAAAAAAAGTCCGCGATACCATATGTCTATATCTTATATATAAGCCACAATTAGGCATTTTGTGACAAAAAAAATGAAAATTTAATTATTAGGCATGGCATATTTATCCTTACGAACGAAAGTTACTTCATTATCAAGACAATTTTATGAATATAAACTTCATTCTTTGTACCATGTTTATATAGTACATAGTTTAAGAGATAATGTAAAATTAAAATAATTCAATACTTGGCTTGACGCGCAAACAACGCATAACCCCTAGCCCGGTGCGAACTGAAAAGCCAGTATTGACTATTGAAAGCTTCTATGAGCTTCTAGGAGCTACATCTATCCTCTATTACAAATCAAAATGTAGATGCGTTGTCACCCGTGAGGACTAAGATAGAATGCCTCATTTCCAGTAAAAAGGGCCTCCGGCTTTTATCTTTGGCGTCTAAATTACAAAATAGCAAAACTTTCAGTTTCGAATAAAACTCGAATAAGCGCGCGTCACCGCCCGTGCATGTGTGTAAGCGTCGTCCTCCCGCACCGCACCGGGGGAAACATTATTCAGTGAGATGCACGATAATTCATAGTAACATGCGCGCGTAAAAAAAATACGAAAAGGACTTTGGAAGAAGGGGTTTTATGAAAAAACCACTGCATAAATCAATTACAAATAAAATTTATTAAATTCTTCGATAATTGAGCTGTGTCGGTACGGACTTTGTTTTGGAAATTTTACACTTCTTTTATTACTAATTAACGCCCAAAGTTGTGTTAAAATTGGCAATAAAAACGAATCTTTGGTAGCTCGTAACTTTTTAATAACATTTTATTTTAATATTCTGTTTCCGTACAGACAAATTTAATAATGAGACAAAACGATATCATGTTTAACTTTGGATGTACACTGCCAAATAGCGGAGTAAAACCCCTCTGAAATTTCTATGGAAATAATGTCGACTAGTGTCACCTTAATAGTTGGTTTTCAGGTTTAGCTGTGCCGTGGTAGCTCAGTGACTAAGCGCTCGCTGTAAATTTCACAGTATGCGAACAACACAGGTTCGATCCCCGCTGGCACCAATGTACATACATACATATAATCACGCCTCTTTCCCGTAGGGGTAGGCAGAGACCACTTCTTTCCACTTGCTACGATCCTTACATACTTGTTTCGCTTCGTCCACTTTCATTATTCCCTTCATACATGCTCTACGGTTTAGGGTACTCTTAACCTGGCCTTTTTTCAAGACGTCCCCAATTTGGTCTAGAAATGTCCGCCTAGGTCTACCCCTTCCAACACTTTCATTCACACTCGCCTTATACACTTTTTTCGTCAATCGTTCTTCATTCATTCTCTCGACGTGGCCAAACCATCTCAGCATACCTTTCTCAATTTTTGTCACTACATCTTCTTTCAGACCACAACTTTTCCTTATCTCACTATTTCTTATCCTGTCACTCAGTTTAACTCCTATCATACTTCTTAATGCTCTCATCTCAACTGCATTTATTCTGCTTTCATGTTTCTTCTGCCATACCCAACTTTCACTTCCGTACATGAGTGTTGGAACCAACACCCCCTCATGCACACAATGTAATTGTTCAAATTTTAAGTGCTGATTTACCACGTGCTCGGCGGCGCAGGAAATCATCGTGAGGAAACCTGCATGTCTGAGAAATAAGAAAAAATATATTTCGAAGACGTGAAGTTCGCCAACACACATTGGGGCAGGCGGCGGACATTTACCCTCAGAAATGAGAGGAGGCCTCTACCCAGCAGTGAGACGTATATATAGGCTGTAACTTTAACTTTTTTTTCACGTTTGGTTGTAGTGTCGGTGTGACAATATTCACTTCCCCATAATATCCAGTGGGTGTCGTAAATGGCGAAAGAGGAAAACTGAAATAGGAGATAAGCTCAAAATTATAGAAAACTTCGGTTGTGAACCCGCTTGCCAAACGTGGCAACTATGGCAAAATCGACCGTATGAGGGCAATCTGTGGAAGAGGCCTATGTTCAGCAGTGGATAGGCTGTAATGGGTGGAATGTTTTCTTAACATATACAACAAGCTCTCTGACAAAAGAGCACACAATCCATCAGATAGAGTATACGAATAAATGCCTTGCTACCAGTAAATAGTGTTCGGTTTTAGTCATCCTCAATACTATACTGCTATTTTACGATGGTATTCTGTGGTCTAAGATCGAGACGCATTTGTTTTGTAGCCATATTGTAGCTTCATTGTGACTACCAACTAAATAGAGACACGCATCATATATGTTACATTGGGCGCGGGTAAATTAGATGCTATCTTTTCTGATAAATAATCTTTAATAAGCTATCTTTTCTAAAATATGTATCTTTTCTTATCCGATGAATAGAAGTAAGCATAACTAATGAAATGAAAGATATTTTTTTTCTAAGTAATTTGTATGTACTAATAAATCAAATAAAAAAATAAATCAAGTAAAAAAATCAATTTTCGGTTTCTTAATCAAGAAGATCTGAGTTTGAAATATGCATGAATTGTGAAAGCATCGGTAAGTCTTTGTCTCCTAAATTTGGTCTCATTACATTAGCTACAAAAACTGTGGTTATTAATAAATTTAGTCGATTTTTTTTGTTTATAGATTTTCCATACTATTTAACAATCTTAAAAAGTTTTTATATTTTTTTTGCAACAATACTGAAGATAGTTAATTGATTCAGGCTTGACTTTGGGGAAGTCCATTTTTAACACGTTCACTGTCCGGTTTTAAAACACAATAGTAAGACAATAGCAATGTCCTATATGTAGTGCACGGGACAGCGAAAGGGTTAAGATAATACTACATGGTTTTAATCTGTAGTACTAATCCGCTTAAATAAACACGGTCGCAATCACTTTTTAGTCCTAGTTTGTCTTGATCCCGGAAGTGCTTAGGACAAATGAGAGTAGATTTCGAAGGCACTCAGTGAGTCTCCTTTCTCAGCAATCGTATTATTGCCTCCCACTTCTTACGTTGTGCTGCATCTTTAGGTACCCTGCAAAATTATTATTATAAAATAGGTAATGAAATATAATTAATAGATCATTCATGAATATTCTAAAATAAGAATAATTAATTCCTTTGTATAAAGGGTGAAACATAGTTTTTTTTTTAATTATAATTTCCAAAATATTTAAAATCAAGAGTAACAAGTTAACTAAAAGGTAAAATTATTGCTCCCAACTATTTTTAAAAATTAAATATTGTAAATTAATAATATCCACCTCAATTTTGAGTTACAGTTGTTAAATACGACTTATTTGTGATATAAGTAAAAGTCAGAAGTACCTATTTTAATTACATACATTGTGTTTAGTGTTCCAACCAAAAGTAACAGCTGTAACGAACATCGTTTAAACGTATTGTAAGTGTAATTCTTGTTATCCCTTTAACATTTTAAGATTTACCTATTAAGTAAGTGTTGTTGTGGATTTCATTTTGAATTATTTACATGATAATTTAATTTGAGATCTGTAAATAAGCCCCTACGTCTCGACATTTGCTTACTCTGCTTCTTTGGTTTTCTTTCTTTGTTTTCTTTTGCTATTTACATTTAATAGTAAAATGAATACACGCAACGCCAAAACACGCCAATTGGAGAACCAACTTCAAATGGCGCTTCAAGAACTTAAGGCGTCAAAGGAGCAGTGTGAGCTGTTATGTAAAGAAAGGGATGACAACGAAAAGGAAATAATAAATATAATAGCTAAAAATACTGAGCTAAAAAGTGATATGGTTAAGTTGCATACAGAGTATACATTTCTTTCAAAAGAAAGGGATCAACTTCAGAGAACAGTCGATGAGTTTGATTAAAACATTACATAGACAACATGAAAGCGTCCCAAACTCAAAGTCTGTTCAACGAGCTCATAGTATGTGAATCTTCTAAAGCATTGCAACCCTCCACAACAATGGATTTGACTGGTGATGATTATGTCACATCAAGAACAGCAGCAAGGACTACCTGCAGTAGAAGAAAATTAAAGAAATATATAAAAATTAATAAATATATTAGAAAACTGCAAAAATTAATTAAAACTAAAATTAATGTTAAAAATTATATAAATGTATGCAAAGAAAAGCAAGAATTAATTAATAAACTTAAAATATATTCAATTGAGGTGGAAAATATGAATCACTGTTACGAGACTGATATAGAGTGTCTAAATTCAACAATTTTATCTCTTAAAAACTCCCTAGACATAATATCAAATAAATATGCATTGGCTCAAGATGAGATAAAAGAACACATATTGGCCATGAATGATCTGGTAAAATCATGTAAATATAATGAGGAGCGCTTTGACTCCTTAATAAAACATCAGAGTGAGTATCAGCGCTCCATACCAGGTTCGTCGGGGACAATATGTGTAAATAACAAAGTAAATAGTAAGGACTCATTATTTTCACCTAAACTCTATGACAGTGCCATGACAAAGGATATAAACTTAAAAAGCAATGTAAACATTAAAAAAAATAAAGTTATTATGTATTGTGATGATATAGGCAAAAATTTGGGCATGATGTTAAATAACTGTTTAAAAGGACATATGATCAGTAATTATTGCATGCCAGGAGCATCCTTTAGTCATATAATGAATAAAGTTTTAGCTAGTAAGTTTTGCCCTAATAGCACATTAATAATTCTTGTTGGGAGAAGAGGCAATGTAAACAAAAATCAATTATTAAAATATATTGATAATCTATACTTTAAATGTACATAAAATTATCTTGTTTACATTGCCTTACAGGGTTGACCGCAGGAAAATAAAATAAGATATGATTTAAATTTATTAATGAATAACTTTTCATGTAATAATAATTTAAACTTGACATTTAATTGTTATAATTATAATAATAAATTTAATTTAATAGACATAAATAATTTAATTAAGAAATTTTTGACTAGAGATAGGTATTACCTATCTAAATATATTTTAAGACAGATAGCAAATGTGCTATCTTATTGTTTATATATTAACTCAGCCAAGGACTTGGCTACACAGACATCTGCTCCTTTTGAGCAGTATAATGACTTAATATGTGATTTGGAATCAGTTCCAAGTAATTTAAATTAGAAAATGAGACAATAGAGGTAATCTCTAGCCGTTGTAATAATTTAAATAATTTAGAATGTAGCTTACAAATCTTTAATTGTATGTCTCCACAGAGTGATAATGAAAATTGTTTACACCTGGTGCATCAAAATATACAAGGCATGATAGGCAAAGCGCTAGAAATTGAGTTGTTCTTAAATAGCAACAATATTCATATTTTATGTATATGAACATTGGTTAAAAGCTTATAACTTAATGTTTAACTTCATAAATCACCAGGTGGTCAGTTATTTCAATAGAGAAACGGTTTTAAGAGGTGGCTCCTTAATATTAGCTAGTAAATTATTGTCATGTAAAGAACGTAAATATATTGTGAGCCTCTCTGTTGAGCGAACTGTAGAAATGGCATGTGTTGAGTTTGAGCACCTCATTGTTGTGAGCGTCTACAGACCCCCATGTTCTATATACGATACTTTTGAAAAAATTATGGAGGAAGTTTTTGCTAAGCTTAATAAACAGAATAAATCTGTTGTAATATGTGGAGACTTTAATATCAATCTCCTAGAAGCTTCCTCAATCAATATTAAATTTAGATCATTGTTTAAATCATATGGTCTTTTTAATTTATTTTTAGAGCCAATGCAACATGTGTAGATAACATTTTTACAAATGTGAAGCCATTGCATAAATGTATAATTCAAAAATTAAGTTCTGATCACTGTGGACAAGTAGTTTCGTTACCTTATGTTCACAAAAAGCAAGTAGATGAGAAAGTTGTGTTTGTTCCAGTAAATGCACGTCGCTTGGAGAAATTTAGAAGTAACATAGTGAAAAAACTTCCATCACTTTCATACCAAAATGATCCAAATTTTTTGTATGGAACATTATTTAAGCTTATTTGCAATGAATTTAATAATACTTTTACTTCTAAAACATTCTCCTTGAACAGTCGGAAGTCATTTAATGAATGGGCGACAGCAGGAGTCCATAAGAGCAGACACAGGTTATATGATCTTTACCATGAAAGGTCATATAACCATAGCGTCGAATTTAGAGAATATGTAAAAAAATATTCAAAAATATTTAAAAGAGTGTGCTCCACAGCAAGTCTTTGCATTTGAGCAACAAAATTAAGACGGCTTCTAATAAAATTAAAATGACATGGAGTATAATTAATAGCGAAACTGGTAAGATCAAGTCTCGCAATTCAAACTACCAGTTAAGTGTTAATAACAAATTGACCGAATCAGATCAGGACGTTGCAGTGGTTTTTGAGAAATATTTTACTGATATTCCGATATTAACCACTAAGTCACTGAATTCTTCTCCTGCGGTCGCCGAATCATTACTTAAACAAAATGTAAATGCGTGTACAAAGAATTTTACATTTCATAAAGTATCATCAAAAGATATTGTAAAATATTTTGTAATTGTAAAGTATTTATGTTAAGAAAACTGCGGATCTGTGGGGGATTTCCGTTAAAGTTATTGCGTCTATAATAGATACAATCGCGCCTCATTTAGCTGTTATTTTTAATACTAGTATCGAATCTGGTGTGTTTCCTGATTTAATGAAGTATAGTAAAGTAATACCTTTATTTAAATCTGGTAGTACATTAGACCCCGCCAATTTTAGACCTATTTCTGTACTACCAACACTTAGTAAGATTTTTGAAAAAATGATTCTTGATCAAATGTTAAATTTCTTTAATATAAATAATTTACTTCATAAAAATCAATTTGGTTTCACAAGGGGTCGCTCGACAACTGATGCCGGTGTTGAGCTGATTAAATATATATTTAATGCATGGGAGAATTCACAGGATGCTTTGGGTATATTTTGTGACCTATCCAAAGTCTTCGATTGTGTTCACCATGAAACATTAATCAGGAAACTTCAACACTACGGTGTAAGAAGTGATGCTCTAAAATTAATTATTTCATATTTAAGTAAGAGAACGCAAAAAGTTGTCATTAACAGTATGAGTTCTTCCGGGTCGATGGTACAGATGGGCGTGCCTCAAGGCTCAATTCTCAGCCCCTTTCTGTTTCTTGTATATATTAATGACTTACCTTACATAGTAGGAGATAACCATGATATAGTATTATTTGGAGATGACACTTCTTTAATTTTCAAATTAAGTCGAAATTTGCTAAAATATGACGTAGTAAATAATGCTATATCTAAATTAGTAAATTGGTTCAATGTAAATAATTTGCATTTAAATGGCACTAAAACGAAATGTATGAAATTTATGACTCCAAATGTCAAACAATTAAATACTAATGTAATTTTAAATGGGGAGAAATTGAGTCTTGTAGATACCACCATTTTTCTTGGAATCACACTCGACGCGAAGCTTCAATGGAGCCCCCATATATCAAAGCTAGCAAGCAGACTTAGTTCTGCAGCATATGTTGTAAAAAAGATTAGAAGTCTAACTAGTGTTGAAACAGCTAGACTAGTTTACTTTAGTTATTTCCATAGCATAATGTCGTATGGTATTTTGCTATGGGGACACGCAGCTGACACTGAAATTATATTTGTTTTGCAGAAGAGGGCCATAAGAGCAATTTATGATTTAAAGCCTAAAGAGTCGCTGCGACAAAAATTTAAGGAAATTTATATATTAACTTTGGCCTCTCAATACATTTATGAAAATGTAATGTGCGTACACAAAAATAAAAGTAGTTTTACAAAAATAAGTGATATTCATTCTGTAAATACTAGGAACAGACAAAAGCTAGTAGTACCAGTTACTCGACTCCATCGAGTCAGTAATTCATTCTTGGGGCGATGTATACGCTTTTACAAAAAAATTCCAGAAAATATACAAAATTTGACCTGCTCAAAGTTCAAAAACTTTATTAAACTAAGTTTGTATAAAAAGGGTTATTATAATATCAAAGAATTTATAGATGATAATAACCCCTGGAAGTGAGGTGATCGCTCCCAAGATATTTTTAATTTGTTGTGTTGTTAATTTGTGTAACATACATGATTGTAAGCTGTTATTTAAAAAAAAAAGTCCCGCTGGGTTTCTTGCTGGTTCTTCCCAGGACAGAGGTTTTTTTCGAACCAGTGGTAATTATACAAAAGAGTGACTTTCAATAAGTATTATTTATAATCTATATTGAATAAAAAAGTTTCTGTTTCTGTTTCTTATTCCATAAATTATATAGTAGTAGTAGTGTAATGTGGGAAACTTGCAAATGCAGAAAAGTGGCAACATTGAACCTAAATTGCAATATTCGATATTTTATTTCTTGTGTTTCCTTGCGTTTTTACGTTAATATGAAAACATTAACTAAAGCTTAGGTGTGAAAAGTAATTCCGCTTGATTAATTATGTTTTTGTGACTTTGAATCGCATTCTTTTACTACTCATCTACCCATTTTTTTTTATCGTGGATCGTTCGGCTCAACTCGGTCGGCGTCACATTGAACCGACGTTAGCTGGGCATATGTCTGTGGCCATAATATGTGCAGTGGCAACACTTTGGCGCGGTAATTACTAATCTAGTTTAATATATGAATGAATGGTTGCAGTCAACAACAATAATTAAAAAATAATTGTATCGTCTATAGCTGTATAGTATAGTTTCCGTTTCCGTCGCCCTTCACTTCAACTTTCATCTTATAATGGATGAACAGTGGACTGTATATTTATTTGTGACTGATTACTTAACGACTGATCTGAGGTTAGCTATACTAGGGGACTGCTTGAAGAAAAGATGGTACTTTTTAATATACTGTATTAACTATTTACAATAATTCAGCACTGACTAACTATAACTATGTCTAACACTATGTACAGAGGGAGGTCTTGAATTGGAGTCTTGAGTCTTCTTCAGATTTCTTCCTAAGTGCCGCTCCGAAGCGAAATGAACAGCTCACAGACCGAGACGCCCTTCTTATATCTCGCTAGAAGGTGCCTCAGTCTGTGAGTAGTGCCGTGCGACGACAAATGGAGCCACACGCGCGCTGATTGGACGCCGACATCGCTGGTCGGCGCCGGTGTGCGGGGTGCGCGGGGGGTAGCGGGGTACGAAGGGGCGACGGGGCGGCGGGTCTCTAGCTGTCCTCAACATCCTCCCCCCGGCGTAGCTCGCGAGCCTCATCTTCTTTCGGGAGGACGGCGATCTTCCTGACCGGCCGCCGCAGCAATCCGCCCCTGGTCCGCACCTCCACGTTGCGCACCACGCCGTCTGGTCCGGGAAAGGTCCGCGTTATAATTCCACGCGGCCACACGTTCCTTGGCAGGCTACCGTCTGCCACCACGACGAGGTCCCCCTCTTGTAGTTGTCGCTGCTGCACATCCCGTGAGTCCCCGCGCGCAACCAGCGTCGGCAGGTACTCCTTCATCCAGCGCTTCCAGTACTCGTCGGCAAGTCCTTGCGCCGCTCTCCACGCCCGACGATCACTAGGCGTGCACGGCGCGGTTACTGGAAGGCTCGATGGTCCCTGCAGCAGGAAGTGGTTGGGTGTCAGCGCTTCTTCCTCGTCGATGTCGACCGGTACGTGTGTCAACGGTCGAGAGTTCACTGTATTCTCGGCTTCGGTGAGGAGCGTCACCAACGTCTCCTCCCGCGGGCTCTTCTGGTGTAGAGTGGCTTCGAGCGCGGTCTTCACTGAGCGCACGAGACGCTCCCATGCGCCTCCCTGGTTCGGCGCGCCCGGCGCGATGAACTTCCAGTCTGTCCGCCGAGTCAACGCGTAGTCCTTCAGCAGGGGTGCCCACTCCTCCATTGCCCGTCGTAGCTCGGTGTCCGCCCCATGGAAATTCGTTCCGTTGTCAGAGTAGATGACCCGTGGCCACCCACGCCTAGCCGCCATGCGCCGCAATGCCGATATCGCCGAGTCCGCCGTTAGGGAATAAACTATCTCTAGATGTACCGCGCGCGTCGTCAAACAAGTGAATAATGCTATCCACCGTTTTTCATGCCTACGCCCTATTGTTACCGTTACAGGCCCGAAATAGTCGATTCCGGTGTAGGTGAATGGTCGCGCGAATGCCCCTAACCGTTCAGGTGGTAGATCTCCGATAACCGCCGGCCGTGGTGTCGCCTTGCGTACCCTGCACTGCAGACATCTCCGCTCCACTTCTCTTACGGTCGGTCGTAGTCGAAGTATGTGATATCTCGTGCGTAGGTCGTTCACTACCCGTTCCCTGTTGGCGTGGCTTGCTTCCTTATGCGCCTTCTCCACAAGCAGCTTTACAAACTGGTGGCGTCCGTTCAGGATGGTGGGCCTCTTCATTTGACTGTCCACATCGGCTGCGTCAATCCGTCCTCTAGCTCGCAGTATGCCATCTTCGAATATGGGGTCGAGCTTCCTCAACGCGCTGCCGGTTGCCAAGTTCTTTCCTTTCTGCAGTCGACTGATGTCTTCAGCAAAACTGTCTTGTTGACTTCGCTCTATCCACATCCGTTCTGCTTTCTGGATGTGGTCCAATGTTAGTCCGTGCGCCTTTCCTCTCATGGCATCGACGAACTGTAATATGCGAGCGGTGGCCCTGACCAATCTCTCATAAGAAGAGAACCTCTTGATGTCTGGCAGGTGTGAGCGTCCCTGGTGTCGCTCTGGTGCGCCACCACTTCCTCCAGCTCGTCATCTTCATCCCCTGCCTTCTCTTCCCGACGTCGAGGCCATCGATCTTCATCTTCGTACAGGAATGGTGGTCCCGTAAACCATTTGTCGCTCTCTTCCTTGTACGCATAATTAATGCGCGTTGCCTGATCCGCGATGTTGTCTGCGGTCGGTATCCACCTCCATTGCTCGGGTGACGTCTTCTCCGATATCTCCCCTAATCTATGTGCTACGTATGGGGTGTAACGCGCCGTATCGTTGTGAATCCAATGGAGCGCCGTAGTGGAGTCTGTCCAATAAACTACCCTATCGGCTACCACTCTGTGCTCGCCTTGCACGAATTCCGCGAGTCGCGCGCCTATTAGATTCGCCTGTAACTCTAACCGCGGAATGCTTTGCGCCTTTATCGGGGCGACTTTCGCCTTGGCCGCCACTAATCGTACCTTAACCGTTCCGTCGCGGTATCGTAATCGCCAATACGCCACGGATGCGTACGCACGTTCGCTTGCGTCATTAAACACGTGAAGCTGACGCTCTACCACTCCCCCCGTAGGAGCATAGCACCTAGGCAGCCGCAGTCGTGATACTTCCTCGACGACTCGCAGCCACCTCTGAAATTCCTCAGCTGCCTCCTCGGGTAGTTCGTCGTCCCATCCGACCTTCTTCATCCGCCACAGGTCTTGCAGCAGGATCTTAGCGGTGATGGTGAGGTAGCTCAGCAGTCCCAGCGGGTCGAAGACCGACATGACTGCACTTAACGCCTCTCTTTTGGTCGGTGGCCTCTGCAGCGTCTTCACTTCGTTCGGTACCCTGTTCATGGATGTGTTGAACGTTAAGGCATCTTCATCGGCCATCCATAATAGCCCCAGGGTTCTGCCTGGGCTGTCTTGTCTCAAGCCTACCTCCTTAGGCTTGCTCGCTAGTAATTCCTCCGGCTTGTCTTCTAGTAGGGCTGCGTGGTTCGAATTCCAGCCTGCTAAGGTGAAGCCGGCCTGCTGGTGTACTTCCATAACCTGCCTCGCAGTGTTTACCGCTTCCTCTACCGTAGCATAACTGTCTAGGTAGTCATCCATGTAGTGACTACGTACGATAGCGTTAAGTGCCAACGGATGTGTCTCTGCGTGTGCGCGCGCGTTATGATCCCTAACACTATGTGCGAGAAACGGCGAGCTCCTCGCACCGAAAATCATTGAAGTCATAACGTATTCCCGCGGTGGGCTGGATCGCTCGTTACCTCGCCACAGAAACAATTGCGCGGGTTGGTCGCGACGGTCTATCTTTACGCGTAAAAACATTTCCCTAATATCCGCGGACACGGCTATTTCGTTCTCCCTAAATCTAAATAGTATGCCCGGTAGGTTCGGTAACAAGTCGGGGCCGTCAAGTAAATAATCGTTCAAACATTTACCGGACGCACGCGCTGCCGCGTCGAAAACCACTCTTGTTTCCCCAGGCTTGTTCGGATTCTGTACTGCGAAGTGGGGCAGGTACCAGCTCTTGGGGTCCTCTCTCTCTGTCCCTTCGGCTTCCCTTGCGTATCCTTTCGCCAGGAGGTTGTCTATTTGTGCTGTATAGGCGTCTCGAAACTCCGGCGATTTGTCCATCTTCTTCTCGATCGTCCGCAGTCTTCGAGCACCCATCTCGTAGCTGGGAGGCATCCGCACGTCGTCGTCCTTCCATGGCAGTCCCACCTGGTATTGCTCGCCGACCTTCTTGACGGTGCGCCGGAATATCTCGACAGCGCGCTCCTCTTCCCGTCGCGGCCTACTCTTTAGCGAGATACCGATGGAATCGATCTCGTACTGCCGTTTAAGGAGTTCCGTTAACTCCTCGTCCTGACTGGCGAACGTTCGAATGTCCCTATCTAACCGTCCGCTACTGCTTACGACGTGTAATACGGTTTCACCGTCCTCCCTACACGTGAATCGCGGCACGGTTCCCTGTATCACCCATCCCAATAACGTTCGTGCAGCTATAGGCTGCCTTCGACGTCCTATCCTTAAATTACGGGTGATTATTAAATGCCAGTTGTCGGCGCCTAATAATAATCTCGGTTTGGCGTCCTCGTAGCAAACCGAGCTCGGTAGGTTGCGTAAGTGTTTCAACCGTAAACACTCTTTATTTACCGACTGCGAACCTATCTGTAAATTTGTTACTGTACGCGCATTTATTCTGTACATTTCGCTGCGCGTCTTGCCACGTATGCCTATGTTAACTAGCCTGCTATCGGCCTCGCGCTGACTATTGCTAACTCCTCTAATATTCAACGGCTTTACCGGTCCTTCCGCTCCTAACTCGCGCGCTAAGTCGTCGTCGATCAACGAAATGGTTGAGCCTTCGTCAAGCAACGCATACGTATCTATTTCCCTACCGCGTGGTCCACGTACGAGGGTGGATTGAAAAGTACTCGGCCTAACCAAGAAAATAAACACATTCTAAATCAGTTATATTTTTATTTTTCTACATAATCACCATCAAGTTCAATACACTTTTGCCACCTCCCCTTCCAAGCATTTAGACCGTTGAAAAAAAATGATTCTTCCTTAGAGTCAAAATATGCGTCTACAGCTGCTTTGACCTCGTCGTTAGTCGAAAATCTTTGACCTCCCAAGTGTTTTTTTAGGTTAGGGAACAGAAAGAAGTCTGATGGTGCCAGATCAGGTGAATACGGCGGATGCGGTAACAGTTCAAAGCCACAGTTGTGAATTTCAGCCATTGACTGTACTGACGGGTGAACACGGGCGTTATCTTGATGAAACAGGACTTTTCTTCTGAGCATTCCTCGACGTTTTTCTTTTATTTCCTCTCGTAAACGACGTAGTAAGGTGCAGTAGTAATCAGAGTTTATAGTCTGACCCCTTTCAAGATAATCAATCATAATCACACCTTTCGAGTCCCAGAATACTGAAGCCATCACCTTATTTGCCGACAAAATCGACTTAGCCTTTTTAGGGGGTGGTGAACCATGTCTTCTCCACTGTTTTGATTGTTGTTTTGTTTCCGGTGTACAGTAATGAACCCATGTTTCGTCTATAGTAACAAAACGATTCAAAAAATCATCTGCATCGGCTTCAAATAACTCCAAACAGTCGCGTGAAATAGTCAATCGCGTCCTTTTTTGTTCAACTGAAAGCAGTCGCGGAACCCACCTCGCAGACATCTTGTGGAAACCCAACTATTTGACAATGATGTTTTGAGTTCGTTCATAAGAGATGCCTATAATCTCGGCTATCTCTCTAATTTTTAATCTGCGGTCTCCCATTATTAAATCAAGTACTTTTTTAATATTTTCGTCAGTATTTGACGTCGAAGGCCTTCCACAGCGGGGTTCATCTTTCACACTCTCTCTACCACGCTTAAATTCTGCTATCCATTTTTTGACGGATGAATATGACAGAGCACAATCGCCTAATGTACTGACCATGTCATCATGGATGGCTTTTGATGATAGCCCCTTCTTATGGAGGTACTTAATGACGGCACGCTGCTCGATTTGCTCCATTCGCGGAAATTATGTCCGATTACTTTGTTAATAAATTTATAAAATCACAACTAATTATCGCACACGTTTCGAACTTCACACAATGAACTAGTCTGAACTGAACTAAATAATGTGCGTAGATTTGATTTTTAGAATTGAATGGATCTGTGTTAGGCCGAGTACTTTTCAATCCACCCTCGTAACGTAATGGGACACACTTTCAATAATACGGACGCATTACTAGCGACGTTAGACGCGACGAGCACGGTCTCATCCGGTTTTGCCGATGTCTCGGGTGCGCGGGTCTTGCGGGTGTGAAGGAGGGCATGGTGGGGGGCGTTGCAGCCGTCGACGCCGCATTTCTTCGCTCTACATTTAAACCGTCGGTGTTTACTATTCAAACATAGAAAACACACCCCCTCTTCCTTTACCCAATTCCACCGGTCGTCCACACCCATTTGCGCTAACTTTCTACACTTAGCGATCACGTGTTCACCTCCGCAGCACATACAAGAGGCACTACTGGTGTCCTCCTGTGCGGTGAACGTTTTTACGTCGCGAGCCCTATTCTCTACGCGGCGTGTCACTATCCTTTTCGACGACGGGGCCTCTCGTCTTACGGGCGATTCCTTAGTCGGCTCTACGGACGTATAGGCATGACTCAACGCACGATCAGCCTCTCTCATCATGAACCTGGACAGTGTAACGATGTCCGGTTCGTCTGCACTTCCGTAGTGCTCCGCATAATCACACCAACGCGACCGTAAGTGAGGGCTTAACTTACTCGTTACTTCCCTAGTAAGCATTGGATTTTGCAGATATCCCTTGCCGTCAACGTTTTGCAAAATGCACACGATATTTTGCAACTTTATTGCGAACGCATTTAATTCCTGTGCGGTTTGACCCGGGCGCGGAAGGCGTTTCAATTCTTCTAACGCTCGATCGATAATTACTTCCGGGCGGCCGAAACACTGCTCTAATGTTCGCATAATATCTGCTGGATCCTTCGCGGTAAACAGCAGTGCCGATACTACCTCCCTAGCTTCACCGCGTAGACAGTTTCTTAACCTTGCCATATTTTCCGTATCTGTGAATCCATATAGACGCGTGGATTCTTTCATCGCGGCTTTGAACGCTAACCATTCCGCGGCCGAACCGTTAAAAATAGGCAAGTCCTGCGTCTGCTTCGCGGCAGCGGGCCTAACTCTGACCATATTCTCCAGAGCTTCCGCTAGTCGCTCTATACCCCTATCTTTCCCTCGCGGAGTAAGCGACCTATCTCTATCCCTATCTCTCTCTAGCCTACGTTGTGGCGCTGGCGTCCTATGCGCACCTACATCCCTATACGGCGACGATAATCTACGATCCGCGTGGCGATGTGGCGATCTATGTGTAGGCGATAGAGTGCGGCGTTGGACGCGCGACGGCGACGTAACCCGTACACGACGATCCACCTGGTTCATTCCTACGGCGACTCCATCTTCCCTCTGTACCGAATCTATGCGGCGCGGTTGAACGTTATTCGCTTCCGTCCTCCCCTGGGCATCTTCACTGTGGTCGTAACCGATTACCCTGTTCGGTAGGGTCTGCTCTAACTCGATGCGGGGCGCGGGCTGAGAGGGGCGGGAAGGCGACTCCCCCCGCACAGTCTCTACGTTTTCTAACCACCTATCAACGCGTACCCTATTTTCAACTAACTCGTCTTCGTTGACACTTTCCCTATCTGTTTCTTCTTGCAGTTGCGCGACGTCCCTAGCGTACTTCTTCCTAATAAGATCTTCTTCCAACTGCAATTGCTTCCTCCTAATTGCAGCTAGTTCCTCCGCGGCGTTATACTCTATTTGCTTTAATTTAGCTATCGCACTAGCCGTCGACTGGGCTGAACGAACGGAGCGAACCGACGGGGCGCGGGGTGCGGGCCTATGTACGTCTGTTACAGGCGCGACGGTACGTACTATCGAACTAATCTCTGTAGACGGAAGATCTTCAATAATCGCGGCGAGTGTCTCTGTACGCGGCGCGGAAGTGCTAACCTCTCCCAAACGATCGGTCGTGGACACGGACATAGCGGGGCGCGGCGGCGGGGGCGCGGGCGCGGGCGTAGATGCGGGCGCGGGCGGGGCCTGGAGCGCGGGCGCGGCGGAGGGCGCTTGTGCCATCGCGAGATAATCGGACGGGGACGCGGGTGCTTCTTCGAATATGCGCATTTCTACCGGCGTGTCATCATCGTTCCGTGTCTTCTGGCTTCGTGTCTTCCTCATTGTCCCACGTTGCGACCTCCGGTCGTCTTCAAAAAGACGTACGTACAGTCTTTAAAAAGACACACGTATGGATGTCGTTCCCGCCACAAGGGCGTTACCAGATGGTCACAGTTTGGCACCGTTAGGGAGTGACCACTGGCCGCGTAAACGCGGTTAAGAAACAAGAAATTGTCTGGAAACAGACAATAGACGTATGTGACGTAATCGTAACAAGAAACAGGGAAGAAATTAGTACCGACGATCTTCTCTCTTCGTCGACGAACTTCTTTCTTCCTTGAAGATCTTCTATAATGATCTTCTCTCTTCTATAATTATGTTCTTTCTTCTATAATTATGTTCTTTCTTCTATAATTGGCTTCTTTCTTGTTTCTTCTTACTTCTTGCTTCTTTCTTCTGGCTTGAATCCGGCGGCGATGGACCAAGAATATAATGGATGAGCAGTGGACTGTATATTTATTTGTGACTGATTACTTAACGACTGATCTGAGGTTAGCTATACTAGGGGACTGCTTGAAGAAAAGATGGTACTTTTTAATATACTGTATTAACTATTTACAATAATTCGGCACTGACTAACTATAACTATGTCTAACACTATGTACAAAGGGAGGTCTTGAATTGGAGTCTTGAGTCTTCTTCAGATTTCTTCCTAAGTGCCGCTCCGAAGCGAAATGAACAGCTCACAGACCGAGACGCCCTTCTTATATCTCGCTAGAAGGTGCCTCAGTCTGTGAGTAGTGCCGTGCGACGACAAATGGAGCCACACGCGCGCTGATTGGACGCCGACATCGCTGGTCGGCGCCGGTGTGCGGGGTGCGCGGGGGGTAGCGGGGTACGAAGGGGCGACGGGGCGGCGGGTCTCTAGCTGTCCTCAACACATCTATTCCCAACAATTGTACATACTTAATGTAACAACGTGTTCCAATAAAAAACAAATAAAGTTACAAGAGCTCTATCTTTTATTAGGCTCCAACAAAATTATATGTGTTTTCTTTTTCTTTTATCATGGCAATGTGTAATAACGAATTATGCCAATATCAAGTCTTTCTTTCTTTCTTTGGTAATGAACTCGTATGATTGTACGTTTGCGAGTATCAAGTAATAAAAAAATTCTGTATAGTACACTTCTTCACATTATGTTGATGCGTCACATTTCGAAGATTTTGGGAGATTATGGCGGCAGTTTGAGCCAGCAGACAGTTGATAGCGATAGTATCTCAAGAAGCCTCTGCAGACACATCTGAGGTTCACATCACCATCGTAGCACTTGAATCACCGTTTCCATTAATAGTTCACATGCGCAGACATTTTTTAATACATAAAATCGCACCACTTTTGCGTATCAAAATCTACTTCAAACCATTAATTAAGCAATAATACAAGAGCAGCAGTCCGTCGTCGGTCAAGTCACTGCCACAACTCCAATAGTCTATAAGTTTTAAAGCGGTTATCCCTTGAGCCACAGTGTAATGCCTAAATAACGATTTTAATTTATCTAATTCGATCAACAGCGCTCTAGACTCAGCGAGCGAGAAAGTCGTGCAGACTGCATTGGAAAGCGTAACCAAAGGCCGCACAGTGCTGGTGATTGCGCACAGGCTGTCCACTGTTATGCATGCTGACATTATTGTTGTGCTGAACAAGGGTAAAATCGTCGAGGTGAGTTTATTATACCAAATTACGTTTGGTTGTGCGGGGGGGTAAGGGAGCGGTTCAAAAATTTCGTTTTACATTTTTCGGAACACGGATCATCTCGATGCATGTCTGTCTGTCACCGACGTGTCTTCAAAGATTCGTGTATATGATTGTAATTCGGCGTAGCTAAATATGCAGTTACTCAAATATACACGTGAAGTTTAATTTCAATTGAGGTAAATTCAAAATTGTCATTTTATGGCTTTAGGATTGTCATGAGAAGTTGAAAAATAATTATATATTTTGGAATATTGTGTCAAAAACATCATTGTTAAATAATTAATTTTTTTTTTTGCAAAACCGTTCGAATTCCGTTTTATTTTTTAAGTGATTTTCGAAAGAAACGTTTACAAATTGATTATCTTCTTAAAAGAGTTGTGCAGAAATAATTAAAAAAAGATTTCTACATATAAATATGTTAATAATGAGAAATTGTTGATCACTGATTTTAAAACCATCAGCATGGAAAATCTACTAACACCATCAATTCATTACATATCGTCCAAACTCTTGTAGATTTTGTTACATTTACCGTATTGAGTATCATAAAAACTAAATATGCGCAACCTTTTTATTATGTTTAAGTAGATTTTAGCATTATAACCATATTTGACATGATAAAGGTAATAAAATTTACGAATAGAGGAGACGTGTGGAGTTTGAAATAAGACTATCTCTACCAAAAATCTAACAATTCCGTGTTGGCTGATGGTACAAAAGTATTATAATGTCTCAACGAAGATTAGACTTCTGTGCAGGACAGGATTATAGTTTACAGGTGCTTCCTACTCCCTCACTCTCATAATCACTTAACTTCCTTGCACTAAGACCCTCGCAGAAGTGAGAGGAATCCTGTGCCCAGCAGTGGGACGTACATAAGCTGTAACTTTAACCATATCATAAAGAAACAGACAGATGGTTGCTATAGAAATTTGTAATTGTGATAAATCTGATTGAATTATATTTACTTTGCAGCACAGTCCTATTAATATTTTTAGGTGCTGCAGGACTGTATTGTTGGAGGTCACGAGTTACAATCCTTTCACGAGTTAGGCTTTCTGTCAAGAAATTTTCAGTAGCAACCAGAAATCATGAAATTGGTGGTGTTTCATCCCCCCATGCCTCGGAAAGCACGTCGTGTTTTTGTCCTGCGCCTGATCCCTCTCGGATGGTGTCGTATTTCTGTCCAATGAGTTAACTCACTCACGAGTTTAATGAACTGATAAACAATGGTAAAGTTGAAAAACTTTGCTACTGTTTAGCAGTTCATTAAACCGAGTCTACACTAGATAGTGTGACAACAACACACGTGGTAGAGCCATGCTGCAGCTATATTAGTAGTATAGTTGTAGCACGAATGGGTCGGCTCGACCGGGGAAGGACCACGCTCTCATAGAATACAAGCGTAAAATAGCAACTGTGTTTCGTATGGTGAGTGTAGAGAACTGGAGACACATTTTACTGGAAAAGAGGCATTCCATCTTAGTCCTCACGGGTGACTACGCATCTGCATTTTGATTCTTTATTGAGGATAAATGTGGATAACTATGGGTCACAGCAACTACTTACCATCTGGTGGACTGTGTGCTCGTTTGTCACCCTATCCTATAAAAAAAAAACAAAAACAACAAATCGACACGTCCCGAGTGAGATCAGACGCAAGAATCTCCGACTTTAAATGCTTTCCGAAGCACGGGGGTTAAACACACGCAACATCCTTTTCTCCGGGCTGTTACTGACAATTTCGTGACGTAAAAAAACTCAATAACTGATTTTGGTCCGACCCCGGATTCGAACCCGGGACCTCAGCAGACCGGGAAAAGCAGTCGCGTTTACAATCACTAGATCCACGAGGCAGTCGACCACGATATTGTCTATTGTTAAGGATATTTAAAACATATAAACTTTACAGATGGGAACTCATGAACAACTGAAGAAACAGAAGGGCTTCTACTGGAATCTTATAAAACAACAAGATCAAGACCCTGACACCACTAGAACTTTATGAGGATTATAATCCTTAGTTAAGAATATGACAATTAAATGTTTAGTAGAATTTAAAAAAAATAGGGACACAATCAAACAATTTAGAACATTGAAATATTGTATCTTAGAATAATCCATCGCGGTGTGTGATAATTACTTATAATTAATTTATTTACTAATATAAATATAATTTATTTTGTATTTATTTGTTGGAGGTTTTTTAAAATGTTGTTGGGTACATTAACACTCACGCCTGTCACCCAGAGGGGTAGACAGAGACTATGGACTTCCATTTGGCGCGATCCTGACACACCTCTCTCGCCTCCTTTACATCCATATATCTACGCATACACGCTCATCGGTTAAGGGTACTTTTAATTTAGCCCATTTTATATGTAAATATATCGCCAATTTGGTCGATAAACTTTCGCTTAGGGCGTCCCTTTCCCACTGCCGTTCACCTGTGCAACATAAATTTGCTTTGTCACTCTTTCCTCATTCATTTTTTCTACATGACCAAACCACCGAAGCATTCCTTTCTTAATCCAATTCACAACATCATCTTACAAACCACACTCTTCTCCTATCACACAATTTCTCACTCTGTCATTCAAGTTCAAATGGGTCAAATATAGATAGGAAATTCTGAAATGAAGTATTACATGCAGTGTTAGCTCAGCTTATTACGCTAGCGATAGCGCGAGAGTATAGAAGTTAGGGTGGTCAACAAGCATGCAGCCAGTGTGGCTCATACACATCTACATCTAGCCTCTATTGAGAATCAAAATGAAGATGCATTTTCATCCCTAAGGACTAAGGTGGAATGCCTCTTTAATTATTATTAAAAAAAAAAACTTCGGTTCTTGTCACCCACCATATGAAAAAACAGCAGCATTATGTTGCTATTTTACGGTTGGTTTTGTGTGCAAGCATGGTCTTCCCCCGGTCCTAATCTTTTTTCACGAGGAAATGCCTACTAACCGTCTTTGGTGTAAGGTCGGGTTTTCAATATATCGCCAATTTATGTTGAGCTCGAACCGGCTTAAACCCCACGGAGGTGCACATTTGACAGATAGACAGGGCCATGGCAACGTTTTCGCACACATTCTCGGGGAATATTTTTAGTTTCCAACTCAGGCGAACCGCGTCGACACTATAGTGTTCCCTGCGAGATCCTGAAACCCTGTTGTTGATTCTTTAGTTAATTGATTAATGGATTTTGAAATAAATGTAGATTGTGTCTGATTACAATTATATTCAGGTTTACAAAATATAATAACGGATGGAAACAGAACACGACGTAATACCGTAAAAAATCGTGGGTAGGAAAACAAAACCTATTTAATAAAATGGAATGTTCTTGTACTTAGGTAGTCTCTTTTAGATAATAGATGGCGCTGTGACACATATCGTCGTTCGGCATTCAGTACCGCGAATGTGTAATTGAGTCACTTTACAGGAGAGACAAAAAACTGATGTATTTATAATGTACGCTTTACTATTTGTTGGAAAGAGTTTTTTAAGTATTTCTAAATCTATTTTTGAAAGGTTTTTGGTCATATTTTAAATACAAAATCGCGTATTTGATTGAATACTATCGAAACAAAAAAAAATAAAAATTTGCAATATTTTCACATTCGCGGTACTGAATGCCGAGCGACGATATTCAGAGAGGAATATTTTTTGATCGACCGCGATCCACGACACATTAAATGATTATCCATAATGGATAGAACTCGAAAAGAAAATAATTTTCTTAAATTTAATTTTTCTTTGTACTCGTGTGTGTGGGTACTTGTGTGATTATAGGGTAGTTGGGTAGTTGATATAGCTTTTAGATACGAATAGTATGAAAACACCAGTAAATGATGTAATAAATCATTGGTAGCCTCGTGTAGTCTTGTAAATGGAAATGGAAACCTATTAGGTTTTAAGACACTTCTTAAAATAGCAAATTTAAAATTTGAATATTTGTTATTAAGATATAACAAATTATAATAAATATTATTCAGATATCATGGCTGAATTATAAAGTTTTATATTATTTATGTAATTTATTCATTCAAAACTATTATTTTATAAAACGAACCTTTGTACCTTTTGACCGCCTTTCGTATTTCCATCAATAGTTGTTTATTTATTTATTTTTATTTTTTCTTGGTGTACAATAAAGAGTATTGTATTGCACATGCGTGTTGCTACAGTTTGTAATATGTGATGAAATGAAAGATATTATCTCTGTAGACCAAATAATGACATTGTTAAATCAATACAGATATTTATGACTTAGGCAATGTTAAGAATAATAAAGATATTTTTTAATTTAATATGTTTTATTTTTGTATCACATAATTTTATTTTATAACATTACTATTTTTTTTATAGCTGGTACCCGGCGCGTTGCAAGAAATAATTGTGGAAATATCATTTTAAATTTGGAACAATTATATTGTTTAATTAGGAACGATGATAATATTTTTTTTATAGCTCAGGGTGACAAACGAGCACACAGTCCATCTGATGGTAAGTGGTTGCTGTGACCCATAGACATCTACATTTATCCTCAATAAATAATCAAAATGTAGATGCGTCATCACCCGTGAGGACTAAGATGGAATGCCTCTTTCCAGTAAAATGGGTCTTCGGTTCTCTACACTCACCATACGAAACATATGTCAAGCTGCAATTTTACGCTGGTATTCTGTGAGAGCGTGGTCCTTCCCCGGTCGAGCCGACCCATTCGTGCTACTACTATACTACTAATATAGCTGCAGCATGGCCCTACCACGTATAATAATTGAAGTTGAATGATAAATTTAAAATTTTGAAAGATTAAAATTTTTAACAGTGGTAGAGCCACGCGGCAGCTTTTGCTGTCGCACGGATGGGCCGGCTCGAACCGGGTGGTACCACGACCTCACAGAATACCAGCGTGAAGTAGAGGTTTACCTCTGAGTTTCGCTTGGTGAGTGCAGGTGGCCGGAGGCCCTTTTTACTGGAAATGTGGCATTCCATCTTAGTCCTCACGGGTGACAACGCATCTGCATTTTGATTCGCAATCGAGGATAGATGTAGATGTCTATGGGCCGCAGCGACCACTTACCATCAGGTGGACTGTGTGCACGTTTTTCACCCTTATCCTATAAAAAAATAATTGCTTTCAAATGTGTCCGTACGACACGCGCACCACCTACTGTAAGTTCATTGTATATCTATTACTATAAGTTCATTGTATTATAAACCAAAACATTCGCGTAAGTGCAAGCTATAAGTTGACAAAAACTGCAATCTGATGAATCGTATGGAAGCGCATAAAATACGAACAAACAAAAATAAATTTTTATAAATTAAATTAGCGTTGTTAGTCCCATACATGTCGAAAGCGGTGAATCAACGAAACTTCAAAAATAAGACTTATAGGATAGGGGTGACAAACGAGCACACAGTCCAACTGATAGTAAGTGGTTGCTGTGGCCCATAGACATCTACATCTATCCTCGTTTGCGAATCAAAATGCAGATGCGTTGACAGTCGTGAGGACTAAGATGGAATGCCCCTTTTCAAGTAAAAAGGGTCTCTGGTTCTCTACACTCACCATACGAAACACAGCGGCATTAAGCTGCTATTTTACGCTGGTTATACCAACTCGCTTTCGCTAGCTAGGTGACAGGGAGGAGGGAGGAGCAAAGGTGCGACTACCAAACGTCCCATGGGAGGCCGAGTAGTGGACAAGAAGTATTTGATTTTATGTGCATATAGAATGATAAACCCTGTCTCTTCGTCGTGAGTACCTATTTATTATAAGGTAATGCTACTGAAGGTCGGGAATTGTTACCTAAGGTCTAAGAAGGTACCTCATAATCTTTAAACCAAACGTCCTTTAGCAGGTTGACTGACGCATTCAACTATTTCTACAGCCAGTTAAGGGTACCTATATATCCTTTGATAGGAGAATTGGGTGTTTAGCTGCTATACGGCGAGACTTACCCAACTTCACTTGAGTGGGATTGAGAGGTTCTATGGACAGCTTTGAAAGAGCGAGATTAGAATGGCTCTCCTCCACTTTAAAAAATGCCCTGGGTGAGGATTGAATTACAGCGGAGCTTTTGAAAGCGGGTGAAAAACTGGTACTTTAAGTCATTCAGAAGCTTTTCAATTCCGTCCTCCGTGTTGGCACTACTCCGGAGGCGTGGAGTAGAAGTACGGTAATTTGTTATTCAAGAAAAGCGATTCCCTTCCGATTTCTCTTCTGAGCCGCGTCTACGTGCTGTTTTTGAGAGTGATTACGAATCGCTTCGCACGCAGACTCGACTACTTCCAGCCTGCCGAACAAGCTGGTTTCCGCAAAGGATTTGGTATCATAGACCACATACACAATCTTTGACAAATTGTACAGAAGACCGAAGAGTACAATCTGCCAATTTGTCTTGCGTATGTGGACTATGAAAACTGACTGACTGACTGACTGAAGTGTTTGTATAGTGGGGTTACGATTGCTGTCCGAATAAAGAACAAGAGTACGAAAACTATCCAACTTCAGAAAGGTGTAAGACAGGGTGACGTTTTAATCCCAAAACTTCACCGCTGCATTGGAAGACGGTTTTAAACTACTGCACCAGAAAGGATACTATATCAATATTGTTACGCGCCACTATTAATGTCTTGTACATGGCAACACTAGTTACACTAGCGCCCTCTAGTGTCGAGTAAAAGAAAGTGTTGCGCGCCTGGTACATGGCAACACTAGTTACACTAGCGCCCTCTAGTGTCGAGTAGCAGAACTAGGAGAGTCGAGATCGTTCCAGAAATGTCGGGACCGATATGTACTCGAACATTCTAGATGTCGCTACAGTAGAAGGTTCTGGAAACTATCTGAGGCCCTATATAAGGCTGGTATAGACCACGACCGGGGACTGCGCCCTCTTTTCCCAAAAGAGGGTCGCTTCTGATACGGCATAAGAAGCTTTAAACAGCTAGTTGCCAGTTCCTAAAGGCGGTTTTTAGCGGGTATCACTTAGGTCCCCCGGTAGGCAGTGAGTCCCGCATAACCAGGACAAACCGGCTGTCGTGGTATGAATAATGCATTTTCCGCCTCCCTCTGTGGTAGCCCTTTTCCAATTGCTTCGGGCGCAAAAAAAAACGACCGGGGCAGTATTGAATTGGCGATACAAGAGAATACTTCGAAGCGAAATATCGGCGAACTGTGTTTTATTATTAGGGTGATTTTAAGTTGTAATTAGTGTTGTGTAATTAAATAGTCAATTTTGGTAATTCAATCGGCAGTTTTTAATTGTCTCGAACCCCAAGCTCGTAACAATTGGTGTCAGAAGTGGGATCAAATCATGCCGATTTTACCAAAGGACGACATGGAGGGTATCCGTACCCGAAATCAACGCCAGCTGGAGACGGACCAGAGACGATTTGGTAATGCAACGCCGCAAACGTCGGAGTGCCAGTTGCTGACCACGGAGGCCGGCTCGTCAGCAGCTCCTGCATCTGCAGCACCTGACTTAGGTGCTCTGATGATGATGCTGCAGGATCAGGCCCGTCGGTTGGAAGAGCAGCTGCAGCGTGGACAGGAGGAACAGGCCCGCCAACAGGAGGAACAGGGCCGTCGGTTGGAAGAGCAGCTTCTTCTCATGAAGGACCTTCACGCTACCTTCGGGAAAGAAATAAAGGAGGTGAAGGATAGGGTTGCTTAACATGACAACCGCCTGTCGGAAGCTGAAACCCGAATCGACCAAGTGTACAATCGGGTTGACAACGTGATGGCTGATGTGAAGAAAACGCTGGATGACCTCAAACTTGGGGATGGAGTTACAGCTCCCGTGGTAGCTAAAACACCTTCGCTACGTGGATTCAAAGTGCCGCCGTTCGACGGGACTTCTTCCTGGTCGGCCTACAAAATCCAATTCGAGGCTGTCATGAAGGCGAACGGCTGGAATAAAAGTCAGGCGATGACTGCTCTCACCCTAGGCCTGCGCGACCAGGCCTTAACTGTTCTGGAAGCTCTTGGTAAGGAAGTGACCTACGAGTAGCTCCTTGAGGAATTGGAGGCGAGATACGGCGATGCTCATCTGGAACACGTCTTTCGTGCGCAGCTCAAAGATCGCGTGCAACGCAGTAACGAAAACCTGCAGCAATGGGCCCTTGAGGTAGAGAAGCTGGTTCTAAAAGCATACCAGACTGTACTTGCGCTCATTGTAGTGAACCTGGTGCAGACATTCATCGACGGCATCCGCGACCTTGAAGTCAGAGCTGCTGTGAGGCTCGGGCACCATGAGACGCTTAAGGACGCCTTGACTCATGCACTGGAGGTGGAAGCCGTGCGGCAGGATCATCGTTCCTATCGCGTCAGGGAGGTTGCAGCAGCTACAGTTCGGGACCGCAATAACGGCTACAGCCCTAGGTGCTACGGCTGTGGGGAAAGGGGCCATCTTCGATCCAGCTGCCCTAAGCGAACTGTAGAAAGGGAAGGTGATCGATCTCGAGAGGGTAGTGTGGCTAATAGCACCGCCCAGCAGCAGCAGGGAAACTGGCGGGTGCTGGCTGATGTTAAAAGAGCCCCAAGGATTTCGATCTCACAAACCCATGATAGGAACAGCCTAATCATCAAGGGCGAGGTCAACGGAACGTCGTGTAAACTGACCATAGACATTGGAGCCTCTCGCACGGTTGTCAGTTCCCAACTTATAAGTCGGTTCCTTGGGGACTCTGCATACAACCGCGAACGCATTAATTTGGTGACAGCCACCGGTCAGCGCATACCCGTCCGGGGAGAGAAGGAGATGGAGTTGCAGCTAGGCAACATGATCTACCGGCATAATGTCATCGTGGCTGATATAATGGTTGTTCAGGAGGCCACCTGGGAGTTAAACGAACTCTACTGAAGATCCGAGAACGGTTTTACTGGGTCCACTGTCGTGACGATGTCGAGGACTGGTGCCGCAAATATACATGTTGTGCGGCTGTAAAGGGACTTCAAACTCGTAGTAGAGGCGCATTGAAATTGTACAATGTTGGTGCACCATGGCAGAGGATAGCCATCGACGTTCCGGGGCCGTTTCCGGAAAGTGAAAGTGGTAACAAGTATTTCATGGTTGTGATGGATTACTTTACTAAGTGGCCAGAAGTCTTCGCCATTCCCAATCAAGAAGCTTCAATAGTTGCGGATAAACTAGTTCATGAAGTCTTCTGTCGTTTTGGAGTACCCTTAGAGATTCACAGCGATCAAGGAAGGAATTTTGAGTCCCAAATATTCCAGGAAACTTGCAGAGTTATGGGTACTCATAAAACACGAACAACTCCTTACCACCCACAATCTGATGGAATGGTAGAACGATTTAATCAGACATTGGAAAGGTACCTGGCAAAAGTTGTGGAAAAACAGCAACGAGACTGAGACAGGCACATACAACCGTTTTTGTTGTCATATCGAAGCGCTGTTCACGAAAGTACATCAGTGACGCCAGCTTTCGCAAACTTTGGGAGAGAATTACGGCTGCCTGCAGACCTGATCACCGGAACACCACCTGATGCCCCACGCAGTATAACCGATTATGCAAATGACTTGCGGAACAAAATGAATGACATTTATGAGCACGTCAGACAGTCGGGCCAGCAAACGTTTGAGAAGATGAAAACGCGGTATGACCGCAAAATGAACAACAAAGGGTTTGACGAAGGTTCACTAGTGTGGTTACACAATCCAGTTCGCAGCAAAGGGAAATCTCCTAAGCTTCAAGCTAAATGGGATGGACCGTACCGGATTGTGACAAGGATCAATGACGTAACCTACCGGATACAGAAAGGTGCCAGAGGTACTCCTAAGATCGTCCATGTGGATCGACTGGCGCGTTATTATGGGGCCAATAATGCTCGGGACGAGCATGTCTTAGGAGGGGGCGGTGTTACGCGCCACTATTAATGTCTTGTACATGGCAACACTAGTTACACTAGCGCCCTCTAGTGTCGAGTAAAAGAAAGTGTTGCGCGCCTGGTACATGGCATCACTAGTTACACTAGCGCCCTCTAGTGTCGAGTAGCAGAACTAGGAGAGTCGAGATCGTTCCAGAAATGTCGGGACCGATATGTACTCGAACATTCTAGATGTCGCTACAGTAGAAGGTTCTGGAAACTTTCTGAGGCCCTATATAAGGCCGGTATAGACCACGACCGGGGCAGTATTGAATTGGCGATACAAGTGTATACTTCGAAGCGAAATATCATAATAATGTGAAAATATGTGTGATTTTAAGTTGTAATTAGTGTTGTGTAATTAAATAGTCAATTTTGGTAATTCAATCGGCAGTTTTTAATTGTCTCGAACCCCAAGCTCGTAACAATATCAATGGCGAGTACATCACTCACCTACGATTTGCCGACGATATTGGCATTGGCGGAATCGTTGGAGGACCTCAGTATTGTGTTCGACGATCTCAGCAGTGTTTTATTTTATTCAATATAAATTATAAATAATACTTATTGAAAGTCACTCTTTTGTTTGATTACCACGGGTTCGGAAAAAAACCTCAGTCCTGGGAAGAACCAGCAAGAAACCCAGCGGGACTGTTTTTTTTAAATAACAGCTTACAATCATGTATGTTACACAAATTAACTACACAACAAATTAGAAATAGCTTGGTAGCGATCACTTCATTTCCGGGGGTTATTATCATTCATAAATTCCTTAATATTATAATAACCCTTTTTATACAAACTTAGTTTAATGAAGTTTTTGAACTTTGAGCAGGTCAAATTTTGTATATTTTCTGGAATTTTGTTGTAAAATCGTATACATCGCCCCAAGAATGAATTACTGACTCGATGGAGTCGAGTAACTGGTATTACTAGCTTGTGTCTGTTCCTAGTAAAGTGGGTCCGCCTAAAAAGGGCCGGTTACAAATAAGGTTCATCTCTTCAAACTTATCGGAATTAATACTTAAACCAAAATGGATATCGCGCTTCCACTCCCCAGTAACCAATTACAAAAGTGCACCGGCGTTCATTGCTTTCGCGGTGGCCATTTTTTCAGTGGCTCTGGGTATAACTTCAGGCGCGGTCTACGTGACTCAATCTATAAAATATTCTGATTCAATTTTGCGTTATTTTAGTAATAAAACCCGGTCGTTATGTAATAATTCTGCAATAGTAATGTTAAAATACTTTCAGAAGGTGGATTGACGAGGTAAGTTACCAAAATTATTGCTTTTTTATCACGATTTTATTAGGTTTTCTCAGGACATATCTAATTGCTTAACAAGGTCTACCGTTTGTCTCAAAATAAGGGCCGGACCTTATTAAGCGCAAAAAGCTTTAAAATAGGTGTGATCAGTTACTTAAATGAATTATATAAGTGTAAATAAGCAGTTGGCCTGGCAAGTGGCATTTTTGTGCGGTGATAACGACAGGTCACCACGCTAGGCCATAGCTGTCGCACAAAAATGCCACTTGTATAGACATCTTTCGTTCTTTGTACATCAACTAATATTGAAAAAAATAATCCAGACGCTTTCGAGTTTTGTACTTAGCAACACATTTACCCATTCGGTTTTACGTAGTTTTATAAGATTTTATTTACGCAAATCAACAGTAGCTTTTGACATAAGTATTGTTCATATATAATATAAGTATATTGTTTCCAGTAAAGACAAAAATTTAACCTTCGCAAAAAAGAAAACGATGCTCAGGATGGTTTCTAACTGATGCTCTAGATGATATGAAAAACAGCCAAATGTCTAAGCGTGCAGCAACTTTAAAATACCATATACTACGTCGAACGTTGAAAAATCACATAAAATCTGGAAGCGTGGTGAAGAGGATGAGAAGGAAAGCTATTTTTACCGACACACAGGAAAAGGAATTGGTAGAGAGAATTAAGAAGTTTTCAAATATTACTTTTGCCTGATAGCTTTAACACCAATGTAAAACGTAAACAAATTTACTTATTTTGTGGAAAAACAACATAAAAAAATCCTTTTAGTGACAATAAGTCTACTGTGATTACAGAAGTATAATACCTAATAATATAATACCTAAATCGAGTGACGACCTGGTAAGACATGCATGAAGTCGATGGATACAGGTGGCTCAGGACCGTGCTTGGTGGCATTACTTGGGGGAGGCCTATGTTCAGCAGTGGACTTATGAAAAGACTAATGATGATAATGATGAATACCTAATAAGGTCCAAGTACTAAGATTGAAAAAATGATTGATTATTAACATTTTGTGATTTTCTTTACTAGAGTTAATAAAAATCTGCACACAACTACAATTTGTATCATTTATAACTATAAAATAAATTAGTTATAGCTTATATTAATTTCCTAATACTTTATTAGGGCCACGACACTAATTCATATCAATTTCTGTTTCATTATGCGAAAGCCACGAATTTAAAAGTAGTTTAAAACCATTGCTTTATAAAGGTGTGATTTTTCTGGTAAATAACGCCAAAAAACTTGCAGTGCAATTATGGACCTTATTTAGAGCCCTAGTGCCGTATAGGGACCATAGACAAGCTTTTAAAAAACTTATTTTGTAAGTACCTCGACCTCGGTACCTTGTTTATGTATAATATTTTCTCTTCAAATATAAACAGTTTATTTGATGTTTTACAAATTAAAAGACTTCCCAAAATTGATTATAAGGATTTCCAAAAACCCGGCCCTTAATAGATGCAATGACCTTATTTACAGAATGAATATCACTTATTTTTGTAAAACTACTTTTATTTTTGTGTACGTACATTAAATTTTCATAAAAGTATTGAGAGGCCAAAGTTAATATATTAATTTCCTTAAATTTTTGTCGCAGCGACTCTTTAGGCTTTAAATCATAAATTGCTCTTATGGCCCTCTTCTGTAAAAGAAATATAATTTCAGTGTAATCTGCATGTCCCCATAGCAAAATACCATACGACATTATGCTATGGAAATAGCTAAAGTAAACTAGTCTAGCTGTTTCAACACTAGTTAGACTTCTGATCTTTGTTACAGCATATGCTGCAGAACTAAGTCTGCTTGCTAGTTTTGATATATGGGGGCTCCATTGAAGCTTCGCGTCTAGTGTGATTCCAAGAAAAATGGTGATATCTACAAGACTCAGTTTCCCTGTCTGCCTGTTTCCCAACGGATAGGTAAAAGATGGACAAAACTAAGGTCATGTGTAATGTCTATTTGCAGCAATTATCTTGAGCAACAAAATTAAGACGGCTTCTAATAAAATTAAAATGACATGGAGTATATTTAAGAGAGATTAACTCTCGCAATTCAAACTACCAGTTAAGTGTTAATAACAAATTAACCGAATCAGATCAGGACGTTGCAATGGTTTTTGAGAAATATTTTAATGATATTCCGATATTAACCACTAAGTCACTGAATTCTTCTCCTGCGGTCGCCGAATCATTACTTAAACAAAATGTAAATGCGTGTACAAAGAATTTTACATTTCATAAAGTATCATCAAAAGATATTGTAAAATATTTTAAAAGTATTGATGTTAAGAAAACTGCGGATCTGTGGGGGATTTCCGTTAAAGTTATTGCGCCTATAATAGATACAATCGCGCCTCATTTAGCTACTATTTTTAATACTAGTATCGAATCTGGCGTGTTTCCTGATTTAATGAAGTACAGTAAAGTAATACCTTTATTTAAATCTGGTAGTACATTAGACCCCGCTTATTTTAGACCTATTTCTGTACTACCAACACTTAGTAAGATTTTTGAAAAAATTATTCTTGATCAAATGTTAAATTTCTTTAATATAAATAATTTACTTCATAAAAATCAATTTGGTTTCACAAGGGGTCGCTCGACAACTGATGCCGGTGTTGAGCTGATATATATTTAATGCATGGGAGAATTCACAGGATGCTTTGGGTATATTTTGTGACCTATTCAAAGCCTTCGGTTGTGTTCACCATGAAACATTAATCAGGAAACTTCAACACTACGGTGTAAGAAGTGATGCTCTTAAATTAATTATTTCATATTTAAGTAAGAGAACGCAAAAAGTTGTCATTAACAGTATGAGTTCTTCCGGGTCGATGGTACAGATGGGCGTGCCTCAAGGCTCAATTCTAGGCCCCTTTCTGTTTCTTGTATACATTAATGACTTACCTTACATAGTAGGAGATAACCATGATATAGTATTATTTGCAGATGACACTTCTTTAATTTTCAAATTAAGTCGACAATTGCTAAAATATGACGAAGTAAATAATGCTATATCTAAATTAGTAAATTGGTTCAATGTTAATAATTTGCATTTAAATGGCACTAAAACGAAATGTATGAAATTTATGACTCCAAATGTCAAACAATTAAATACTAATGTAATTTTAAATGGGGAGAAACTGAGTCTTGTAGATACCACCATTTTTCTTGGAATCACACTAGACGCGAAGCTTCAATGGGGCCCCCATATATCAAAACTAGCAAGCAGACTTAGTTCTGCAGCATATGCCGTTAAAATGATTAGAAGTCTAACTAGTGTTGAAACAGCTAGACTAGTTTACTTTAGCTATTTCCATAGCATAATATCGTATGATATTTTGCTATGGGGACACACAGCTGACACTGAAATTATATTTGTTTTACAGAAGAGGGCCATAAGAGCAATTTATGATTTAAAGCCTAAAGAGTCGCTGCGACAAAAATTTAAGGAAATTAATATATTAACTTTGGCCTCTCAATACATTTATGAAAATGTAATGTACGTACACGAAAATAAAAGTAGTTTTACAAAAATAAGTGATATTCATTCTGTAAATACTAGGAACAGACACAAGCTAGTAGTACCGGTTACTCGACTCCATCGAGTCAGTAATTCATTCTTGGGGCGATGTATACGCTTTTACAACAAAATTCCAGAAAATATACAAAATTTGACCTGCTCAAAGTTCAAAAACTTTATTAAACTAAGTTTGTATAAAAAGGGTTATTATAGTATTAAAGAATTTATAGATGATAATAACCCCTGGAAATGAGGTGATCGCTACCAAACTATTTCTAATTTGTTGTGTTGTTAATTTGTGTAACATACATGATTGTAAGCTGTTATTTAAAAAAAAAGTCCCGCTGGGTTTCTTGCTGGTTCTTCCCAGGACAGAGGTTTTTTTTTCGAACCAGTGGTAATGATACAAAAGAGTGACTTTCAATAAGCATTATTTATAATCTATATTGAATAAAAAAGTTTCTGTTTCTGTTTCTGTTTATGTCACACTTATTCCAGTCCAAAGACAACTTCGAGCGTACCGTTGGGAGCGCTAGGCTAGTTCACTTTTCTCTAAATTAAGAAATAATCCCTAAATCGGTCTCTACGACACCCACATGGCGAAAGTCACGGGAATCTATTATTTACATCAGTTATACACAATTTAACATTTTTGATATAAATAATGTGTAGTATATATTATTATTTATTATGATATATGGGCATTAAAGTCGATTTTAACAACGTCCATGGCTTAAGACGGATATCGACCAGGTCCAATTTTGGTAATGGCGGCATGGAACGATTATAGTGCAAGTGCAAGGTCAGGAGCGCTCAGTTCCCTCACTCTCATAGTGAGATCATGCGGAGGAGCAACCGCTTTACGCGCTGTCCGAGACACGGGAGTCAAACACCGCTAATATATTACAATGAAAATGGGTCTTAACTAGTTAACTGGTTAGATAATGTGGCGAATTCTACGAGTTGGCCGCGACATATACGGAGCGCCAGCGGTTCGTTACAGTTTATGATAAATGTGTATTCTTTAAAAAATTTTTAAACTCTAATATTACTACGGACGATTAGGGCAAATTTTAATAAAACACTGAATAACATCAATAAATTGTGATAAATGGTTTAAAGTAATAACTTTCCAAACTATATTTGACTATGGTTAGTAGGAATAAAGATCCAAAGGCCACACAAAAACTAATGACATTTTATATCATCATCATTACAGTCATTGAGTTATATAAGACTAATACTGTAATATATAAATCAATGATTACAGCCGATCAGTCCACAGTCCACTGGTGAATATAGGCCTGCCATTCATCATAGATTGCTCCGTTAGAGGGATACGAGTATTTTCCATAGTAATCATGCTAGGTAGGCGAATTGGCAACCGCCGTGTTTTTATTGTTTTGGGTTGTTACCAGAAAGATGCTGCGTTGTTAGGAAACCCATAAGACCGATATGTGGTAATGGATATTCTTACATCGTTAGTACAGAAAAATATTTTTTGTTATGTAAATTAAATTAAAAAAATCATTGAAAATTTATAACCAATACGACTGGTATTGATTATAAAATTTCAATGATTATTTTATCTAGTTTTATAACTTAAATCTTTATGGTTAACTAGCTGTTCCCCGCGACTTCGCCCGCGTGTTATTTGGGGTTTTAGTTTTTTTTGCGCGGAACCGTAACTCTTTTTCTAGAATAAAAGTAGCCTAAGTTACTCCTCGTGACATCAGCTATCTGCCAGTGAAAATCCCGTCAAAATCGTTCCAGCCGTTTCGGAGATTCGCTGGAACAAACAGACAGATAGACGGAAAGACAGACAAACAGACAAAAACATTAAAAATTGCATTTTTGTTATTAGTACCGTATATACTTTCATATATATTTAGAAAAAAGCTGTAATTTTGATATTACAAACAGACACTTCAATTTTATTTATTTGTATAGATGATCCATGACTTTTTCCGTCACCAGGACGGCGCCACTTAAAAGTGAGGTATAATATTTGACAGATTCCATAACGGGGAAGTTAATTTGTTTGGAAAATGTAAAGGTTAATGTTTCTTTCTGTACTATAAGCTATATTTTGTATTAATAAAAATAAATATATCTATTATCTAACTATTGGTAAATCCAATTGAGCATGCCCTAATCGCATTAAATAATTACGTATAACATGATTATACGAAACTTTTTTAAAGTAGTTTAAATACACACAAGTTTTCACTAAAACCTTACTATAACTTATTATACCTTAATTTACTTACTAACCTTATTATACTTTCAATTTTTCGATAATTTTGTGTCAAACGTCAATTTGAAAAAAGTTTGGAAAATCCAAAAGTGCACGACTAATAATGCTTATATGATCATCATATCATCATTCATGTCACTCCATAAAGTCCGAGACGTATTTAAGTATAAATATTACATCCTACTTACTTTTAGTACGTATTACTATTATTTATTCTGTGCTTCTAAAATATTATAATAAAAATTTCTGATTATTATAATAATCAAGTAATATAAAATAGTAAGAAATTTGTTTTTCGAATATTTTGTATTTATTTGTACAGCGATCTTTTTGAGCCGCTGCATACAACCAATACAGTATTCACTCACAACGGCGGTTGACACCGTACTAATACTAAGTACTAACCGAGTTAGGCAGTCTATTTACTAAAATGATTTCACACAAGGCTGCTCAAACACCGAAAATTACGACATTTAGCAGCCGAAAGAAATTAATTATAACTATGTAAACAAAACAAAATTAAACTGTGTTCATCTATCATGTGGCTTCCCACATGATAGATGAAGAGTTTTAAAAATAGATTGAGTTGAACAATTGATATTTTCAAAAGTTATCGTGTTTACAAGCCTTGCAATCTTGATAAATCCATACCACAAGCCACTAAAACTTCTTTTTTTATTAAAAAAATAGCAATTAATCGATTCAAAAAAAAATCGGTTGTCTGTAAAGTCTGTTTACTGACGATAGTTGAACGTGACAACGTCATAAGAAATATTTAATATCGAAAGAATCATTATCTTCTTTGTCGCTCGTTCCGCGCTCTCGCTTGCACTTTAAATGGAACGCCTAGGTAACGCCGCATGAGTCATGTTTTTTCGTGCGTGTCGCCAGCTTCATCGATTTATAAGACGTTGTCACGTCAAAAAAATATTAATAAGTCCAACAATCATTTATCTTTCTAACAATGTGCTTTTTATATAATTTATATGTATAATATGATTGCTGGATACGATTTCATGCGACAAAACGTTGGAATCTTGATTTTTAGGCGCTAGTAGAACATAACTATGCGCGTTGCGCTTACGGCATGCAATAGTCCAAATCATAGATATTCATAAACGTAGAAATTTTTAAAAATAAGTTAAAATGTACAAAAAATTAAATAGCAAATCACTGATGCATTGTTTTCTGTATTAATATAACACTCTAGAAACTAATAAACTTTTATTGAAAACTAACTTCTCAATTAAATTACATTGTGTAACAAAAAACTTTACCTCAGTGTCAACTAGTGACATCTGGTGAGCAGAAAGTTATTAGTCCTATTTAGATTTATAAATCTGCATTAAAGAAATAATGATTTGGCAAACCACAGAGTCCACTTTCATATCATTCGTTAATATTTCGAAAGAGATTAAAAAATTAAATAAACAAAATATATAATAATGTTTGTTTTTTAAATAAAATAACCAAAAGTGTCAAAAATCAAAAAATTACGGTTTGAACTTAAAAATAGAACGTTTCAAAACTAACTCCGTGTGGGTTACTTTCCATTAAAACGTACTTTAAAAATTCATACATCCATAAATTTCTACATATCAAGCTAATAAGGGCGTGGTAAAAGGAAGCATTTCAAAACGTTTTCCTTTTAATCTAACTTGACCTTGTGCTATAGACTCGATGCTTTCATTCTATTAAGATGTGGCTTGTGACACAGTAAATCGTTTCCCTTTTTGGTCCCTCAAGTATTCTCGAAAGATGATTTATATCACGAGCTTATTTGTAAACCATTCCTTTTTCATGTCCCTACGGTGATTTATTAGGTCCTTGCTTGTGCCTTGCCGTTTTATGTACAAGAAAACCGGTCAAAGCGAGTAAGTCTCGCGCTTTGCTGGTTCCGTATAAACAAAATTATGTCTGTACATCCATCGCTGAAACCGAATCGACGATTTCTGCCTGTTTCCAATACCGATACACAAATTTCGTATATTAACAAAGATAGATAATATTAATATATATACAATACGTACGTATAACAGTGTAAGCAGATAAATACGTACTTACTTTCACCAAAACAATAAACTTAATGAAATTCATAAATTATAGGTATGGTAAACAACCAACATTGATATAATGAAAAGGTAAGTCGGATTGAAGAACAAACTTTATATATTACATTACTAACGGTCTACGCCGCCCCAACTGCGAATGTAAGTTTGTAATCGCAAACAATATTTTTTTATGTTATGTTATGTGATGTTATAAATTAATGGTTTTCAGATTTTTTTTCCTTATTTTGTGTTGTGAAATCTTGTTTCTGGCCAAATGTCATTATTCTAGGTCAACGTTATGAGTGAAATTGTGAGTATGAAAATATGTGAGATAGATGGCCATATCTATTATAATATAGCTATTACTGTTTTAAGTATTTGATATACATTTCAGCGTGATACCTCTACCAATACTACCTACATATTTCTGAGAAAAAGGATCCTTACAGACGGACAGATGGACAGAAGAATAGATGGTCGGAAGTACTTACGGGCGGACAAATGATTCTTTAAAGTTTCCGTTTATGCCCTTACACAGTACGCGTACAATTCGGGTTCGATCCTCGCAGGCACCAATAACTTAACTTAACTTAACTTATCTTCACGCACAATCCCTGACGGGGTAGCCAGAGAGAACAGATCGCCAAGTGTCACGATCCTTACATACCTCTTTCGCTTCTTTCAGATTCATTATCTTCTTCATACATGCACGTCTAGGTATCCGAGTACTCTTGACCCTCCTCTCTTCTTTTTTCTTGACCAATGAAATTGTTATTTGCAATTTTAAGTGCTAATTTACCATGTGCTTCACTTGAACAACGAAAACAGCGTGAAGAAAGCTCTCCGTTTGTCTGAGACATAAAAAGATCAAAGCAATGTGAAATCTGTGAACACGCATTGGGGCAGCGCGGCCTCTTAGAAATGAGGAGAATCTCGGAGAGAAATCTCAGTATGAGGCTTGTGCTGAGCAGGGTTATTCCGTTTATCCACCCTAAACCAGCCACCCTAAGGTAAAATAAGTTAAATATATTCTTTATTATTAGTACAGTAAGGTAGTATACATCTCAGGGTGGACTTTTTAGGGGTAGATAAACAGAATATCCCGTTCATGTGTGGGACGCATATAGGCTGTTACTTAAACTTTTTTTTTATAGGAGAGGGGGCTACCGAGCATGCGGCTCACCTGATGGTAAGTGACTACCGCCGCCCATGAACAACTGCAACACCAGGGAAACAGGGGACTTGCAGATGCGTTGCCGGCCTTTTAAAAAGGAGTTGGCTTTTTTCTTGAAGGCTCCTAAGTCGTACCGGTCCGGAAAAATCGCTGGTGGTAATCGATTCCACAAGGAAATTGTGCGAGGAAGGAAACATCTTCTAAATCGCACAGTGGTGGACCGCCAATCATCCAAATGGTGTAGATGGTATCGGGAGTTCTACTGCGATGTGCGTTCGTGAAATTTGGTGACTATTAATGAATTAATGAAGTATTAATAAACTAATTGTTTAATTGTAATTAGGAATTGACGAATCCTAAAAGCGTTTTAATCGTCTTAACAGACTTGTAGACGACGAAAAGTAAGTTTCCATTGAAAGCTCCTGCAACATGGGGCGTTTCCGAAAAGTATTTATTCATAACTATTGATTCATTTCATTCTATCTAAAGTCCACTGCTGACCATAGTCCCCCGGCTTCCACGCTGGCTTGCTGGTAGTACAAAGATTTCCCGCTTTGATCTTAATAAGAAAATGTCTAAACACATAGTTTCACTGTTTACTTTTTGTATAAAACGTGAAGGCCTTACATAAATTTCACAAGGTCAAACAACCAGAATCGGAACAATTATTTGTAGGCCATACAAATACTACTTGTTCCGAGCGGGATTCGAATCCGCGTACCTCAGCGGCGCAACTCATTTCTAAGCCACTGCGCCACGGAGCCGTCAAAAATTTATTTTACTATTTACTTAAAATGTAGATTATTGCATTTATATTTAAATTATAAAATATATGTGCGTAGAAATTGCATAATATAATTCCCCGCTCTCCATTTCATTTTTGACTACCAAACGCCCGGATGTCCACCCCATTTATTGTCGACATACCATGCATTCGAACCAAAAGGTTTGCTTCGTTGTTCACGATGCGTACAACAAAGGAGTGGAATATATAACTAGCATCCGGCTTTGCATCCAATTACAATGTGTGTGTCTTTAAGGCAAGAGTGAATAGGCTTTTTAAGCCAAGAATGCGCTTTGCTATCTTTGGCTGCATCACTACTCACCAACAGATGGAATATTAGTCAAGCACTAGTTAACACTTTCTCTGTCCGGTTTTCAAACACAATAGTAAGACAATAGCAATGACCTATTTGTAGTGTACTGGACAGCGAAAGGGTTAAGAATAGTTAAAAAATAATAAATACAGGAAATCCATAGATTCATGATCCCGATTATGCTTTGTAGCGTTCTTTAGGGGAGGCCTATGTTCAGCAGTGGACTTGTTACCGTTACCGTTACAGCTTAGTAAAGCCCACTGCTGAACATAGGCCTCCCCTTACATTCCCTCATAGGGGGATTACTTGCCATATTTGCTACGCTTTCAAGCGAGTTGGCAACCTCAGTTTTTTAATTTCAGTCGTTATTAGAAAAATGCTGCTGCTAATCCCCTGATTTATTTCCCTCTGTCGCCTGTTACCACACCCACGAAATGATATGGGCTAGTGGATATTCTTACACCGGAACATGGTGCAGTGGCCTTCTGACGGGCAGTAATAACAATGATGTAGAGTCTACACGAAAACACATTCGTTACTAACTTGAACAATCCTTGAGCCCCATTTAATTACAATGTACCTATTGAACATTAAAACTACTCGATAGAGCTCGTTCTTGTTTAATCTAACCACCGATAAATTGAGAGCTTACTTCACAGCCATTGCGGTTATACAGACGATGTCACTGCTATCATTAGCTAGCTAGTGCAGCGACAGGACAGATTAATCCTTTAAGATAAAATTTGTATTCATGTATTGAATAGGCGAAGTTTAATGGAACGATTTATCAGTATTGAAAGAAACCGCTTGGAATATTAGATGCTGTCTGTAATTGTAAATGTGTATTATCTTTATTACTCCTTTTTGAGCACAATGAAAATTGTAACAAATAAATCTATTGTTACTAAGAAAGATTACCTCTATCGCAATCAACGTAATAGTCAATTATAAGTCCACACAAAACGTGGTAGAGCCATGCTGCAGCTTTATTAATAGTATAGTTGTACCGGCTCGACCGGGGAAGGACCATGCTTTCACAGAATACCAGCGTAAAATAGCAGCTAAACGCTGCTGTGTTTCCTATGGTGGGTGTAGAGAACCCGATACCCTTTTTACTGGAAAAGAGGCATTCAATCTTAGTCCTCACGAGTGATAACGCATCTGCATTTTGATTCACAAACGAGGATAGTTGTTGATGTCTATGGGCCACAGCAACCACTTACCATCAGGTGGACTGTGTGCTCGTTTGTCACCCTAATCATATAAAGAAAAAACTGTTATATTGTTACGATTATGCTGCTATTTTCTGACTGTCTCGTTGACTTAGTGGACGCCAACGTGGTTGCTGATCGTGAGGTACCGGATTTGAATTACAGGTCGCGCCATAAATCAGTTATTGAGTTTTCTGTCAAGAAATTCTCAGTAACAGCCCGGAGTCAGGGAGTGGGTGGTGTTTCACCACGGTGTCTCGGAAAGCACTTGAAGTCGTTGATACTGCATCTGATCTCCCTACGGTTGTGGCAGATTGCCGTTACATCATACTACTATCTATACATACTATGAGAGTGAGTCGAGCACTATAACCCTGTCCTACGACGACGACTTACTCGTATCTCCGTTGAGATAGGCCGTCGTGATCGCATTACGGTCTGGGGGACATTATTATTTTTTATTGGTATTTGACGTTCGTAGCCTGTGAAATTTGTTTTTAATGAATACTGGTAACGCTAATGACATTACTAAAATCCTCTTAACCGTAACACAACGTCAGCTTAAATGCTTGTGTTAAGAGAGGCTTACCACAATAGTCGAATGGCGGATTTGAATCCACGACATTCTAAGTTTGCGTACACCCATTATCATGAGGGTATTGTGCCTTTTTTAACTTCTCTTTTTGCTTTTCTACCGACTTAAAAAAGGAGACGGCACTCAATTCAATTGTATTTTTTTAATGTGTGTTACCTCATAACTTTTTACTGATTGAACTGATTTCGATGATTCTTTTTTTATTTGAAAGCTGGTGCTTCACATTAAGGTCAGACTTATAGCTTTTGAGTTATTATTAATAATTCATATTGAAGTATGTTGTACAAAAGTTTTAAATTTAAATTATGTTACTTGGGTAAAATAACTTTCCTAAATTTGTAAATATTGGACTTTCATCAATAATTATAAAAGTTTGCGTTGTACGATAGCTAAATAAGCAGAATCAAATAACCGAGCTGTGTACATTAAATTAATTAACAATCCGCAAAATCCAGAATGTTGTTTATGAAATTCAAAATGTATACGATCATAAAAATGGACGAATATTGCTTAACAATTCATATAATTTTGCTGGCCGGGTATAAAATTTCATAGTACATCAGTACAATGAGTTAGATAGCCGCCGACACCCTTAAAAATTTTAATGATGTTAGAAATACGTTAAAAGGAAATTATTAAAAATATATAATCTAATAAATATAATAAATCCCCGCGACTTCGCCCGCGTGTAATTTAGGTTACTCCTTATAACTACAGCTAGTGAAAGTCCCATCAAAATCGGCAAAACAGACAGACAAAAATTTAAAAAATTGTGGTTTTGTTATAATTTCCGTATATACTCTCATATACATTTAGTGAAAAGCTGTTATTTTGGCATTACAAACAGACACTCCAATTTTATTTATTTGTATGTATAGATGTATAGATAGTAATGAAATAGCGTAACGTAGTACAAATTTAGCATGGCTTGAATACAATTAGATTATACAGTAACACGTGCCGGTCACAATCACAGATTTAGTGTAATGCGTTGGACGTTATTACGTAAAACCATAATAAATTACGTATGCAAACCACCAACAAAACCGCTTATCACGATCTACCCTGGTCAGCTTCACAAGAACAGAATCACAACAAACAACCTGATCTGACTAAAAATTGGATTGTGAATGATTTCGATGGAACCCTTAACAGCTCTCCTACGTCGCATACTCGACGACGACATACATACATACATACATACGACCCACTCGGTTTCGAGTTGTACCCTTATTTCAATTCATCTCCTTATATTTTCTACCTAATATCTCAGACAGTGGTTTATATCCATGAAAAATGTTTCATTTCAGAGAGCGTTGGCGTAATGTGCCGTGCCTGTAGTGGCGGTTAAGAATATCCACTACTCCATATCTTCCCGTGGGTATCGTAAAAGGCAACAGTGGGAAACAGGCAGGAGATGGGCAGCAGCATCTTCCTGATAACAGCAAAATTACAATAAAAACTGCGGTTGCCAACCCACTCACCATGCGTGGCAACCATGGCATATACCCCCCATGATGAGAGTACGAAAGAGACGGCCCCCAGTCCCCGGCGGCCACGCTATTCCTGGCTACGGTGGCGACCATGGTAAGGGCGGGGCAGGGGGTGCTAAGAATAAAGTATAGGGCGACCCCCCACTAGATAGAGTGACGACCTGGTAAGACATGCAGGAAGTCGATGGATGCAGGTGGCTCAGGACCGTGCCTTGTGCCTTGACGGAGGCCTATGTTCAGCAGTGGACTTATGAAGGGCTGTAATGATGATGATGATGATGGCGTAATGTATAAAGCAAGCAAGAGTCCGTAGCGTCATTTTAATGTGTATTGGTGTAGTATAAGTTGGGCGGTGAATGACGTCGTGAATTCCACGACTGAAATAAATAAAAAAAAATTCGAGTCTAGATCAGCCTATGCCTTACAGATGTTTGAACCGCGTGTAAGCCTATAAAGGTGTTTATTATGCTTCCACTGATTTTTTGTGGTAGAGCCACGCTGCAGTTGTCATATAACTGCACTACGAATGAGTCCGCTCAAACGTGGAGGTGGTCGTCTCCACTTAGAATTCCAGCGTAAATTATCAGTGCAATACTGCTGCGTCTCTTCTTATTAGTGATGAAAATCGGAGACCCCCTACTGCTGGTAACAAGACATTCTGTCTAAGTTTTTGTCCGTGTTTGGCTCAATCTGAGTAGAATCGTGTTCTTACAGAATACCAGCCTAAAATAGCAGCTTAATTCTGCTGTTATTCGTATGGTGAGTGTATACTTTATAGAGTAAGGGTGCCAAATGACCAAAATGTCCACCTGATTGTAAGTGCATCCTGTGGCCCATACGTCTACATCTATCCTCGATTTAAAATCAAAACGTAGATATATTGTCACCCCTCAGGGCTAAGACGGTATGCCCCTTTACCAGTAAAAAGGATTTTTACTGGTAACGGGGAAGGCGACTCGGGATGTAAACACCAGCACACTTGAAAAGAAGTATAACTTCGCCTCCAGGTCCTTCAAAAGAGTTATTGCCAAGGCAAAGTAAGAGCACATAGGCAGAATTGGCGAGAAACTAGTTCGTCTTCCTTCGGGAACCCGTGCATTCTGGTCTCTCGCCAAGGCTGTCCAAGGGAATTTCTGTAAGCCACCACTACCATCCCTGCACAGAGAGGACGACTCACTGGCCCAAGACGCAAAAGACAAAGCCGACTTTTTAGGCTCCCTTTTTGCGCCCAACTCGACCTTTGATGACGGGAAGAAAACACCGCCGACCATCCCGCGGTGTGAGTGCTCCATGCCGGATGTGCTGTTTTCACAGCGCTCGGTTCGTAAAGCACTTCTCTCCCTAGACATCCAGAAGTCGAGTGGGCCTGACGGAATCCCCCCAGTTGTGCTGAGGACGTGTGCTCAGGAGTTAGCACCGGTCCTAACGCGTCTTTTCCGGTACTTCTACTCCCAAGGCGTAGTCCCGAATTCATGAAAGACAGCTTTTATCCACCCGATCCCTAAAAAAGACGACCGCTCAGACCCGTCCAACTATAGGCCTATCGCGATCACCTCCTTGTTCTCCAAAATAATGGAATCCATTATTAACTGCCTGCTCATCCGGTACCTTGAGGATCACCAGCTGATTAGTGACCGCCAATACGGTTTTCGTCGGGGTCGATCAGCTGTGATCTTCTGGTCTACTTGACCCATAGATGGGCGGAGGCAGTAGAGTCCAAGGGGGAGGCGTTGGCCGTTAGTCTGGACATTGCGAAGGCCTTCGATCGGGTTTGGCACTAAGTGCTTCTTTCGAAGCTCCCTTCCTATGTACTTCCCGAGAAATTGTGCAATTGGATCACCAGCTTCCTTGCAGATCGGAGCATCAAGGTCGTTGTAGACGGTACATGTTCTGACTACAAGCCTATTAACGCTGTGTTCCACAAGGCTGTGTGCTATCACCAACGCTGTTTCTTCTGCATATCAATGATATGTTGCTAACTGGTAGCATTTATTGCTATGCGGATGACAGCACTGGTGATGCTCTATACACCGGCCGTGCCAATATTTTTCGGGAAAACTCGCCGAGTACCGGAACAAACTTGTGTCTAAAGTCGAGTCTTTGCTGGACAAAGTTTCGGATTGGGGGCGACTAAATCTAGTCCAGTTTAATCCTCAGAAGACACAAGTTTGCGCGTTTACCGTTAAAAAGAACCCCTTTGTCGTATGTCCTCAATTTCAAGGCACTCCCCTTCTTGCCGCAGCCAATATCGGTATCCTCGGAGTCGACATATCGAGTGACGTGCAGTTTCGTGGTCACTTGGAAGAGAAGGCCAAATTGGCCTCTAAAAAGCTTGGCGTGGTCGGCAGAGCGGGACAGTATTTCATGCCGGCACACCGCCTTTAACGTTACAAGGCGCAGGTTCGGCCTCACATGGAATACTGTTCCCATTTTTGGGCAGGGGCTCCCCAGTGCCAGCTCCTTCCACTTGACCGCATCCAACGGCTCGAATCGTCGACGACCGAGCCCTTTCCGATCGGCTCGATTCATTGCCACTGCGAAGAGATGTTGCATCCCTTTGCATTTTCTTTCGCATCTACCACGGGGAGTGCTCTGAGGAATTGTTTGGATTAATCCCAGCCACCAAATTTCACGAACCCACATCGCGGCAGAACTCCCGATACCATCCGCACCATCTGGATGATTGGCGGTCCACCACTGTGCGATTTAGAAGATGTTTTCTTCCTCGCACGATTTCCTTGTGGAATCGATTACCATCAGCGATTTTTCCGGACCGATACGACTAAGGGACCTTCAAGAAAAGAGGGTACTCCTTTTTAAAAGGCCGGCAACGCATCTGCAATTCCCTCCCTGGTGATGCGGTTGTTCATGGACGGCGGTAGTCACTTACCATCAGGTGAGCCGCATGCTCGATTGCCTCCTCTCCTATAAAAAAAAATATTTGTATAGAATAAGGGTGACAAACAAGCACACAGTCTACCTGATGGTAAGTGGTTGCCGTAGCCCATAGACATCTACATCTATCTTCGTGCATTAGCTGATATTTTACCGTGATCCTTCCCAGATTGAGCCGAACAATTCTTTTTAAAAAACAGCTTATAGCACAGGGTATTATTATTATATTAAAGCACCATTTATATTCTTTGTTACGGCCAGCAGCTGCTTATCCAACAGTAGAGTCTCCCGGGCCCATAGAGGAAGAACCTACAAGCAGATGTTGGTTGGGCCTCCTACAGGCCAAAGGTGGAAAGTTTCTAATTACAATAAACAATCAAGGGGGCGCGTTCTATTCTATTATACCGAGCTTACTTACCTCTATCCAAGGCGACTTGTCCCTCAGGATTCGGTCAGGTCGCATGTGGTTGTATAGTGCTAGGAAAGTAAGGGTCAGTGATGTGTATCTGGGTGTGGCTGGTAGTGTTATTGACCTTATTAGACCGTTACCCTCTGCAGCAGTTCGGAACTCAGCACCGCTCCCACTGCGCGGCTCCGTCCGCAGTCACTTTCTTCGTTTTCTACGATGACAGTCCATTAACTCTGTTGTACGATTAACTACCTTACAGAATCCACTAACTCTTGTTTGTTATAACGCTTAACACGCGACACCGGATCAAAGGTCACTACCGTTTCGCGTAGCAACAGTTATTTCTAGAATATCAAATACCGCACTAGTAGCTAATACAGTCGAATCCACTTATATACGGATTCAGCGTTAACCAAAAATAAGTCCCGGGAGACGCTCTCTGCAAGTAAGGCGCGTTACGTTCCTAGACCGTATGTTTACTAGACCCGCGTAAAACTAGTCCGCGTTCCCTACAAAAATTGACAGCGTGCCGCCTATCGCAGCGCTGAATTTGGACTCCCCTTTTTTCTAGCGCGTTCTCGACACACACCGCTCAACACGCTCGGCCGAACTTCATCCCGTATCGCGCCGAGCCGAGTGCCATCTAGCGTCGATTCTTGACATTAGCGCTTTGGCGCGAACACTCTTAAATATCTTTTGTATAATATCGGCGCCATTCAATGAAGTGTTTCTTTGAATCTTTGTTTAATGAAGTAAGTGAATGAAAATTTGTTACGCAACTTACAACTTTAAATGAAAACGACTTCAAAAAGGATAATCACAAGCATAAGGAAGTCTAAGAACAAGTAGGCTTGCTATAAAACTCTTACGTTTTAGATGAAACAGAGAACGAAACATTAGTTGATTATAAACCAAGTAAAAAATCTTTCTCAATAAAGGTTGTTTAAGGTTAATCTTTATATATAAAAAGTACGTGTCACGTTGTTTGTCCGCGATGGACTCCTAAACTACTGAACTGATTTCAATGAAATTTTTGGTCAATGTGCAGTTTGGTCCAACTTAAAAGATAGGATAGCTTACATCTCAATTTATAGTCGCAATACAATATTATTTTATTGAAAATTATTTGTCTATTATTTGACAGTCATAATTATCTGTTAGCTCCAAACGATTCTGTCAGATGACGATATCTGTTGACTGGATTGAGTAAATATTTAATAGATGGCGCTATGTTAAAAATACAAACGTTTAATATAAGCTACAATTTAGTAGTATAACCACCACGTGTTGCTGTAAGTATTCAACAGATAGAACCGATTTCAAAAAAAAAATGTTGCAAACTGTGTGCAGTTTGGTCCAACTTGAGAGATAGGATAGTTTTTATCCCGATAAGTGACCGTCAATTTTTTTATTGCTAATTTCAGTTTTTTTTGGGAAAGCAAAAGGTCGTTCGGAAAGGGCAGAACAACGTCTGCCTGGTCAGCTAGTATTATATAAGTTTATTATTTTATTGTAATTTTATTAAGAAATATTGGAAAATGCTCTTAACGTACTTTTTGTAGTTAACTATTAAGTTAAAGAGAAAACAATTGTTTTTAGATGTTGGTTGATTCAACTTCCATTACAATTCCATACTATCTGCCTACGTAAATGAAGAATGTTTCTAATACTGTTTTAATTTAGATTCAAGTCACGTTCGGGCACAAACGGATCTTTTTCGATAATGTATAAAGGATACTGTAATGAAATGTTTCCTGATGCTACAATATTCTATTCTATGTTCTCACGCAAAGAAAAATAACTCTAATAAAGATTTTGGATTTGATAAAGAAACATAGAATACTTATAAGTTACAGTGTCATTGTTCTTATGCATTAAAACCTAATTAACAAGTATATATGTAGCATCACAGAAAATCTCCGTGACTAAAATATTATTTCATGTTGAAAATTGGGCCATATCGAATCTAATTTTCATTAAGGAGTGAGTATGGCCGATGTATCTACCATCAACCTAAGCGCCAGTGTAATGTTATCTAATTTTATGATACGAATTAAAATTTGAAGCTATGCTTGAGCCAAATTAGGCTATACTTGGGACTTCGTTAAGCCTTCCACATTAATTCTAATGAAATGATGACTACGATAAAATATTTCAACAGTCTGAATTTTACGCTAGCAGTATCTTATATTTAACTACTTCGAGTCACTTTTTTATATGACAGGGTGACAAACGAGCACACAGTCTACCTGATGGTAAGTGGTTGCTGTGACCCATAGACATTCACATCTATCCTCAATAAAGAATCAAAATGCAGATGCGTTGTCACCCGTCAGGACTAAGATGGAATGCCTCTTTTCCAGTAAAAAGGATCTCCGGTTCTCTACACACACCATACAAAACACAGCAGGATTAAGCTGCTATTTTACGCTGGTATTCTATGAGAGCGTGGTTCTTCCCCGGTCGAGCCGACCCCTTCGTGCTACAACCATACTACTAATATAGCTGCAGCATGGCTCTGCCACGTACAATCACTTTTTAATTTGACGGCTCCGTGACGCAGTGGCTTAGCAATGAGTAACGGTGCTGAGGGCTGCGGGTTTGAAACTCGCACGGAACAAGTATTTGTATGACCTACAAATAATTGTATCGAGCTGTTTGTCTTTGTGAAATTTATGTACGCAAATTGCCTCCACAATACAGGAGGAAAGCCTAGAATGTATTATGGGGTAACCCTTTTTTTAAAAGAAGGTTTTATGGTTTAGGGCAGGGGTCGGCAAGAAGTTTTAGGTGGGGTCCGGATACTGTGGGAAAATTTTAACGAAGTCCAAAAAAACCAACTGATAATAATTAAGTGCTACCTATGTATTATTTTGATTTCAAATCAAATTCTGAATTATAAAACACAAGACCTAAAATTATTCTGAGTAACTACACCGACGGTCTTGAGCCAGTTTTTATAGTTTGGTTCTCGAGAGGAGCAGCAAATTTAAAGTGTGTCTTCTGGGTGAGCGTCCGTTAATCTTAGACGATACTTGTTTTTCTAAAAATTCATCTTTGTGCAAGACGTTTCACATACGTTTATCGAGCCAAACATAAAACATAGGGACCAAATTTATAGCTAGTTTCTTGCAATTTTCATATTCTAAAAATTCTTCAGTGGTTACCGTTTTATACATTTGCAAAGACACTACTTCTTTCAAATCAATTATCTCCATTTGAAGTGATGGCTTTGGCAGATTAAACAACTTGGCAGCCACATCTGTCCATTCTGCCGCTACATCAACTTCAAATGGCGATTTAAGAAACGGAGATAGCTTACCCACCTTTTTTTATAGGATAAGGGTGACAAACGAGCAAACAGTCCACCCGATTGTAAGTGGTTGCTGCGGCCCATAAACATCTACATCTATCCTCTATTCCAAATCAAAATGTAGATGCGTTGTCACCCGTGAGGACTAAGATGGAATGCCTCATTTCCAGTAAAAAGGGCCTCCGGTCACCTTCACTCACCAAGCGAAACGCAGAGGTAGACCTCTACTTCACGCTGGTATTATGTGAGGTCGTGGTACCACCCCGGTTCGAGCCGGCCCATCCGTGCGACAGCAAAAGCTGCCGCGTGGCTCTACCACTGTTGATGACTTCTGCAAAGTTTTGGAATCTTGAAGCAAATTCGTTCCTAAGATCGGTCAGAAATTTTACAAACACTGCAATGTCTTCTTCAGAGTTCTTCTTTTTATATTCAAAAATTTTCTGATCTCTGAATAATTTCCTTAAAAATGGTACGTAGTTCAATCTATGGATGTTTCGTGTGCGTAACAAAAATTTAAATTACATCAGTTATGACTAATTTGCACAAACACACACACACACACAGGCTAGATAGGAAACTAATCAAACCATATCAGATGTAGATACTTGTAAAACAGGTTAACTAGGCAACTTAAAATAAAATAGGTACAAAGTTAAATTCTATGTGGCTTAAAAATATTACTTTAATTAAAAAAGGTATAATATACCTTATCTACGTATTAATTGATACTTGGTATGCAATACATTACAATATTTGGCGGTCCGAGTTTCGACCTTTCGCGGTCCGCAAACGGACCGCGGTCCGCCTGTTGCTGACCGATGGTTTAGGGTTTAAATTCAGTAACTAGGGGCGTTTAGCGTACATGCCGTAAACTCGGTCTTATATTAAAATGCAGAATAAAAAGGCCGTGATCATAACTATATTGTGTAGTGGCGGTATGAGACTGTAAGAATATATAAAACCTTTATTCTAAAGTGTCAAGCTACAGACGATAACGTCTTGTCACCAATGCATCATAGATTACTATATATATACCAAAGCATGTTAGCAAAACATGAATGTATTGAGGTATACCTTATGAAGTCTCATGTGCCAAATACATAGACTTATTTATACTACTGTGTAAAGTAATTTAGAAACGATACTGCATCAAGATTGTAAGGTGTCAATAATTTACATAGCATGCTTTCTTGCTAGAGTCTGCAACAATACAAGAGCTTTGTGAACTTTTATTGCTCTGCCCTTAAATTTTTAGATTTTTTTTGTGCATAAGTATAGTTTCGACTTAGTTCCATCAGATTTTTGTGTTCATTTTTTCCGGTCATAACTTTATATTATATCCTATAACCCAACTATAAATGTAATAAACCTTAAAGTGTGGTGGCGATGTTTTAGAATCGATCACTCTTTATTGTTACGTGATTGTTGTAAGTACAGACTATGGGAAAAGGTGGAAAATATGTTATTACCTTCGATAGAAGAAAAAATATAAAAAAGTATAGTAACACCGCCAGTGTTACTATACTTTTTTATATTTTTTTAATATAGTATAAGGGTGACAAACTAGCACACAGTCTACCTGGTGGTAAGTGGTTGCTGTGGCCCATAGACATCTACATCTATCTTGGTTTGCGAACTAAGATGCATATGCGTTGTCAGTTGTGAGGACTAAGATAGAATCCCATTTGAACTACCTCTGAACCAGTGGTAATCAAACAAAAAATTGACTTTCAATAAGTATTATTTATAATCTACTCGTATATTGAATAAAAAAGTTTCTGTTTCTGTTTCTGTCTATTTCTGTTTCTTTTCCAGTTAAATCGGAACCACTCACCATACAAAATACAGCAGCATTAAGCTACTATTTTACGCTGGTATTCTGTGAGAGCGTGGTCCTTCCCCGGCCGATCCGACCCATTCGTGCTACAAGTATACCATTAATATAGTTGAAGAATGGCTGTACCACGTAAAAAATATTCTATAAATATTAAGAATAACTCAAAAACTATTGGTTTGACCTTGATAAAATTCATTAATCATTCAATTCCAATCAAATGGGACCACACTAGAAGTGCCAGCTTTCAAATAAAAAAAGAATATTCGAAATCGGTTCACCCACTAAAAAGATATGAGGTAACACACATCAAAAAAGCATAGTCGAATTGAGTATACCGTCGCCTTTTTGGAAGTAGGCAGAAAAAATAGAATAATTTACCAACTTTCGTGTCATGTTTGGATTGTTGATGACTTTACTTTTTCATAAAAATAATGCCCAAATACTCAAACGCTGCTCAATTTTAAGATGCCGTTAAGTCTCGTGCTGTCTCTATCACTTTAAGTCAAAGTGACTGTGACAGCACGAGACTTAACGGCGACTTAAAATTGAGCAGCCTTTGAGTATTTGGGTATATGTGTATCAAACGTATATAGTTCACCTGATGGTAAGTGCATACTATTGCAAATAGACACTTATATCTGTTCTGACCACTGTAAGGTATTTTTTATAGTATTCTGTGAGGGCGTGAACTTTCCCCGGCTGAGTCAACCCAACTGTGCTCTATAATATGACTGCAGCGTGGATCTAGCACGTTTAAAAATATGATAGACGGAAAATGTCTTTTCATCGTAATATTATATTAATAATTTAAAAAAAATCTATTGATTGCTCTATGAATCTATTGAATTTGGTATCTTTGCTGTTTTAACTTAATAAAAAACACTTTATTGTGTACTAGCTGTTCCCCACGACTTCGCCAGCGGGTAATTTAGGGTTTTAATTATGTTGCGCGGAACTCTAATGCTTTTTTAAAATATAACTAGCCTAAGTTACTCCTTGTAATATCAGCTATCTGTGAGTGAAAGTCGTGTCGAAATCGGTCCAGTCGTTTTAGAGAAGAAGAAGAAGAAACATACAGTTTTTTTTTTCATATGCATTTAGTAAAAATCTGTTATTTTGACATTACAAACAGACATTTCAATTTTATTTATTTGTAAGTATGTAAGGATAAATATCTACATACATACATATACTTAATTTCATAGATAAATACATAGATAAAGTTATATTTCAGAAAATTGGATCTGTAAAGAACGTGACCTCCTTTTGAGAAGAGACGGCGTTTAAAGGTAAAAGACGTGATCTTGCGAATGAAACAGTTACAGGTTGTAAGGTATTCCATCTTAATCTTCAGAGGTTCACAACGCACCTGTTGCCTCCTTTGTTTAAAGTTGTTGGCAGATATCGAAGAAACTTACAATAGGGTGGACTGTCAAATTGATTGCCTTTTTAATTTTATGAAGAAAAAGAAAGATAAAATATAACTGATATAAAAATGTACTTTGTTAATTAATTAAAAGGTGCTCGGTTTCGGAAGTTGCAGTTAAAAGTTCAAATGTTTATTATTTCATGTAACACGTAAAAATGTTCACATAAATATAGTTCGTTTGTGGTTCTAGTTTGTCTTATGTATATATTATATTATATTTAGAAGTTTCACTTAATTGTTGCAGTTTATATAGTTGTTAAAATATGTTCATTGTATTGAATATATACGGCGCACGCGATCTGTCACAAACTAACTTTTATTATTCTTTTGCTGCCGTTGTTTTAAAATATGCAAGCATAGTAAAATATTACAAAATACATATTGCACGGAATCGTCCAATAGTTTTACATACTTTATTTTTAATTTTCAGTAATTTACTTCATGAAATAACGTGAATAATTCCAGCGTGTGTAATAAATCATTTATAAAGGGTTGATATTACCAAAAAATGCAATTCTACGAGTACCTTAAGCGTTTTAACATCGTAGTTTTCCCCGTGACCATGGGGACCGTGTGTTATACATAAATAGACTCAATGAGAATTTTTTTTACATACATTCTATAAAGTTAATCTAACGATTCAAATTTTTAATATTTGAAGATTTTAACAGTAGCACGTTCGTATTTTCCAATGAGTTCGAAAGTCTTTTTTTAACAATAGCGTATTGTGTTTATTTATCCAGAAAAATGACGCTGTAATAATAACCAAGAAAAAAAAAGATCAAGTTATTATTGAAAAAGATAAAAAACGCCTTTGTAAAAAAATCAGTCAAAAATCTATAAGAGTGAAGTCACATTTCGGGTTGCAGTAGCGGCGCCTGAGCCATGTTGTTGCAGCGTCCTACTAGTAAAAATCCTTAACATGACACACGACGTGATGCAATTCCGCAAGGCAGTTTTTCGTAGGTCAGTTGTTTTTGGACTATTTTTAGTGGTATAGTATGAAATATTGAATTTCACAAATTGAGCTTACAAAAAATCGGCTTTCAGATGCAGTAAGATATCAGATATGATAAGTTTAGGGCTGTTGTTGGAATACAAAAATAGGAACATGGAATTTTATGATTGTATATACAAACGCAATAAAAACGAAAGACGAGAATATGGTTTAATAAGTTTAGTTAATTATTTCCTTACCTCTATTTTCAACTTTTAAATAATTGTTTTGTAAAATAAGTTAAAAGCTAACAGCATTAAAGGCTTATTTTATTTAATAGAACCAGGCGTTACTTTGCGAAAATCAATTACATTAATGATGCTAAAATGAATTAGCTAAAATCCTTAGATTTTAATGATGATTAAATTAATTAGTCTAGAGCCCTCGAAGGTTACATCATATATATAGGATACATCATTTTCTTAGAACGAAGTTCCTTATCACACGGTACGAATTTTACGGATGGGGCTATGCGAGAAAAGTGTGAGATTTTTGCACCACGACTCTCTTTCTATAGTACGAGCGAGATGGAATAATATCCATCTTCCTCTTAATTTTCTTATCTTGCCTTGAAATAAATATTATTTTAAATAACGCTTCATTATAACAGACGCCGATAAATCACTTATTTGTATTAAATTATAAACGTGTTATATATATCAATAGTATATATATATATATATATATATATATATATGATTTGATATTGATATTGATATATACAACCGAGTGTTCCACAACACTCACGCATGTTTTTATAACTCAGATTTTAGCTCATAAATTTTTAAATCTTTAACCAGATTTTTTCTTATACAATTTCCGCAACTTTTTATTATAAGAGGGTATGAAAACACTCACTCACCTTCGATTTGCCGACGATATAGTCCTTATGGCAGAATCGCTGGAGGACCTAAGCACTATGCTCAATGACCTCAATAGTGTTTCCCAACGGATAGGTCTTAAGATGAACATGGATAAAACAAAGATTATGTTTAATGTCCATGTCACACCTATGCCGGTAGTTGTTGGGAACACTAAGCTCGAAGTTGTTGACGAGTATGTTTACCTGGGACAAATAGTCCGACTAGGTAAATCGTATAAGAAAACTTCGACCGAGAGGTCAATCGACGGATTCAACTCGGTTGGGCAGCGTTCGGGAAATTACGGCACATTTTCTTGTCAGGTATACCTCAAAACTTGAAAACGAGACTGTACACTCAGTGCGTGTTGCCAACGATGACATACGGAACTGAAACATGGTCGTTCACTGCTGGCCGGATGAGGAAGCTCAAGGTCGCTCAGCGAGCTATGGAGAGGGCTATGCTCGGAGTTTATGAGGATATCCGCAGTAGAACCAGAGTCACCGACATAGCCCAACGGATTAGTAAGCTGAAGTGGCAATGGGCCGCCAATATAGCTCGAAGAACCGACAACCGATGGGGAAGAAAGGTTCTCGAGTGGCAGCCTCGTACCGGCAGGCGAAGTGTAGGGTGTCCCCCCACTAGATGGAGTGAAGACCAGGTAAGATATGCAGGAAGTCGATGGATGCAGGTGGCTCAGGACCGTGCTTTTTGGCATTCTTTGGGGGAGGCCTGTGTTCAGCAGTGGACTTGTGAAGGGCTGTAATGATGATGATGATGATGAAAACACAAGAGTAATCATCAGGAATTGCTGAAAATCCATTACTGTTACCATAGATTTCCTCTTAGGGCTGATATTTGCCATAACTGACAAACTCTGCCAGCGGGTTGGCAACCACACTTTTTTATTTTTCGTCTTTACAGATATACTTAATCACTTATTAGGAAGACGCTGGTGCGCATCTAATTTCATAGGATAAGAGTGATAAGCGAGCACACAGTCCACCTAATGGTAAGTGGTTGCTGTGGTCCATAGATATCTACATCTATTCTCGTTTGCGAATCAAAATGCAGATGCGTATTCAACCGTGAGGACTAAGATAGAATGCCTCTTTTCCAGTAAAAGGGTATCCGGTTCTCTACATTCACCATACGAAACAACAGCATTAATTTTACTCTGGTATTTTTTGAGAGCGTGGTCCTTCCCCGGTCGAGCCGACCAATTTTTGCTACCACTATACAGTCAATATAACTGTAGCATTACTCTACCACATACATCTCCTGATATGTTTCCCACTGTCGCCTCTTACGACACCCACGGTATGATATGGGGTAGTGGATGTTCTTACACCGCCACTACACAATTAAGAAATCAGTTAAACCAGTTTACATTAAATCAATCAGGAAATCAGTTTATACGGGATGGCGATAAAGTTATCACATTAAATGAAAACACTTATCCTATATAATGTTCTTTGAACATAAACAACTAAAAAATATATAAAAATTACTATTCGTGTCGCAATAGCCCTTTTTTCGTTTTTTGCCTAATGACTTATAAACGGAAAAGTGTAGGTAAATAATTACCTATGTCAATACCGCATGAGCACTGCGTACCTGCCGCACCGTTGCCGCTTTTACATATGACATCTGGTCAGTAAACTAATTTTATCAAAGTGATTTATTTCGTGTCAATTTTTACGCTATTTTTTTTGTTTGAAAGATGCATTTTTTTATTTTTGGTAGAATAATTTATTTTATTATTTTAATCGACATAATATATGATCTTGTATATATCGCTGTGTTATTTAATGTGATAACCTAATCGCCACCCAGTATATATCAGTCATAATTAAATAAATTTTACATGTGGGCCGTTACGTGATTTTCGCGAAGCATGTGGTCACTGGTTTAAAAATAAAGGAGTGGTTATCTATTATAATAAGTACTTCAATGCAGTATGCGAAGAACACGCGCTAATTGCCTGGTATTAAAATTCGATCTAGAAACTTGTATCCTAGAAATATATCGCACACCAAGTCAAACTAAAACAACAAAATTTATCGACTCCTTACATTCACTTCTCACTTGCTTAAAAAGCTTTAAAAATATTTTCCTCTGCGGTGATACAAATATTAACATAGTTGAGAACAGTTCTGACAAAAGACCGTATGATTACCTGAACATCCTGGCATGCCATGGTATGCTCCCAGGTCATACTTTGTCATCGCATGGACGTACATGTCTTAATCATATGATGCTTAAAACTAAAATGGAAACTCTCTGTTTCGCATTTGAAACATCCATCACTGATCACGAGAGTGTGGATATTAGTTGTAGACTAAAATCGCGACTAATCTCTTAAACAAAACTCATTACGTATTTGACTTTGATAAACTTGATAAAGTTATGCAAAAATTTAATTTCCAACCTATCCTTGAATGTCAAGTTCCTTATTTATAGACTGATCTTCTTGTATCGAAGTTATCCTCGGCCATTAATAATAATTCCAGCACGGTTTAAACAAGTAAAAGAAGTTTGGTTTCTAAACCATGGATAACTAAAAGGCTACTTCGTTGTATGAAGAACCGTGACAACTCATATAAAACCTAAACGAAATCCAGACTACAAGGATATTAAAACAACACATATCGAAACTTTTGCAATAATCTGCTCAAAAAAGCGAAAAGAATCTACGAAAAGCAGGAGATTGAAAAAGCCAAGGGTAATAAAAACAGCTATGGTATGTTAATAAAAGGATTATCGGCTCCAATACTATTCACTATAAGACTATTCATTGTCTCTCTTGTCGCCTAATAGCCCTGATACAGACATTAATGTTGTTAACAGTTTCTTCGCAAATGTCGGAGCAAACCTGGCTGAAAAGAAGGGGTGCTGCCAAAACTCATCTAATCGAAGTAGAGAGGGCGCGCCATACTTAAAGTAAGTGTTGGTTTACCCTTCCAATTCCCTACTACCTATTCCATCATTGTGTTAAGTACTTTACAGTAAGCATCTGCAGTAATGATCATCTCGTTTTGTAAGAATCTGTGATGAATCACACTGGTGCTAGACCATCACTTTTATAGGGGTAAGTTTTCGTTTAAGGCACTGTTTAGGTGCTGAACCAGGATCCAAACAACTTACTGAACACATGCGATTGTCAAACAGAATCCATTCTTTGTCGTAGGTAACAATGCGGTTCAAAATCCCTTCGTTTGTGTGGCTTTTGAGCGGTGCAAGTAATGTCTCGACGCATGTTTCGCGCTGGCGATCATTGAGTTCGTGGCACAACCATTTGTCAAGTTTTTTTTACCTTGCCAATTTGACGCAAATGGACCAATATTGTTTTCATACTAACGTTGAAAGCTGCTGCTAATTCAGCCATAAATTGAGTATCATCAGCTTCCACAATCGCCTTTATTCGTCACTGTCAACCAAAGTCTTCGGAAGACCACGAGGTTTATTTTTCAGGAGGAAATTTTCAGAACGTAAGCAGGCTAATTAATAACGGTTAGTACATTAGTTTGTAGTATTTGCTCCGTAAACGTCGTTGATGTTGCGTGTCGCTTGTGCCGCGTTACTGCCATGTCGGTATTCATATTCCATAATTACTCGAATTTTAAGGTATCCATGATGACGATAAAGATTCAAATGCGATGAAAACATAACACTACTCAATAAATAAACGACTAATTGTGAAAAAACATTCATGTTTTTAAAATAAAATTAATTTGGAATTAAAATTCTTAGTCAAACAAAATTTATTTTGATTTGAAATGGCCAGTACTGCAGAGCAGCGATTTCATTGGTAAAGAGCTAATATCTATTTACAAAAATCACGTGTTTACAAAAATCACTACTTTATTATTTGATTCGAAACTAGTGCATATTTTTGTAACTCCTACGTATATAATATATGAATAGCATATAAACTAAGTCATGAATTGCAAATGGCGGCGTACATCATAAAGCACTTCTATCCGCCAGCAGATACAAAAACGGGTTCGTGTCTATGAATGCTAAGTACCTTATTATTAACCAATTGAAACAGTGGGAACTAAATTCTAGCAAAATCTCCAGAATCATTCCGAATAAAGTGGTCTATGAAGAATTTTTATTTCAGATTAACTTAAATTAAACTATATAAGACTAGCTTTCGTTTTTGTCTCTTTATGATATATAAAAATTAATCAAAATATGTTTAATAGTATAGATTTCCAGCTGTGTTGATATATAGGTTTATTTATCAGGGATTGAAAAAATCTCAAAAAGTTGTTATTTGCCTTATGTTACGATCCAATTAATAATAAATATGAATGTAAGGTTAAACTATATCGTTACAAAATCTTCCCCTTTCGACTGGTAATATGAAAAATGCTCAATTTTAAGTGCTTGTATTTTAAAAACGGTACCTTTTAAACTAAGCTAGCCTTTAATTTTAACTAGAACAGAACCAGAACCGTACTTTTCGTGGTAGCTTTGTTAGAACCTATATAAAGAAACAAAAAATAGAAAAATTCTAATCTATTTTTCAACCCTTAATTTTTTAATTTTTTCATAAATTTATATATTATAAATCATGACATTTTTTTACATTTTAAATGTATACGCGTCAATGATTATATTATAATTATAGTTTAAAAAAATTATATTTATTTCTTTCTTTATTTACTACGTTTTAAATGTTTAGTTTCAATACATATGCGCAGAGTCCTAGATATGATATTACAAGTGCGTTAATAATTTTCCTAACGCATATATTAACGAATAAATTCGAATTTGTATAATTTTGATGAAATAATATGAATAATAAAAGTTCTTGAAAATAATAAATATACTTTTTAATAAATCGTGTAACAATTGCTTAATGCATTTCAAATGGCAGCATACATTATTCAACACATTTATAAGCCCTCTGGTCTGGGGATCCAAAGATTGGGCTTGTGTCTATGAATTCTAAGCACCTACTTATTAATCTATTCAAAAGACATGCGCTTAATGCTTGCAAATCTGTTTACGACTATCAATTAATGGTATTTCACGTAATTTGGAACCTATAAATTAAGTTTACTAAAGCACCATTGCCATATTAAAATTTTATCCTCCTATTACTGAAATTCTTTGAGCTCATGATTAATTATCATCATCGATAACCTTTTTAAATCTATCTTATAAACAATAACCAGTACGCATTTCTTGAAAAGAGGTGCGTATATCACTAGGTTTGGTGAACGAAGAGCCGTGCCATTTGGTGATATTATAATTGATAACACTGGTTTAATATTTTATCAGCTTTAGTGTTTGGTTACATAGATATAAAACAACGATTAGATATTTATGTATGGAATCTATAATGAAGCTTAATATAGAACTGTTGAAATTGTATTGCTGCTGCATTCTAGAGAAAATGGGACTGAATAACTTTAATATTTTCTTTGTTATGTGTTATGTTATCGTTTCGAATGTATATCCCAAAAATGAGGAGTACTCTGGGTAAGTGTAAATTAGTTAATGTATTAGTATGCTAGACGGAAATGCGTATACTTTTATTAACCACCGGTACTTTTATACTAGATTAACTCATACCCAATACCTCTCATCGCAGTCAGAGTACATCGGATAGATATTATTCTTCATTTATTAGGCTACACTTTTTGCATTTGAAAATTATGTTTCGAAATATTTCGCTGCGTTTATCCAGGCAAAGCAGAGAATTTTGTGTTATTAATTTGCTAGCAAGTCGTTATTTTTTATTCATCCAATGTTATGATCATCAATTTCTTTAAACTTGATTATAATAGCACGCGACAGGCATGGAGTTTCTCTATAAAAAGCAAACCCCTGTACTAATTCGTGCAAGCCTGATAGGGCTTCTCGCGCGCACCATATCAGGGTCGCTCTAAACTGCCATTTGCCGGTTCTATGCTTCCATATATAATGACAACGGAGCGGTCGCTAACAACTACGAGTTACGTACAGTTGCTACGTAGCTGCTAAGATCTACGTAGATGCTACGATCTGCGTAGCTGCCCTGAGCTATTACTTGCAAAGCATAAGTAAATCGTTATTCATGTTCAAATGTTAATTAGATTATTGATCAAGGTTATTTGGGCTTATTTACTTGCAAATATTTTTATTAAAAAATGAACTCCATCTATCATTTGAAAAAAGTTCTTGAAACATATTACTGAGAACCAATATAGCCAAGATTTGCATGTCATGGCGGCGTAAGAAAATCAATAGGCCAATTTCGTATAATGGATATCGTAAAAGATGACAACGTGAAATGCCAGAAAAGTCATATGGCTTCCAAAAGATGACAGTAGCATGATCTCCTTTACGACAGGGTAAAATATCCAGACCAATGATTGGAAGGAGCGTCAAAGGTGCGAGACGTTTGGTGCTACGATCATTTATCCACATGGAGAGGGTGACGATTAAGACAAATCTAGGGAGAAGAAACAAGATGGAAGGAACAAGTCCATGTGCAGTAGTAGACATGATAAAGAAGATTTTAACAGTGAAATAACTACCTATGAACTCTCACAGTTCGCAGTTCACTCATCTGAACCAGTATATTTTAATAAACGTGGTATAAAATAATATCTGTATAATTCCGTTTCGTAGTATAGGAATATCCACTATCCCATATCGTCCCGTGGGTGTCGCAAGGTTTCTCACCCGTCAGTGGTCGGCACTTCGAGATATTGCTAATTTGTTGTCACTTCAGATTACTAATCCGCTAGACCATGTTCTGCGGATATCCTAGATATAGATTTAATCCCGCTGAGAAAGTTCAAAAATAGTCCTTTTAATAGCACGCTGAGTGACCTTGAGTGGCCAACAGTGAATGACTACGTTTTATTTCCGTAAGTCATAAATGGTCGGGTAGTGAATGCAATGTTAGCAGTAAAAAGTATGTGTAATCAATATCGAGGGATCACTTTGCTCCTGCTTCAGAGATTGGATTAAGATAAAACAAGGTCTATTGGTAAGCTTCTTATGATGCTAGTCTAAGTGCACAAAATATTATTACTTAAAATATTTGAAAATACCAATAAAATAATATTTCAAGTTTCTTGGAAATTATAACGTAGTAAATTTAAAGTATGTAGTGTGTAGCAGACAATATAAATGTTATTGGATCTACCAGCTAGCTTGTAGCGATTCTACGTAGATTGTAGTGGCTCTACTTATCGCGTAGCGGTTCTGTGTATATTGTATACACAAATGCATCGTATATGCATATTGTGGCGGCTATGAAGATCGTAGCAGCTACGTAGCTCGTAGCAGCTACGTAGCACGTAACAGCTCTAGGCAACTCGAAGTTATTAAAGCGACCGATCTATTGTCATAGCGGCGCGCGAGAAATCTAATAAATAAAATAAAGAAAGAAATTAGGAGGGGGGTTTGTACTTTTTTATAGAGAAAGTCTATGCGTAGCGTTGTTGTTACCACTGTTATGATAATCAAGTTTTAAGGAGTTGATTATCATAACGTCTTGCCTTCAAATTAATAAGACACCATTTTCTGCTTTGCCTGGATAAACGGAACGAATGTACGAATTATTTCGGAGCATCGTTTTCAAATGCATAATAATAAATGAATAACGATATCTATCCAATGTACTCTGACTGTAACGAGGGGTATGTGGTTTGAGTTAATCTATTGCAAAAGTACCGGTGTCTTAATATAGGCATTTCCATCTAGAGTACGAGAATATTGAAAAATTTAAACTTATTCAGAATTCTCCTCATTTTTGGCATATACATTCGAAACTATAACATGACACAACAAAGAAAATCTTAAAACTAATAAGTTATGCAGCAGTAATAGAACTTAAACAATTTTATCTCAAAATTAATTACAGATTTTGTACATACATATCTAATAGCTTTTTTATATCTATGTAACTCAACATTAAAGCCGATAAAATATTAAACCTGTATTATCAATTATATTAGCAAACTAGCTGTTACCTGCGACTTCGCCCGCGTGTAATTTATGATTTTAATTATGTTGCACGGAACCCGAATTCTTTTTCTAAAATATAAGTAGCCTAAGTTACTTCTTATAATATCAGCTTATAATATCAGACAGACAGACAAACATTTTAAAAATTGTGTACCGTATATTTTTTCATGTGCATTTAGTAAAATGCTGGTATTTTGACATTACAAACAGAAAATTCAATTTTATTTATTTGTATAGATGACGCTATAATAGAAACATGCCATGTTGAGGATCAGATAGAGAACCCATCACACGATTATCACCGAATGCTATGGCTCTTCATCCATCAACCTGCCTGCCAAACCTGGTGATATAGGCACCTCTTTTCAAGAAATGCATACTTGCTGTTCATTCTTTGTAGGACCTTTGGCCAGCAATGAATTCAAGAATGTTATTGATGATGATAATTAATAATGAGATCAAACACTGATGGCAATGGTGCTTTAGTAAACTTAACTTAATCATCATCATCATCATTATAGCCCTTCACAAGTCGGAATATAGGCCTCCCCCAAGGAATGTTATAAAGCACAGTCACTAAAATAGCAGCTCAATGCTGCTGTGTTTCGTATGGTGAATGTAGAGAACCGGAGACCCTTTTTACTGGTAAAGAGGCATTGAATCTTAGTCCTTACGGGTGAAAGCGCATCTGCATTTTGATTCTTTATTGAAGATAGATGTAGATGTCTATCTGTCACAGCCACGGAGCAAATACAAAGAGGAGACGGTCTAAGCAACTGTGCACTGTGATTCTAACTAGGTCCCGTCGTCATCACAGTGGGCGTGGCTTTAACGTTAGAAGACACAAGCGCACAGGAAGAACGCTAACAAAAAAGCGTTCTTCCTGTGCGCTTGTGTCGAAAATAGCTAATCGGTGTATTTTCGTAGTATTAAGAAGAAACAATAAATGTTGTGTTTTATCGTGTAAAAACTACTCAGATAGACATTCTGATGCTTGGATGGCATCACATTTCATTTTTAAGTAATTTTATACCTAATTTATTAAAATAGTTCTGTGTTCTCTTCATTTATTTGATTTTTGATGATAGTTCTAGAAAAATCTCTGCATCGCCTTTCAAATATAAAATATATGCGATACTAGATGGCGACACTTTATGTCATGGGAACTAGAAATATAAAGGTACGTAGAGCTCAGTATTGGTAAAATAATCATACAAATGTGCTGAAATTTGTTTTGTATTCAGTCCTGAATAATTTTTAACCACCAAAATATTATTTTTATAGATTTTATAACCATTTTGTGAACAGGCCGCCATGTATCGTCAAGGAAGCTTAACTCCATTACAACGTCGATATGGAACGATGCGGGTAGTTTTACTATTCATCGGTTGGTGGAAATAGATAATTGGGCGGGGTTTAACACCCCCTCACCTCGCAATTTATCATGCGACATATTGCGAGATCTTATCGATCGATATGGAGATCGAGAGATTAGCAAGTAAAGTTTACTCGAAGGTTTTGACACGTAGGATGCAAGAGAAATCGGAAAGATTTCTATGGGAGGCACAATGCGGATTTAGACCTGGAAGAGGATGCACGGATCAAATGTTTTCTCTACGCATGATCACGGAAAAGCTTCTGGCTGCTAACCAGAAGATTTTCTGTGCTTTTGTGGATCTTGAGAAAGCATTTGATAAGGTTGTAAGGAAGAAAATGTGGGAACTGTTGCCGGGGTACGGTGTGGATGGTCGATTGCTAAGGGCTGTGCAGTCACTTTACTGTGACTGTAAAGCCTGTGTGCGGGTAGGGCATGACCTGTCACCCATGTTTAGCGTCCAAACGGGCGTGAAACAGGGTTGTGTCATGTCTTCCTGGCTGTTCATACTGTATCTCGACAGCTGTTTACAGAAGCTGAAAGATAGCTGTTTGGGTGTGAAATTGGGTGACATAAAAGTAAATTGTCTGCTGTATGCTGATGATGCAGTGCTTATTGCACCATCAGAGGCAGAACTGCAGGCATTAGTCACGTGTATGAAAGAGGAATGTGAAATTAAAGGTCTCCGTTTGAATGCTAATAAAACTAAGGTTCTGGTATTTGAAAGGGACGAAGAGAGAACGAAGTGTGAAATATGGGTAAATCAGGAATGTCTAGAACAGGTAAATGAAATTGTATACTTGGGGAGTGCTTTTAGCCGGGATGGAAGATGTGATTTAGATGTGGACAGGCGTGTCGCTGCCGGGAACAAAGTCAATGGTGCCCTGACTGCGTTAGTCAAAAGGCAAGGCGTAGTGAAGAGTGCACGCCTTGCAATACATAACGCAGTGTTGGTACCGACTTTGTTATATGGCAGCGAAACCTGGGTGTGCCAGAAGAAGCATAAAAGCAAGTTGAATGCAGTGGAGATGCGATCTCTTCGTAAAATGTGCGGCGTTACCATGGCCGACCGAAAGCGAAACGAAGAGATTCGCAATATGGCAGGTTTGAAAGATGACCTTATCACAAAAATTGATAAGGGCGTGCTTCGATGGTTTGGGCACGTTGAGCGAATGAGTGAAGACCGAATGGTGAAGAAAATATATAGCGCGAAAGTTAATATTAAAAGGTGTCGAGGTAGACCGAGACTAACTTTCGAAGACCATGTGAGCAAACTGCTCGAAGAGGGGAGGGTCAAGAGTACTCGGATACCTAGACGTGCATGTATGAAGAAGATGATGAATCTGAAAGAAGCGAAAGAGGTATGTAAAGATCGTGACACTTGGCGATCTGTTCTCTCTGGCTACCCCGTCAGGGATTGTGCGTGAAGATAGTGATATCTAACTACAGCACGTCCTCTTTGTATTTGCTCCGTGGTCACATCAACCACATACCATCAGGTGGACTGTGTGCTCTTTTGTTACCCTATATTATAAAAGAAAACATTCACTATGTCGCAACCCGTCAGCCAATATTGTGGATGTACCTAAATAATGGTTTTAGCTATCGTTTAAAGGGTTTTTTTAATAAGACTGCAGTTTATTTTTATTTTTAATTAATTTTTTTATGCTTTCATGGTTACTTAACCGATTTTTTGATCTTCATAATCCGATAAAATCATAACATGAATTAAGACTCTTCTAGAATGGATAAGACTTTAACAGACGTCATGCACTTTTGACGCTGCTTTTCGTTGCTGGTCTGAGTATTTAACGTCTATTACAAAAGGTGTTATAACGCTATCTATAAGAAGTCATATAATTTTTCTGAACGTTTCCCATAGTCCCTTTTATGACACCCACGAGACGAAAAGGAGTGATGGATTCTTGTACTTGTAACTGATTTAAATAATTTTATTTTCTTTTAATGTAGACTCGAACAATTATGCCACTTTTTTATTGTTCAATTATATAGAATTTAACTACTCCATGGCACTTGGTAGTGCTTTGTGGCATTCCTTGAGGGCGGCCTATTTTCAGAAGTGGACTTTTGAAGGGTTATAATGGTAATAATGAATGCACGATAAACTCATACTAATGTCATCATTAAAGAGGTTATTCACTCATTCTAACGACGTTAACTCTGTAATAAAATAATCGTCGAAGTTCTGTCGATAGTCATGAAATAATCATGTCTTTTTTATGGAACCTCAACAAACAAGCACACAGTCCACCTGATGGTAAGTGGTTACTGTGGCCCATAGACATGTAAATATATCTTTAATTATAATTAAAATGCAGATCCGTTGTCTCTCCTGAGGACTAAGATGGAATGCCTTGTTTCCTTGTAAAAGGGTCTCCCGTTCGCTACATTCACCATAGGAAACACAGCATTGCGTTGCTATTTTACGGTGGTATTCAATGAGAGCGTGATCTTTCTATGGTCAAGTCGACCCATTCGTCCTAGAATCATAATTTTGCTGTAGCATGGCTTTATCACGTCTAAAAACGAGGGTATTCACTATTCGTTATAACGTTATAGTATGACATTAACTCTGCAAGTAAATAAACATGGAAATCCCTAGTGATGTACAATAATGTAATAATGTTTTTTTTTATAGGATAAGGGTGACAAACGAGCACACAGTCCACCTGATGGTAAGTGGTTGCTACGGCCCATAGACATCTATATTTATCGTCTATTACAAATCAAAATGTAGATGCGTTGTCACCCGTGAGGACTAAGATGGAATGTCTCATTTCCAGTAAAAAGGGCCTCCGGCCACCTGCACTCACCAAGCGAAACGCAGAGGTAAACCTCTACTTCACGCTGGTTTTCTGTGAGGTCGTGATACCACCCCGGTTCGAGCCGGCCCATCCGTGCGACACCAAAAGCCGCTTGGCTCTACCACGGTTAAAAAATTTAAACTTTTTTTTTTAAATTAAAAAATTAGCATTCAAACTATGCTAATTTTTGTTTTATTTCTGTGATACATTTCTGATCAATCCAAGTATAACATGTTTTGTATCCCCCTTAGACACTTAAATATTCATGTATTTACAGCTGCCGTCGAACTAAATTATTTGGCACTTGAGACATAGAGGGTGCCTGTGGTACCCTCTCTACACTTTCGTGTTAAATTCATGCCCAACGGTAATGGTTTTTCTTAACTTAAAATTGTATTGAAGCAATCCTGGCAGTCGCAATGTACTGTTAGGAAGGTGTCAATGAGGGGCGTTTTGATCCTTCTATGACTTTAATTAGACAACTTTCTTTTTATAAACATAACACTAATATATATTGGTGAGGGGCCTACACTGCTTAGGTTGTGCCATATACCCGATTATTAATGACCCCTTGAAAGAATTCAAGGGGTCATTAATAGTTACAAATACTTTTTTATTTCTACCATTATAGCAAGTTACTGTTAGTAAATTAAAAGTGTAGTTGTTTAAGGTGCTTCTGAATGGGCAACATTTTCACTGCAATATTTACATGCAATGCCCAGCCATCGCAATAATATTTTTCCGCATAATATGGCTAGAAAATGTAAATAACGGTAACATGTCTGCAACCGTATAACCTGTAACGCTTGTCTCCTTACGGGCTACAAGTAAGAAGCAACAAAGTAGTGAAAGAAAACCGGCAAGAACGTTATTCAATGGTCATATTCAGATAACATAAATAAGCCATAATTAACAATTCATTAAAACTTTACAAGAAATACAAAAAGTTACTTCAAATTCCTTTTATTCTTATTAGTCAAATACTCTTTCAATCGACCAAGTATAACTTATTAGCAGACTTCAAAAAAGTAGGAGGTACTCAATTCGACTGTATTTTTTTAATGTGTGTTACTTCAGTACTTTTTTATAGGTGAATTGATTTTGATAATTCTTTTTTTATTTCAAACCTGGTGCTTTACATGTAGGCCCATATATTTTAGATCAAGATTTGATCATTGGTTTTTGAGTTATCTTTAATAATGTGTATTTAATTGACTTCGATTGCAATAATGATGTTTTCATTTTACTCATATTTAAGTCGGTTATACAAAATTTTTAATTTTACCTCTTGTTTTAGTTTATAAAATAATTAATCTTTAACGAAACAGCAAACACCTGAAAGCACGAACTAAGCAACTAAACGAGTCGTCGCCACTAACAGACTTAACAACGTGTTAAAAAGAGATGTAAATGTGTGTGAAATCAACAATGAAGCTGTCTCGGCATTATTGCAGTATTTTTGATTGGGGTTCGATCGTCAAGCAACAATAGAAAGTACTTAAAGTAATAAAAAACTACTAAAATAATTTCATATTCCGATGACGGTGCTGAAACTTTAAGGTGAACAAAAAACATTCTATCGAAACACTTCCTCCTTTTTCTAAATTGGCTACTAACTGAAATAAAAATAATGCAAAAATAATATGTTATCTAAAATAGGCTATATTTATTAGCTAAGCTAATAATAGCTTATATTTGTTTTACAAAACGTTACCACAACTAGGATTTTACCTGTATTGTGGAAGCACTTAGCATACATAAATTGCACAAGGACTAACGTCCAGACCCGGAACAATTATTTGTAAGCCATACAAGATACTAGTGTCGTGCGGGATTTAAACCTGCGGCCCTTAGTGACGCAACTCAATGCTAAGCCACTGCGCCATGGAGCATTGCCAGGCAATACTAGAATAATATTGATGTATATTGCAATGTTATGCTGACATTGCTTATAATGTTGCTGGCACCACTAATACGGCCACATATTGCGGTGAAAATGTGACCCGGTTGGAAGCAAATTTAACCGAAACGAATACTGCCACACAAACAATACGCTGCACTTTGCTAGTCAGAAAAATAATCCGAAGTTTACGTCATTTTTTGATTTTTTTAAATTAGTTTTCTGTAGTTAATATGATAATTTAATAAAACTACAAAATACTGCTAAAAAGTGCTATAGATATGGGGTAGTTACAGCATTTATGTTCACCGCGAAAGAAAAACTACGTAATAGATTCCCTGCAAGTAAATTTAATTTGCCTACAAGATAGATATCTGTGTATACCTGGCGTGTTATACTTAAGTAAGAACGTAAGTTTACAGAATTTAATGCTAGCTTTACACGTTGAAGTAAATTATTACTACCGCATCCTTTCCAGTCCAGAAGCTTGAAAACGTCTTCCAATGCAGCGGTGAAGAGTTTCGGGGATATAACGTCACCCTGTCTTACACCTCTCTGCAATTGGATAGGTTTTGTACTCTGGTTCTGTACTCGGATAGCCATCGTAGCCCTACTGTACAAGCACTTCAGCACTTCGATAAACCGACAGTCAACTGTTGAAGGGACTGCAGCACCGCCCAAATTTCGACGGAATCAAAGGCTTTCTCATAGTCCACATACGCCAGACATAGTGGTAAATTGTACTCCTCTGACTTCTGTACAACTTGCCGAAGGGTATGTATGTGGTCTATGTTGCTAAAGCCTTTTCGGAAACCGGCTTGTTCAGGAGGCTGGAAGTCGTCAAGTTTGCGCGCGAGACGATTCGTAATGACTCTCGAAAACAGCACGTAGACGCGGCTCAGAAGGGAAATCGGTCTGTAGTTCTTCAAGAGAACGTTGTCACCTTTCTTGAAGAACAAGACCACCGCAATTCTGCTCCATCCGGTGTTATGCCGCCATGGAGAACGGAATTAAAGAGCCTCTGAACTGACTGACTTCAAGTACCGGTTTTCTACCCGCTTTCAGAAGCTCCGCTGTAATTCCCTCCTCGCCTGGGGCCTTGCCGTTTTTAAAGTGCTGGAGTTATTCTAATCTCGCTCAGACTGACGTCCGGGATATCTTCGGAATAGTGTCGGATAAGACTCGCTCTTGGATCGTTACTCACACTTGCGGCTCCAACTTGGCTCCAACGATGACGTGTACAGCTGCCCGTAGAACCTCTCAATCTCACTCAAAATCTCAGGTGCCCCGGAAACGATGCTGCCACACTCATTCTTCAGCTTTGACAGTTGGCTCTTTCTGGCTACAGCCATGAGATTAAGAGTGTGATCGGAAAGTTTTTGTGTTCTTCTGCGGCGGGGGTTGCAGAACTTAGCTCCGACCGCATGGACAGTTTTCACGAGCTTGTCATTCATATCGTCTACTTCATTGCAGTCTTCTAGGCACTAAAACGGTTTTATAACTTGAGCTGGAAGGTTTCGGGACTTTGGAACAGAGCACGAGGGAGAACGGAGCGTTGACTTCATTAGACGAGACCTCTCTCTCTCTCTCTCTCTCTCTCTCTCTCTCTCTCTCTCTATTATCAATAGTTTTCACAGCGTACGCGATATAAGGTTTCTTTTTGGCATTTTTTTCACACCTTGGGTTACATTAACGAAGTTTTCATACTGATACCTAACTTTTTGAAAATATCATATAGCCTATGTTCATGAGGGATAATATAGAATTCTAATTGTGGAAGAATTTTTCAAATCGGTCTAGTAGTTTCGGAGCCTTTTCAATTCAAACAAACAAACAAACAGATCTTTCCTTTTTATAATAGTAATAATAAGAGTGTAGATAAACACTCTCTCTTCATCGTGAGTACTTATTTATTATAAGGTAATGCTACTGAAGGTTGGGAATTGTTACCTAAGATATAAGAAGGTCATCATTTCAACATTGGTTTAAAGATGATGCTTTAAACCAAAACGTCCTTTGGCAGGTTGACTGACGCATTCGACTATTTCTACAGCGTGTTTATTTATCCTTTGACAGGAGAATTGGGTGTTTAGCTGCTTTACGGCGAGACTTACCCAATTTCACTTGAGTGCGATTGAGAGGTTCTACGCACAGCTTTGAAAGAGCGAGATTAGAATAGCTCTCCGCTACTTTAAAAACGGAAATGCCCGGGGTGAGGATTGAAAAACAGCGGAACTTCTGAAAGCGGGTGGAAAACTGGTACTTTAAGTCCTTCAGAAGCTTTTCAATTCCGTTCTCCGTGGTGGCACTACTCCGGAGGCGTGAAGTGGAAGAGCGGTGGTTAGTTTTTCCAGAAAAGCGATTTACTTCCAATTTTCCTTCCGAGCCACGTCTACGTGCTGTTTTTGAGAGTCATTACGAATCGCCTCGCACGCAGACTACTATTTCCAGCCTTCCGAACAAGCTGATTTACGCAAAGGATTTGGTATCATAGACCACATACATACCCTTTGGCAAATTGTACAGAAGACCGAAGAGTACAATCTGCCCATTTGTCTTGCGTATGTGGAATATGAAAAGAAAAAAAGAAATTTGGGCGGTGTTGCAGTTGCTTCAGCGGTGCCAAGTTGAATGTTGACTGACTGACTGAAGTGTTTGTATAGAACAAGAGTACGAAACCTACCCAACTTCAGAGAGGTGTGAGACAGGGTGACGTTTTATTCCCGAAACTTCACCGCTGTATTGGAAGAAGTTAATAATCTACTGAACCAGAAAGGATACGGTATCAATATCAATGGCGAGTAAGTACATCACTCACCTACGATTTGCCGAGGACATTGTCATTATTGCAGAATCAAGAAGAAGAATAAGAAGAAGGACCTCATTATTATGTTCAACGATCTCAGCAGTGTCTCCTAAAGGTTAGGCAAAAGATGGACAAAACTAAGGCCATGTGTAATGTCTATGTCACACCTATTCCAGTTCAATGATAACTTCGAGCGTAGCGTTGGGAGCGCTACGCTAGTTTACTTTTCTCTAAATTGCAAAAAAAATCCCTAAATCGGTTTCTTCGACACCCGCATGCTAAAAAGTCACAGGAATCAATTATTTACATGAGTTATATATAATTAAAAAATTTTGATATAAATAATGTGTAGTATATGTTATTATTTATCATGTTAGTATAGGCGTTAAAGTCAATTTTAACAACGTGCATGGCTTAAGATGGATATCGACCAGGTCCAATTTTGGTCATGGCGGCATGGAACACGAGTGGATGAGCAAGGTCAGGAGCGCTCAGTTCCCTCACTCTCATAGTGAGATCATGCGAAGGAGCAACCGCTTTACGCGCTGTCCGAGACACGGGAGTCAAACACCGCCAATATATTGCAATGAAAATCCATCTTAACTAGTTAACTGGTTAGGTAATGTGGCGAATTCTACGAGTTGGCCGCGACATATACGGAGCGCTAGCGGGTCGTTATAGTTTATGATAAATGTGTGTTCTTTAAGTTTTTTTTAAACTCTCATATTACTACGGACGATTAGGGCAAATTTTAATAAAACACTGAATAACATCAATAAATTGTGATAAATGGTTTAAAGTAATTACTTTCCAAACTATATTTGACTATGGTTAGTAGGAATAAAGATCCAAAGGGCACACGAAAACTAATGACATTTTATATCATCATCATTACAGTCATTGAGTTATATAAGACTAATACTGTAATATATAAATCAATGATTACAGCCGATCAAAAGTCCACTGGTGAATATAGGCCTGCCATCCATCATAGATTGCTCCGTTAGAGGGATACGAGTATTTTCCATAGTATTCATGCTAGGTAGGTGAATTGGCAACCGCCGTGTTTTTATTGTTTTGGGTTGTTATCAGAAAGATACTGTGTTGTTAGGAAACCCATAAGACCGATATGTGGTAATGGATATTCTTACATCGTTAGTACAGAAAAATATTTTTTGTTATGTAAATTAAATAACAAAATCATTGAAAATTTATGACCAATACGACTGGTATTGATTATAAAATTTCAATTATTATTTTATCTAGTTTTATAACTTAAATCTTTATGGTTAACTAGCTGTTCCCCGCGACTTCGCCCGCGTGTTATTTGGGGTTTTAGTTTTTTTTGCGCGGAACCGTAACTCTTTTTCTAGAATAAAAGTAGCCTAAGTTACTGCTCGTGACATCAGCTATCTGCCAGTGAAAATCCCGTCAAAATCCTTCCAGCCGTTTCGGAGATTAGCCGGAACAAACAGACAGATAGACGGACAGACAGACAGACAGACACAGACAAAAACTTTAAAAATTGTATTTTTGTTATTAGGACCGTATATACTTTTATATATATTTAGGAAAAAGCTGTAATTTTGACATTACAAACAGACGAGTGAGGTATAATATTTGACAGATTCCATAACGGGGAAGATAATTTGTTTGGAAAATGTAAAGGTTAATGTTTCTTTCTCTACTATAAGCTATATTTTGTATTAATAAAAATAAATATATCTATTATCTAACTATTGGTAAATCCAATTGAGCATGCCCTAACCGCATTAAAAAATTACGTAAAACATGATTGTACGAAACTTTTTTAAAGTAGTTTAAATACACACAAGTTTTCACTAAAACCTTACTATACCTTATTATACCTTAATTTACTTACTAACCTTATTATACTTCCAATATTTCGATAATTTTATGTCAAACTTCAATTTGAAAAAAGTTTGGAAAATCCAAAAGTGCACGACTAATCATATCATCATTCATGTCACTCCATAAAGTCCAAGACGTATTTAAGTATAAATATTATCTACATCCTACTTATTTTTAGTACGTACTACTATTATTTATTCTGTGCTTTTAAAATATTATAATAAAAATTTCTGATTATTATAATAATCAAGTAATATAAAATAGTAAGAAACAAATTTCTTTCTTTCGAATATTTCGTATTTATTCGTACAGTGATCTTTTTGAGCCGCTGCAAACAACCAATACAGTATTCACTCACAACGGCGGTTGACACCGTACTAATACTAAGTACTAACCGAGTGAGGCAGTCTATTTACTAAAAAAAATATTTCATACAAGGCTGCTCAAACACCGAAAATGTCGACATTTAGCAGCCGATAAAAATTTATTATAACTATGTAAACAAAACAAAATTAAACTGTGTCTTCATCTATCATGTGGCTTCCCACATGATAGATGAACAGTTTTAAAAATAGATTGAGTTGAACAATTGATATTTTAAAAGTTATCGTGTTTACAAGCCTTGCAATCTTGATAAATCCACACCACAAGCCACTAAAACTCCTCTTTTATTAAAAAATAGCAATTACTCGATTCAAAAAAAAATATTAATAAGTCCAACAATCACTTAACTTTCTGACAATGTGCTTTTTATATAATTTGTATGTATAATATGATTGCTAAATACGATTTCATGCGAAAAACCTTTGGAATCTTGATTTTTAGGCGCTAGTAGAACATACCTATGCGCGTTGCGCTTACGGCATGCAATACCAATGCGCGTTGCGCTAACGGCATGCAATAGTCCAAATCACAGATATTCATAAATGTAGAAATTTTTAAAAATAAGTTAAAATGTACAAAAAATTAAATAGCAAATCACTGATGCATTGTTTTATGTATTAAAATAACACTCTAGAAACTAATACTTTTATTGAAAACTAACTTCTCAATTAAATTACATTGTGTAACAAAAAACTTTACCTCAGTGTCAACTAGGGACATCTGGTGAGCAGAAAGTTATTAGCCCTATTTAGGTTTATAAACCTGCATTGATGAAATAATGATTTGGCGAAGAGGATCCACTTTCATATCATTCGTTAATATTTCGAAAGATATAAAAAATGAAATAAACAAAATATATAATAATGTTTTTTTTTAAATAAAAAAAACCAAGTGTCAAAAATCAAAAAATTACGGTTTGAACTTAAAAATAGAACGTTTCAAAACTAACTCCGTGTGGGTTACTTTCCATTAAAACGTACTTTAAAAATTCATACATACATAAATTTCTACATATCAAGCTAATAAGGGCGTGGTAAAAGGAAGCATTTCAAAACGTTTTCCTTTTAATCTAACTTGACCTTGTGCTATAGACTCGATGCTTTCATTCTATTAAGATGTGGCTTGTGACACAGTAAATCGTTTCCCTTTTTGGTCCCTCAAGTATTCTCGAAAGATGATTTATATCACGAGCTTATTTGTAAACCATTCCTTTTTCATGTCCCTACGGTGATTTATTAGGTCCTTGCTTGTGCCTTGCCGTTTTATGTACAAGAAAACCGGTCAAAGCGAGTAAGTCTCGCGCTTTGCTTGTTCCGTATAAACAAAATTATGTCTGTACATCCATCGCTGAAACCGAATCGACGATTTCTGCCTGTTTCCAATACCGATACACAAATTTCGTATATTAACAAAGATAGATAATATTAATTTATATACAATACGTACGTATAACAGTGTAAGCAGATAAATACGTACTTACTTTCACCAAAACAATAAACTTAATGAAATTCATAAATTATAGGTAAGGTAAACAACCAACATTGATATAATGATAATTTAAAATTAAAAATTTTGTACAGCCGACTTCAATATAGGTTATTTGAGAATAACTCAATAACCATTAGTCTGACGTTGATCAAATTCATATGGGACCACACGAGAACTATCAGCTTTCATATAAAAAAAGAATCATCGAAATCGGTTCGCCCAGTACAAAGTTATGAGGTAACACACATAAAAAAAAAAAAACATACACTCGAATTGAGTACCGTCTCCTTTTTGGAAGTCGGCAGAAAAGGTAAGTCGGATTGAAGAACAAACTTTATTTCAAAGTGGAAAAAGCGCCCTTCTATACAACGCAACGGCCTACATTACTAACGGTCTACGCCGCCCCAACTGCGAATGTAAGTTTGTAATCGCAAACAATATTTTTTTATGTTATGTTATGTGATGTTATAAATTAATGGTTTTCAGATTTTTTCCTTAACTTGTGCTGTGAAATCTAGTTTCTGGCCAAATGTCATTATTCTAGGTCAACGTTGTGAGTAAAATTTTGAGTATGAAAATATGTGAGATAGATGGCCATATCTATTATAATATAGCTTTCAATTAAGGCCTTGAATTTTGTACAAACCCAGGGACTATTACTGTCTTAAGTATTTGATATGAATTTCAGCTTGATACCTCTACCTATACTACCTACATATTTCTGAGAAAAAGGGTCCTTACACACGGACAGATGGACAGACGGATAGATGGTAGGAAGTACTTACGGGCGGACAAATGATTCTTTAAAGTGTTCGTTTATACCGAATTGTACGCGTACACAGTACGCGTACAATTCGGGTTCGATCCTCGCAGGCACCAATGAAATTGTTAATTGCAATTTTAAGTGCTAATTTACCATGTGCTTCACTTGAACAACGAAAACAGCATGCAGAAACCTCTCCGTTTGTCTGAGACATAAAAAAATCAAAGCAATGCGAAATCTTTGAACACGCATGGGCCAGCGCGGCCTCTTAGAAATGAGGAGATTTTTTTTTATACGATAAGGGTGAAAAACGAGCACACAGTCCACCTGATGGTAAGTGGTTGCTGCGGCCCATAGACATCTACATCGTTTGCGAATCAAAATGCAGATGCGTTTTCAACCGTGAGGACTAAGATGGAATGCCTCATTTTCAGTAAAAAGGGCCTCCGCCCACCTGCACTCACCAAGCGAAACGCAGAGGTAAACCTCTACTTCACTGGTATTCTGTGAGGTCGTGGTACCAACCCGGTTCGAGCCGGCCCATCCGTGCGACAGCAAAAGCTGCCGCGTGGCTCTACCACTGTTAAAATCTCGTGTGAATCTCGGAGAGAAATCTCAGTATGAGGCTTGTGCTCAGCAGGGTTATTCCGTTTATCCACCCTAAACCAGCCACCCTAAGGTAAAATAAGTTAAATACATTCTTTATTATTAGTACAGTAAGGTAGTATACATCTCAGGGTGGACTTTTTAGGGTAGATAAACAGAATATCCCGTTCATGAGTGGAACGCGTATAGGCTGTTACTTAAACTTTTTTTTTATATGAGAGGGGGCTACCGAGCATGCGGCTCACCTGATGGTAAGTGACTACTGCCGCCCATGAACAACTGCAACACCAGGGGAACCAGGGGACTTGCAGATGCGTTGCCGGCCTTTCAAAAAGGAGTTTGAAGTTCCCTAAGTCGTACCGGTCCGGAAAAATCGCTGATGGTAATCGATTCCACAAGGAAATTGTGCGAGGAAGGAAACATCTTCTAAATTGCACAGTGGTGGACCGCCAATCATCCCAATGGTGTGGATGGTATCGGGAGTTAAGCCACGATGTGCGTTCGTGAAATTAATAAACTAACTGTTTATTAATACCTCTGCTAAAATTCTGGAATTGACGAATCCTAAAAGCGTTTAATCGCCTTAACAAACCTGAAGACGACGAAAAGCAAGTTTCCATTGAAAGCTCCTGCAACATTGGGCGTTTTCGAAAAGTATTTATTCATAACTATTCATTCATTAAATTCTATCTAACGTCTACTGCTGAACACAGTCCCCCGGCCTCCACACTGGCTTGCTGGTAGTACAATAAATATAAAAGAGAATTTTTAATTTTCTAAATTATTCTTTGGATATCCCGCTTTGATCTTAATAGGAAAATGTGTAAACACTTAGTTTCTCTATTTATTTTTGTATAAAACGTGAAGGCAGTTTACTTACATAAATTTCACAAGGTCAAACAACCAGAATCGGAACAATTATTTGTAGGCCATACAAATACTACTTGTTCCGTGCGGGATTCGAATCCGCGTACCTCAGCGGCGCAACTCATTTTTAAGCCACTGCGCCACGGAACCGTCAAAAATTTATTTTACTATTTACTTAAAATGTAGATTATTGCATTTATATTTAAATTATAAAATATGTGCGTTGAAATTGCATAATATAATTCCTCGCTCTCCAATTCATTTTTGACTACCAGACGCCCGGATGTTCACCCCATTTATTGTCGACATACCACGCATTCGAACCAAAAGGTTTGCTTCGTTGTTCACGATGCGTACAACAAAGGAGTGGAATATATAACTAGCATGCGGCCTTGCATCCAATTACAATGTGTGTGTCTTTAAGGCAAGAGTGAATAGGTTTTTTTAAGCCAAGAGTGCGCTTTGCTATCTTTGGCTGCATCACTACTCACCAACAGATGGAATATTAGTCAAGCACTAGTTAACACTTTCACTGTCCAGTTTTCAAACACAATAGTAAGACAATAGCAATGACCTATATGTAGTGCACTGGACAGCGAAAGGGTTAAGAATAGTTAAAAAATAATAAATTCAGGAAATCCATAGATTCATGATCCTGATCATGCTTTGTAGCGTTCTTTAGGGGAGGCCTATGTTCAGTGGACTTGTTACCGTTACCGTTACAGCTTAGTAAAGCCCACGGCTGAACATAGGCCTCCCCTTACATTCCCTCATAAGGGGATTACTTGCCATAGTTGCCACGCTTGTCAAGCGAGTTGGTAACCGCAGTTTTTTTATTTTTAGTCGTTATTAGGAAAATGCTGCTGCCAACCTCCTGATTTGTTTCCCTATGACGCCTGTTACGGCACCCACGGGATGATATGGGGTAGTGGATATTCTTACATCGGAACACGGTGCAGTGGACTTCTGACGGGCAGTAATGACGATGTCTATATGAGAACACATTCGTTACTAACTTGAACAATCCTTGAGCCCCATTTAATTACAATGTACCTATCGAACATCTAAACTACTCGATAGAGCTCGTTCTTGTTCAATCTAACCACTGATAAATTGAGAGCTTACTTCACAGCCATTGCGGTTATACAGGCGATGTCACTGCTATCATTAGCTAGCTAGTGCAGCGACAGGACAGATTAATCCTTTAAGATAAAGTTTGTATTCATGTATTGAATAGGCGAAGTTTAATGGAACGATTTATCAATATTGAAAGAAACCGTTTGGAATATTAGATGCTGTCTGTAATTGTAAATGTGTATTATCCTTATTACTCCTTTTTGAGTACAATGAAAATTGTAACAAATAAATCTATTGTTACTAAGAAAGATGACCTCTATCGTAATCAACGTAATAGTCAATTATAAGTCCATACAAAACGTGGTAGAGCCATGCTGCAGCTTTATTAATAGTATAGTTGTACCGGCTCGACCGGGGAAGGACCATGCTTTCACAGAATACCAGCGTAAAATAGCAGCTAAACGCTGCTGTGTTTCGTATGGTGAGTGTAGAGAACCCGATACCCTTTTTACTGGAAAAGAGGCATTCAATCTTAGTCCTCACGAGTGATAACGCATCTGCATTTTGATTCACAAACGAGGATAGTTGTTGATGTCTATGGGCCACAGCAACCACTTACCATCAGGTGGACTGTGTGCTCGTTTGTCACCCTTATCATATAAAGAAAAAACTGTTATATTGTTACGATTATGCTGCTATTTTCTGACTGTCTCGTTGACTTAGTGGACGCCAACGTGGTTGCTGATCGTGAGGTACCGGATTTGAATTACAGGTCGCGCCATAAATCAGTTATTGAGTTTTCTGTCAAGAAATTCTCAGTAACAGCCCGGAGTCAGGGAGTGGGTGGTGTTTCACCACGGTGTCTCGGAAAGCACTTGAAGTCGTTGATACTGCATCTGATCTCCCTACGGTTGTGACAGATTGCCGTTACATCATACTACTATCTATACATACTATGAGAGTGAGTCGAGCACTATAACCCTGTCCTACGACGACGACTTACTCGTATCTCCGTTGAGATAGGCCGTCGTGATCGCATTACGGTCTGGGGGACATTATTATTTTTTATTGGTATTTGACGTTCGTAGCCTGTGAAATTTGTTTTTAATGAATACTGGTAACGCTAATGACATTACTAAAATCCTCTAACTCTCCGTAACACAACGTCAGCTTAAATGCTTGTGTTAAGAGAGGCTTACCACAATAGTCGAATGGCGGATTTGAATCCACGACATTCTAAGTTTGCGTACACCCGTTATCATGAGGGTATTGTGCCTTTTTTAACTTCTCTTTTTGCTTTTCTACCGACTTAAAAAAGGAGACGGCACTCAATTCAATTGTATTTTTTTTAATGTGTGTTACCTCATAACTTTTTACTGATTGAACTGATTTCGATGATCCTTTTTTATTTGAAAGCTGGTGCTTCACATTAAGGTCAGACTTATAGCTTTTGAGTTATTCTTAATAATTCATATTGAAGTATGTTGTACAAAAGTTTTAAATTTAAATTATGTTACTTGGGTAAAATAACTTTTCTAAATTTGTAAATATTGGACTTTCATCAATAATTATAAAAGTTTGCGTTGTACGATAGCTAAATAAGCAGAATCAAATAACCGAGCTGTGTACATTAAATTAATTAACAATCCGCAAAATCCAGAATGTTGTTTATGAAATTCAAAATTTTTTTTTTTTGTTTTTTTTTTTTTTATAAATAAATTGACTATATTATAGTAAATTTATTAAAATATACAATACTAAAAACTATAATAATAATTAAAAAAAAACTAAAACTAGAAACTTAAATATCATATAGTCCTACTCCCCGCGGTATCGTGCCAAGAACGCTGGCTGCGTTTCCCCGCTGAATGGCTATACTTAGCCTTTGAGCAAGGAAAGAACCAGCCCTCTTATCACCAGCAGCAACGACCAACCGCGGATGGAGTTCCTTGAGGAACTTCACCGCACGTGGACCCCACGGACCGATAGTCTCTACAGCAAATGGCACAAATATGTAGTCATCTCTCAGAGACTCATACTTGCGCCACTTACTCAGTTCAGCTGCTTCTGATGCCGCCCCGGCTCTAAACGAGGTACCCCTGAGATGAGAGACCGCCAGAGTGTCTACGCAAGTAGCATCCCACACTAAGGCTTTACCTCTCTCCCAAGGGACCAATGTCATACCGTCGGGTCTCCTGCCATCGTCTCTAAATATTCCACAAGGCTCTAAAACCGAGGGCACATTTATAGAGACAAGAGCCCTTCGGATGACATCGTTCAAAGAACTGTGTCGTGAGAATCTACCAGCGCTTTTCTTACATGAAAGTCCGTGGAGCCCAAACTTGTCGACGCTGCTACCACAGGGACACTGATGGGGTTGACAAATCGCCGCTCCTAGTCGGATTCCTACGGCAATGCGTAAGCTTTCCGCATCAAGTAATGTGCCGAGATTACTTGATGGTAAAGCGTGTAACCAGGGTCCTACGATCTTCTTCTAACAACAAAATCTGTATTCCTGTTCACTTCACCGAGTTCTATGGTAACTCCTTCACAGTTCAGGCTACACGCCTTTGGAACTCCTTGCCCGATGACATTAGAAAAGCACCCAATAAGTACGCTTTTAAAAAATTGATCCGTAATCATCTATTGAAGACAACGCATTTTACATGAATCATCCATTTAATGTGTATTGCTAAACACACGCATATATTCATAGGTATTTGTATGTACTAATTATATATATTAAGTGTATTTAAATATGTATATTTTTATGTATATGCATGTATTTATATCCCTATTTGTATATATATATATATATATATATATATATATATATATAAAAAATAAAATAAATAAAATAAAATAAAATAATTTATTTTTCTTCACAAAAATTAAATTCAAAATGTATAAAATAAAATAAAAATAAAAAAATAAAAAAGCCTTTTATTTCTTGCTTCAAAGTAGAAATTTACAATTTTAAAACAGTGTGCATGCAAAAAAAAAAATAATTAATCTAGTGTTACAAAAAAAAAACTTAGTATTTTGGTATATATTACTTTTAATAGTTAGGAATATAACGTTTATTTAGTAAGGAATATACTTAATTTTGATAGATAGATATGTAATAGAATAATATAGAACAAGATAATTTATCTTCTTACTTATAGTAGTTGTCTTAGACAATTATAACAATGAAAGTTTTTTTTTGTTTTTTTGTTTTTTTTGTTTTTGTACAATTGCAAGAACCCCTCTCAACGGAGGGTAAAGGCCTCCTCCAGAGATGACCATTGTTTTCTGTCCTCTGCTACTCGCATCCAGTGGGTACCTGCTATTTTTATAATGTCGTCTGCCCAGCGCGCAATTGGCCTACCCCTTTTCCTTTGGCCCAATGGCCCTACCCATGATGTGGTCTTTATGGTCCAGCGATTGTCAGTAAGTCTGGCTACATGTCCAGCCCATCGCCATTTTAGCTTCTGTGAGTAGCTGAGAGCGTCAATGGCTTTTGTTTTCTGTCTTATGGTAGTGTGGCGGATTTTTTTGATCTTCTTAATCTTCAAAATGCTTCTTTCCATACTTCTTTGACTTGTTATGATCTTATTTTTTATTTTCCTAGTATATTTCCATGTTTGACAGGCGTATGTTAGTGAGGGAAGTAGACAGTTGTTCATGACTTTGCTTTTTAGCCTTATGGGCAAGTTGCTTTTTAGAATCTCTTTGAGGCTCCAGAACTTCTTCCAAGTAATGTTGACTCTTCTCTCTACTTCTTGTTCGTTGTTGTGTTGGTTGAATGAAATTTGTTTACCCAGATAAATGTATGTATCAACATAGGTTAAAGGCAGATTTTTGAGATATATAGGTATTTTAGTGTGATTTGTCATGATATTAGTTTTATTTAAGTTGATTTCTAAGCCTACTTTACTACTTTCTTCATGTAGAGAGTTTATCATCACTTGTAGTTGGTTTGTGCTTTCTGATAGCAGAACTATATCGTCAGCAAATCTGAGATGACTCAGGTAACAACCGTTTACGTTTATGCCGACTTTCTCCCAGTTTAGTTTGCGAATGATGGACTCTAGCACTGCTATAAAGATTGTTGGTGAGACTGGGTCTCCTTGCCTTACACCTCTTTTTATTTGTATGATTGGCCCAGTGGTCTCCAACTTCACTCTACTATTACTGTTATCATAGATGTTTTTTAGGACTTGTATGTAGTCCAATGCCACTTCTTGAGAGAGTAGAGCTTCCCAAATCGATGAGTGGAGTAGAGTATCGAAGGCTTTTTGGTAATCAATAAAGACAGCATAGAGTGGTCTGTTGAACTCTTGGAATTTTTCTATTATCATCTCTAGCGAATGTATATGGTCAACAGTGGAAAAACCTCGTCTGAAGCCCGCCTGTTCTATAGGTTGGAAGTTTTCTGTGGTTTCTTTTATTTTTTTTCTCAAGTATGGAGGAGAAAAGTTTGTATAGTGAAGGTAGCAGGCTTATTGGTCTGTAATTACTAATATTGTTTGGGTCTCCTTTTTTGTAGAGCAAAATTATTTTCGACTCTGACCATTGACGTGGGGTGTTTTTGCAATTCAGTATCATGTTGAACAGTCTGGTTAGAGGTTTAACTAGATACTTGTGTCCTGTTTTTATAGCCTCGTTGGTGATTCTGTCGGGCCCTGGGCTTTTATCTATTTTTAGTGCCTTAATTCCTTTAACCACTTCGTCTTCATCAATGGTTGATTTCGCCTCGTCTGCACTACTACTCGGTAATTTATATGCTGGTAGCTTAGGTGTGCTATAAAGATTTTTGTAAAAATCTGTTGCTATTTTGAGTATTTCCGTTCTATTTCGTGTGTTGTTTGTATTACTTTTCAACTCTTCGATCCATGATTTATGTGTTCTCAGTTCCTTGTATGCATTTTTGGCGCTCCCTGTGGCAAGAAGGCATTTTTCTATGGTTTGTGTGCGGTGTGCCTTATAGTCTTGGTTAATTCGTTTACTTATAAGCTTGTAAAGTGCTTTTAATTCATTTTTCATAGCCCTTGATTTTGGTTTTGTTTTTTGTAGTTCTTGTCTTCTGCTGATTAGTGCTTTTGTGCGTGCTGATATTATTTGGTTTTTGTCTGTGTTTATATTAGATGTTGGATCATGTGCTTTTTTTAGGCTGATATCTATTGCGTGTGTTATTTTATCATAACAATTCTGGACGGTGTCTTTGTCATTCCAGTAGTCTAAAAGATTTGCTGAGCAGCTGTTCAGCGATTCAATGTAGGTTTTCACTTCTTCATCGCTCTTTAATTGGGATTGGGGGCGTTTACCAAACTTGCTACGATTTTTTAACCTTGAAAGAATACTGAACGCTGCCCTAACAGGTCTGTGGTCCGAAGGGTAAGTGATGTTTAAGACCTGTATATTGTTTACGTTTCTCGGTAGGTTTGTTAAAAAGTAGTCTATTTCGTTTTTTGTATTACCATCGGGTGATTTCCAAGTCCATCTCTGTTTGTTGTTCTTTTTGAAAAAAGTATTCATAATAGCTAGATTGTTCTCGTACGCAAACTCGATGAGTCTGTCTCCTCTACAGTTTCTATTACCATAGCCGTAACTTCCCGTAATGGTTTCGTTTGGTTTGGGTTGGCCAATTTTGGCGTTAAAGTCACCCATGACTATTATATTATTTCCTGAAAGTTGTATGGCTTTGTCGACAGTACTGTAGAATAGCTCTAGTTCTTCTTCCTTCGAGGCCTCTGTTGGGGCGTAAACTTGAATGATGCTTAAGTCTAAATTGTTGGTATGCATTCTTAGCAGGGCCACTCTTTCTGACAGTCCATTGAAACTTTTTATGTATTTTTTCAGCTGTTTTTTGACAATAAAGCCTACTCCATATAATCCCGGCGTTTCTCCAATGTGGTAGAAAATAAACTCATCATGTTCTTCTATTTTGTTACCGAGTTTTCTGACTTCTGAGAGACCAATAATATCGTACTTTACGTTTTTTAATGATTCTGTTAGTTCCAGTAGTCGTGAATAAGTCGATAGGGTTTTAACGTTGTAGGTCGATATATATAGGTGGTTATGATACTTGTTTTTAGTAGTCTTTGACGAACCTGCTAATGTTTCCTCTGGAGGGTTTCGGTCGTAATCTTCCACGGGGACCAGCCGGCTTGGAAGATGTGGTTTAGTGTTTGTTATTATTTGTAGTGTGTTTTCCGTGAGAGAGGGCTGTAATTGTTATTGTTCGTTATTTTTGTTTGTTTGGTCGTATGGTAGGTTATTTTGGTTGTTGGTGGTTTGGTTTTTAGTTGTTAGGAAACTAAGTATTCCTGGTTTCATAACTCTCTCTGATAAACTCGACGATCTTCGTAGTCCTGTTTGAGTTTTGTTCATTTTATTAGCTTGTGTCTTTGGTTCTGGTTGCGTAAAATCATTGTAGTTTGGTGATGTTGGTAGAGTTCTTTTCTTGTTGCCTGATGTATTTGCATTTTTGTAGTGTATTATCAGTTTATCGTACTTGATAGTGGCGGAGTTTCCTTTCTCTTTTTCAATTTTTGCTTGCTCTTGCAGTTCCCTTCTTTTTTCTAAAATATGTTGTGGAAAGTCTTCTTTTATGTAATAAGTGGTATCTTTCAATACTCTCCTGTGTTTAAAGATTTCTATTTTCGTGCCCAATGAAGTAAACGTTACGGTAATCGGCCGTGGTTTTTCTCCTTTCTTCCCTATTCTCCTAGTTTCTTGTATATCTCTGTGTTCTAGTCCTACAGAGAAGTATTGATTTATGAAACTTAATACGGTTTTTTCTAAATTTGCATATGATGTATCAGTTTCCGCTAAGCCAAAAATAACGATGTTCCTCTGTCTTGACTGTTTTTCTAAAAAGTATAATCTTTTTTCCTGGTTTTCCAGCTTCTCTTTAAGGTTTTCGTATTTTATATCTATTGCTTTGAACTTTTCCTCCAATATGGAGTTTATATTTTGCGTAACTTGTTCCGTAACTTTGTCAGCTGATTGCACAATTGTTGCTTTTTGTTCATTCAGCTCATTTTGAATTTTTCTAAGCATATTCATTACTTCCTCCATATTTGTTGGATATATTTTACGATAATATAGTGTTGTGAATATTTTTTTGTCGTTTTGCAACTTGTGCTGTCCTCTGTTGGCTCGATTAGGAACTAGAGGACGGGACAGTTGTTTGGTGCGTGATAGTCTTTATAGTTTTGAGTATTTTCTCTAGATGGCACTGTTTTATTGATCAAAAATGCAAAATCATGCCTAATTTAATTGTGTTTTGTAAGTTTTGCACTTGAATAATGTAAATTATAGTTTTGCACTTCGTTCATTTGTTTTTAGACTACTGTTGACAATCTAATGTGGGAAATATTGTTAATAGTTTAGTTTTGAGGTCTTTTTCACTTCACTGTTTTGCACTTGTAATAGTTTGCTATTCACTGTTTTCGGACCTTGTCCACAATGTTTTTCGATAGTCACTTGTTTATTATTCCACTCCACTTGTTTTTAATGTCAAATATCACTTGTTTTTATTTTTATATTACACTAAATACGGAACCGATGTTTATCATGGCTCAGTAGCGCCCTCTCTCCCCCACTATTTACTTATTACATTTAAAATAGTTTATAGCACAGGTTGCACTTTCGTTCTCATTACACTTTACTATGGGCTTGATTCCTTTAAGCCCATACACTTCACTAAAGTCCAGATTGCTTTTTCGTAGCACTTCACAATAGTAACTAATACTCACAAATTGTTTTTTATATTTCATTAAAGTCTAATTCTTAAACCGGTGCACTTTACCAGAGTCCATATTACATTACATTTACTATCACTATTTCGTTACTCGGTAGTGGGAGCCGATAGGGCCGCCGCCAGCCGCCCCGGCGGCTGGCGACAGACTCCACAGGCGACAGACTGCGTTGTACGATAGCTAAATAAGCTGAATCAAATAACCGAGCTGTGTACATTAAATTAATTAACAATCCGCAAAATCCAGAATGTTGTTTATGAAATTCAAAATGTATACGATCATAAAAATGGACGAATATTGCTTACCAATTCATATAATTTTGCTGGCCGGGTATAAAATTTCATAGTACATCAGTACAATGAGTTAGATAGCCGCCGACACCTTTAAAAATTTTAATGATGTTAGAAATACGTTAAAAGGAAATTATTAAAAATATATAATCTAATAAATATAATAAATCCCCGCGACTTCGCCCGCGTGTAATTTAGGTTACTCCTTATAATTACAGCTAGTGAAAGTCCCATCAAAATCGGCAAAACAGACAGACAAAAATTTAAAAAATTGTGGTTTTGTTATAATTTCCGTATATACTCTCATATACATTTAGTGAAAAGCTGTTATTTTGGCATTACAAACAGACACTCCAATTTTATTTATTTGTATGTATAGATGTAATGAAATAGCGTAACGTAGTACAAATTTAGCATGGCTTGAATACAATTAGATTATACAGTAACACGTGCCGGTCACAATCACAGATTTAGTGTAATGCGTTGGACGTTATTACGTAAAACCAAAATAGATTACGTATGCAAACCACCAACAAAACCGCTTATCACGATCTACCCTGGTCAGATTCACAAGAACAGAATCACAACAAACAACCTGATCTGGCTAAAAATTGGATTGTGAATGATTTCGACGGAACCCTTAACAGCTCTCCTACGTCGCATACTCGACGACGACATACATACATACATACATACGACCCACTCGGTTTCGAGTTGTACCCTTATTTCAATTCATCTCCTTATATTTTCTACCTATTATCTCAGACAGTGGTTTATTTTCATGAATAATGTTTCATTTCAGAGAGCGTTGGAGTAATGTGCCGTGCCTGTAGTGGCGGTTAAGAATATCCACTACCACATGTCTTCCCGTGGGTGTCGTAAAAGGCGACAGTGGGAAACAGGCAGGAGATGGGCAGCAGCATCTTCCTGATAACAGCAAAATTACAATAAAAACTGCGGTTGCCAACCCACTCACCAAGCGTGGCAACCATGGCAAATACCCCCCATGATGAGAGTACGAAAGAGACGGCCCCCAGTCCCCGGCGGCCACGCTATTCCTGGCTACGGTGGCGACCATGGTAAGGGCGGGGCAGGGGTTGCTAAGAATAAAGTATAGGGCGACCCCCCACTAGATAGAGTGACGACCTGGTAAGACATCCAGGAAGTCGATGGATGCAGGTGGCTTAGGACCGTGCCTTGTGCCTTGGCGGAGGCCTATGTTCAGCAGTGGACTTATGAACGACTGTAATGATGATGATGATGATGGAGTAATGTATAAAGCAGGCAAGAGTCCGTAGCGTCATTTTAATGTGTATTGGTGTATAAGTTGGGCGGTGAATGACGTCTGAACTCCACGACTGAAATAAATAAAAAAAAATTCGAGTCTAGATCAGTCTATGCCTTACAGATGTTTGAACCGCGTGTAAGCCTATAAGGGTGTTTATTATACTTCCACTGATTGTTTGTGGTAGAGCCACGCTGTAGTTGACATATAACTGTACTACGAATGATTACGCTCAAACGCAGAGGTGGTCGTCTCCACTCAGAATACCAGCGTAAATTATCAGTGCAATGCTGCTGCGTTTCTTCTAGTTAGTGATGAAAATCGGAGACCCCCTACTGCTGGTAACAAGGCATTCTGTCTAAGTTTTTGAGAGTAGAATCGTGTTCTTACAGAATACCAGCCTAAAGTAGCAGCTTAATGCTGCTGTAATTCGTATGGTGAGTGTATACTTTATAGAGTATACTCTTCACTCACCATACGAAACACATCAGCATTAAGTTGCTATTTTACGCTGGTATTCTGTGAGAGCGTGGTCATTCCTCGGTCGAGCCGATCCATCCGTGCTACAACTATACTATTAATATAGCTGCAGCATGGCTCTACCATGTGTCAGCTGCTATTTTACCGTGATCCTTCCGAGGTTGAGCCGAACCAGTATTTTTGAAAAAAAAAATCTTATAGCACACGGTATTATTATATTAAAGCGCCATTTATAATCTTAAATTTCATTTGTATAATATCGACGCCATTCAATGTGTTTTTTCTTTGAATCTTTGTTTAATGAAGTAAGTGCATGAAAATATGTTACGAAACATACAATTTTAAATAGAAACGACTACAAAAAGGATAATCATAAGCATAAGGAAGTCTAAGAACTAGTAGGTAGCTTGCTATAAAACTCTTACGTTTTAGATGAAACAGAGAACGAAACATTAAGTGATTATAAACCAAGCAAAATATTTTTCAATAAAGGTTGTATAAGTTTAACATTATATAAGTTTATGATTTTATTGTAATTTTAATATGAAATATTGGAAAATGCTCTTAACATACTCTTCGTAGTTGAGTTAACTATAAAGTTAAAGAGAAAACAATTGTTTTTAGATGTTGGTTGATTCAACTTCCATTCCAATTCCATACTATCTGTCTACGTAAATGAAGAATGTTTCTAATACAGTTTTAATTTAGATTCAAGTCACGTTCGGGTTGATTGTTTGTTTTTTGTTGCCGAAATCTTTCTGTACAGACTGATCTTTTTCGATAATGTATAAAGGACACTGTAATGACATGTTTCCTGATGCTACAATATTCTATTCTAGGTTCTCACGCAAAGAAAAATAACTCTAATAAATCTTTTGGATTTGATAAAGAAACATAGAATACCTATAAGTAACAGTGTCATTGTTCTTATGCATTAAAACTTAATTAACAAGCATAAATGTAGCATCACAGAAATTCTCCGTGACTAAAATATTATTTCATCTTGAAAATTGGCGCATATCGAATCTAATTTTCATTAAGGAGCGAGTACGGCCGATGTATCTACCATCAACCTAAGAGCCAGTGTAATATTATCTAATTTTATGATACGGATTAAAATTTGAAGCTATACTTGAGCCAAATTAGACTATACTTGGGACTTCATTAAGCCTTCCAGATTAATTGTAATGAAATGATGACTTATAGGATAAAATATTTCAACAGTCTGTATTTTAAACTACTCATATTTAACTACTTCGAGTCACTTGAGTTGACTGTTAAACGGGCTGATAAAAAAGAACGAAGAATTTCAATACGACGCGAAGGACTGGCATCATAGAAGAATTCATAATTTTTTTTATAGGAGAGGGGGCAAACGAGCATGCGGCTCACCTGATGGTAAGTGACTACCGCCACCCATGAACAACTGCAACACCAGGGGAATCGCAGATGCGTTGCCGGCCTTTTAAAAAGGGGTAGGCTCTTTTCTTGAAGGTCCATAAGTCGTATCGGTCCGGAAAAATCGCTGGTGGTAATCGATTCCACGAGGAAGTTGTGCGGGGGAGAAAACTTCTTCTGAATCGCACAGTGGTGGACCGCCAATCATCCAGATGACATGGATGGTATCGCGAGTTTTGTCGCGATGTGCGATGGTGAAATTGAGCGGCTGGAATTAGTCCGAACAATTCCTCAGAGCACTCCCGTGGTAGATGCGATAAAATACGCAAAGAGATGCAACCTCTCTACGCAGTGCCAGTGAGTCAAGCCGATCGGAAAGAACTCGGTCGTCGACGATTCGAACCGCTCTGCACTGGATGCGGTCAAGTGGAAAGAGCTGGCACTGGGGAACTTCTGCCCAGAGATGGGAACAGTATTTCATGTGAGGCCGACCTTGCGCCTTGTAAAGTTGCAAGCGGTGTGCCCGCATGAAATACTGTCCCGCTTTGCTGAGCACGATAAGCTTTTTAGAGGCCAATTTGGCCTTCTCTTCCAAGTGACTACGAAATTGCACGTCACTCGATATGTCGACACCGAGGACACCGATACTGGCTGAGGCAACAAGAGGAGTGCCTTGAAACTGAGGAGATACGACGTAGGGAATCTTTTTAGTGGTAAACGCGCAAACTTGTGTCTTCTAGGGATTGAACTGGACTAGATTTAGTCGCTCCCAGTCTGAGACTTTGTTCAACAAAGTCTCGACTTCAGACACAAGTTTGTTCCGGTACTCGGCGACGTTTTCCGGAGAAATATTGGCACGGCCGGTGTATAAAGCATCACCAGTGCTGTCGTCTTCATAGCAATGAATGGTACTGGTTTGCAACATATCATTGATATGCAGAAGAAACAGCGTTGGTGATAGCACGCAGCCTTGTGGAACACCAGCGTTAATGGTCTTGTAATCGGAGCATGTACCGTCTACTACGACTTTGATGCTCCGATCTGCAAGAAAACTGGTGATCCAATTGCACAATTTCTCGGGAAGCCCATAGAAAGGCAGCTTCGAAAGAAGCGTTTTGTGCCAAACCCGATCGAAAGCCTTCGCTATGTCCAAACTAACGGCCAACGCCTCCCCCTTGGACTTTACTGCCTCCGCCCAACTATAGGTTAGGTAGACCAGAAGATCACCAGCTGAGCGACCTCGACGGAAACCGTACTGGCGGTCACTAATCAGCTGGTGAACCTCAAGGTACCGCATGAGCTGGCTGTTAATAATCGTTTCCATTACTTTGGAGAACAAGGATGTGATAGCGATAGGCCTGTAGTTGGACGGATCTGAGCGGTCGCATTTTTAGGGATCGGTTGCACGAAAGCTGTCTTCCATGAGTCCGGGACTACGCCTAGGGAGTAGGAGTACCGAAAGAGACGCCTTAAAACCGGTGCCAACTCCGGAGCACACGTCTTCAGCGCAATAGGTGGGACTCCATCAAGCCCACTCGATTTGTTGACGTCCAGGGAGAGGAGTGTTTTACGCACCAAGTGCTGTGTAAACAGCACTTTTCGCATGGAGCACTCACACCGCGGGATGTCCGGCGGTGTGTTCTCCCTGTCATCTAGAGTCGAGTTGGAAGCAAAAAGAGAGCCTAGCAGATCGGCTTTCTCCTTTGCGTCATGGGCCAGTGAGTTGTCCACTCTGTGCAGAGATGGAAGAGATGGCTGACAGAAGTTCCCTTGGAGAGCCTTGGCGAGAGACCAGAATGCACGTGTTCCCGAAGGGAGGTGAACTAGTTTCTCGCCAATTCTGCCGATGTGCTCTGACTTTGCCTTGGTAATGACACTTTTGAAGGACCTGGACACGGAATTGTACCTTGAAGTACCACATCAGCAACAGAATCGGCAACAACGCTGGGATCTTCCGGCGCCAAGGATAGGATGCAAAAAAAGACCGCATCCCGTCCCAATCGGCCGACCTATAGTGCCAAACACGGCGGCAAGCTGCAGATTGCAACTGCGATGGGAGCGTGAATGGCACCGTACTCCGGATCAGACAATGGTCCGAAGAGCCCAGAGGGGCATCGATGGTGACCTGATATCCGTCCGGATGAGAGGTCAGCAGAAGGTCCAACAGGGAATGTACATGATCCTCCACATCTGGGATCCGCGTAGGCGAAGTAACCAGTTGTGTTAGACCATATGCCAAGGCAAAGTCATAGACAGATCTACCCGCATGATCGGTTAAGCAAGAACCAAGCCATTCAGCGTGGTGGGCGTTAAAATCACCGAGTATCACGGTCTCTGCGGATGGGATCTGTTGTAGCACGGAGTCTGCAGCCATTTGGACGTGGTCGATGAGTCGGTCTGTGTCGGCATTACCGCTATGGGACCTATAGAGGCACGCGTAGACGCGGGGGTGGTCGTCGCCGTCTACGCGCAGCCATAGGATGGACAGGTCCGTACCTTCAAGACTGCCGAGGCGTCGAAAACAGATGTCCTCCCTGACGTATACGCAAACTCCAGTCCGGGGCACAAAGGAGTGTTCAAATTTGTACCCCGGGTAAGAGAGATATGAAGTATCAGTCGGAGGGGACACCTGAGTCTCGGTTAAAAAGAGCAAGGCCGGCTTCGCCGTCTCTAGATGGTAATGGACAGCGTTAAGGTTGGAATGAAGTCTCCTGATATTGCAAAAATTCAAGGATAGCTCGAAAGGGGTCGCCTTGGTTTTATTGCTCAGCTTGCCCCGAGCAGTATTAGTGGCGAGCGGAATTTTGGGAGGGGACTGGGCCTCCGGCCACCTGCACTCACCAAGCGGATCGCAGAGGTAAACCTGTACTTCACGCTGTTATTCTGTGAGGTCGTGGTACCACCCCGGTTCGAGCCGGCCCATCCGTGCGATAACAAAAGCTGGCGCGTGGCTCTACCACTGTTGACATCATCATTTATCAACTTTCGTGTCATGTGTAGAATGTTGACGACTTTACTTTTTTATAAAAATAAGTGTGTCAAACGTGTATGTAAGTACCTGATGGTAAGTGGATACTGTTGCATATAGACACTTAAATCTATTCTCACCACTGTAAGGTGTTTTTATAGTAATCTATGAGGGCGTGAACTTTTCCCGGTCGAGTCAACCCAATTGTGCTCCATAATACGACTGCAGCGTGGATGTAGCACATTTACAAATATGATAAAGACCGAAAATTTCTTTTCATCATTATTTACATTAATTATTTAATAAAAAACCTTTTGACAGGAGATTTTGGTATAATTGCTATTAACTTAATAAAAAACATACTTTATTGTGTACTAGCTGTTCCCCTCTACTTCGCCCGCGTGTAATTTGGGGTTTTAATTATGTTACGCGGAACCCTAAAGCATTTTCAAAAATATAAGCAGTCTAAGTTACTCCTTATAACATAAGCGCGTTAAAATTCCGTCCAAATCGGTCCAGCCGATTCGGAAATTAGCCGGAACAAACAGACAGACAGAGAGAATTAAAAAAATGTTTTTGTTATAAGTACCGTATATACTTTCATATTTTGCATTTAGTAAAAAGCTGTTATTTTGACATTACAAACAGACACTTCAATTTTATGTATTTGTATGTATGTATAGATAACTACGTACGTACATACATAGATAAACTTAAAGACATTTTATATTTCAGAAAATTGGATCTGTGAAGAACGTGACCTCCTTTTAAGAAAAGACAGCGTTTAAAGGTAAAAGACGTGATCTTGCGAATGAAACAGTTACAGATTGTAAGGTATTCCATCTTAATCTTCAGAGGTTCACAACACACCTGTTGCCTCCTTTGTTTGAAGTTGATGGAAGATATCGAAGAAACTTGCAATAGGGTGGACTGTGGAATTGATTGCCTTTTTAATTTTATGAAAAAAAAAGATAAATATAACTGAAAGTAAAATGTACTTTGTTAATTAATTAAAAGCTGTTCTGTTTCGGAATTTGCAGTAAAAAGTTCAAATGTTTATTACTTCATATAACACGTAAAAATGTTCACATAAATATAGTTCGTTTGTGGTTCTAGTTTGTCTTATGTTATTATAGTTAGAAGTTTCACTTAATTGTTGCAGTTTATATAGTTGTTTTTTTTTATAGAATAAGGGTGACAAGCGAGCACACAGTCCACCTGATGGTAAGTGGTTGCTGCGGCCCATAGACATCTACATCTATCCTCTATTACAAATCAAAATGTAGATGCGTTGTCACCCGTGAGGACTAAGATGGAATGCCTCATTTCCAGTAAAAAGGGCCTCCGGCCACCTGCACTCACCAAGCGAAACGCAGAGGTAAACCTCTACTTCACGCTGGTATTCTGTGAGGTCGTGGTACCACCCCGGTTCGAGCCGGCCCATATATGCGGCGCACGCGATCTGTCACAAACTAACTTTTATTATTCTTTTGCTGCCGTTGTTTTAAAATATGCAAGCATAGTAAAATATTACAAAATACATATTGCACGGAATCGTCCAATAGTTTTACATACTTTATTTTTAATTTTCAGTAATTTAGGGGGTCATTGTAGAAGCGTGCTCGTCGCGACCCCTGCCAGCCCTTTTCAGGGTTGCAATTCTACACAGCTGCGCACCCATGCCAACGAGGGTTAGGGCGTCCCCTCAAGGCGACGCACACCAGCTCGTCCCCGTTGGTGTGGAATGCAGCGCGCAAAGCGGCGATGGGGACCGCCACCCGTCACGCACAGCCCGACACGGCGGAAGGTGGAGGACAGAGTGCAGAGTTGGCACGTGGAACGTTAGAGGAGGCATGAAAGATAAGACGAATGAGTTGATTGAAATAATGAAAGAAAGAGAATTAGATGTCGTGTGTATGTCGGAGACCAAACGGAAGGGCAGTGGTACTGAAGAGCTCCCTGCCGGGGCGTTAGCTCTATGGTCCGGAGTCCCGGAGAGCGAGAACGCCCGCCAGGGAGTGGGGGTGCTGCTGTCGTCTCGGTTGGTCGATGTTATGACTGAATATAAGGTTGTGAACTCAAGACTTCTCTGGGTTCGCTTTAAATTGGGACTGACGAAGTTACTCCTTTTGGCTGTTTATGCGCCAGTAGCTTCGTCGTCCAGGGCTGAGCTGGAGGAGTTTTAGGAGAATGTAAGAGAAGTTCTAGATTTGTTTAGCGGAAACGAAAGAATTGTTGTGTGTGGTGATTTGAATGGATGGCTTGGTACCGCTCGACCAGGGTACGAGTCGGTGCTTGGAAAGTTTGGCGATAAAAGGGTTAATGATGCTGGCAAGCTTATACTGGCGGTATGCAAGGAAAAGGGTCTTCTTGTGACAAACACTATGTTTAATCACAAGAAAATTCATATGTATACTAGAGAAAGATAGAATGAGAGAAGTATGATTGATTTGTGCCTGGTGGATGACCAACTGCGAAAACAGGTGATGGATACGCGAGTGTTCAGGGGTGCTGACCTGGGAACGGATCACTATCTAGTGGTTACTAGATTTATGGGTCTGTTCGCGGGTTGGCGCTACCGGACGGCAGTGACAGAACCACAGTCGGTCTGTCGCATCCGAAGCTGGAAGCTTCAGGAAGCGGATACTAGGGACAAATATCATGCGAGGGTAGCCGAAAAGCTTGACACCATCGATGGCAGAAATGAATGTGTGGAAAGAACATGGCAGAACCTTAGGGATGGAATGGTAAGTGCAGCGGAAGAAGTGTGTGGAACAATAAAAAGAGGCAGTAGTAAAAGAAGAGATGCATGGTGGAATGATGAAGTGAAAGAAGCTGTAGAGAAGAAGAAGAAAGCATGGTTAGACTACTTGGCCTCTAGTAATGATAAGGATATGAGAGAGAAGATGAAAGAAAGATATAAGCTGCAGAAAGTTCACACGAAAGCATTGAGTGAGGAAATGCGTGAAAGGTGTAGAATGGAAGCGGACGAAAGGTTGTCGCACAGCTTTAAGGAGAACTCCAAACTCTTCTGGAAAGAGGTTGGAAGGACCCGAAGTGGTGCGACGGCCTTAAGAATGAACAAAGTGCTTTCGGGAACTAATGACGTCCTCACAGAAAAATCGGACGTCATGCAGCGATGGAGCGAATTTTATAGAGAAATGTATGCGTGTGATGATCTTAGTGAGGGATCCGGGGATGACGCCGTGACTGGTACGCCAGACCCGGACCTCGATGACACTGAGGTCATCAGTATGAAAGAGATTGAACGTGCGATTCGAAGTTTGAAATGTGGTAAGGCTGCGGGACTAGACAGAGTTACTGCTGAAATGGTCAAGTATGGTGGGCCTCGCGGCTGGAACAGCTTTTGTCTGCTGTGCAATTTGTGCTGGCGGACAGGCGATGTCCCGGATGATTGGCGATCCGCAGTCATTCTGCCTTTATATAAAGGTAAATGTTCACATTTTGACTGCGGGTGCTATCGGGCGATCAGCTTGACCAGTTTAGCAAGTAAAGTTTACTCGAAGATTTTTACACGTAGGATGCAAGAGAAATCGGAAAGATTTCTATGGGAGGCACAATGCGGATTTAGACCTGGAAGAGGATGCACGGATCAAATGTTTTCTCTCCGCATGATCACGGAAAAGCTTCTGGCTGCTAACCAGAAGATTTTCTGTGCTTTTGTGGATCTTGAGAAAGCATTTGATAAGGTTGTAAGGAAGAAAATGTGGGAACTGTTGCCGGGGTACGGTGTGGATGGTCGATTGCTAAGGGCTGTGCAGTCACTTTACTGTGACTGTAAAGCCTGTGTGCGGGTAGGGCATGACCTGCCACCGATGTTTAGCGTTCAAACGGGCGTAAAACAGGGTTGTGTCACGTCTTCCTGGCTGTTCATACTGTATCTCGACAGCTGTTTACAGAAGCTGAAAGATAGCTGTTTGGGTGTGAAATTGGGTGACACAAAAGTAAATTGTCTGCTGTATGCTGATGATGCAGTGCTTATTGCACCATCAGAGGCAGAACTGCAGGCATTAGTCACGTGTATGAAAGAGGAATGTGAAATTAAAGGTCTCCGTTTGAATGCTAATAAAACTAAGGTTCTGGTATTTGAAAGGGACGAAGAGAGAACGAAGTGTGAAATATGGGTAAATGAGGAATGTCTAGAACAGGTAAATGAAATTGTATACTTGGGGAGTGCTTTTAGCCGGGATGGAAGATGTGATTCAGATGTGGACAGGCGTGTTGCTGCCGGGAACAAAGTCAATGGTGCCCTGACTGCGTTAGTCAAAAGGCAAGGCGTAGTGAAGAGTGCACGCCTTGTAATACATAACGCAGTGTTGGTACCGACTTTGTTATATGGCAGCGAAACCTGGGTATGCCAGAAGAAGCATAAAAGCAAGTTGAATGCAGTGGAGATGCGATCTCTTCGTAAAATGTGCGGCGTTACCATGGCCGACCGAAAGCGATACGAAGAGATTCGCAATATGGCAGGTTTGAAAGATGACCTTATCACAAAAATTGATAAGGGCGTGCTTCGATGGTTTGGGCACGTTGAGCGAATGAGTGAAGACCGAATGCTGAAGAAAATATATAGCGCGAAAGTTAATATTAAAAGGTGTCAAGCTAGACCGAGACTAACTTTCGAAGACCATGTGAGCTAACTGCTCGAAGAGGGGAGGGTCAAGAGTACTCGGATAACTAGACGTGCATGTATGAAGAAGATAATGAATCTGAAAGAAGCGAAAGAGGTATGTAAGGATCGTGACACTTGGCGATCTGTTCTCTCTGGTTACCCCGTCAGGGATTCTGCGTGAAGATAAGTTAAGTTAAGTAATTTACTTCATGAAATAACGTGAATAATTCCAGCGAGTGTGTGTAATAAATCATTTAAAATGGGTAGATATTAACAAAAAATGCAATTCTACGAGTACCTTAAGCGTTTTAACATCGTAGTTTTCCCCGTGACCATGGGCACCGTGTATTATACATAAATAGACTCAATGAGAAATCTTTTTATATATATTCTATAAAGTTAATCTAAAGATTAAAATTTTTAATATTTGAAGATTTTAACAGTAGCACGTTTGTATTTTCCAATGAGTTCGAAAGTCTTTCTTTAACAATAGCGTGTTGTGTTTATTTATCCAGAAAAATGACGCTGTAATAATAACCAAGAAAAAAAAAGATCAAGTTATTATTGAAAAAGATAAAAAACGCCTTTGTAAAAAAAATCTACAGTCTAAAATCTATAAGAGTGAGGTCACATTTTGGCTTGCAGTAGCGGCGCCTGAGCCATGTTGTTGCAGCGTCCTACTAGTAAAAATCCTCAACACGACACAGGACGTGATGCAATTCCACAAGGCAGTTTTTCGTAGGTCAGTTGTTTTTGAACTATTTTTAGTGGTATAGTATGAAATATTGAATTTCACAAATTGAACTTACAAAATATCGGCTTTCAGATGCAGTAAGATATCAGATATGATAAGTTTAGGGCTGTTGTTGGAGTACAAAAATAGGAACATGGAATTTTATGATTAAATATACAAACGAAATAAAAACGAAAGACTAGAATATAATTTAATAAGTTTAGTTAATTATTTCCTCACCTCTATTTTCAACTTTTAAATAATTGTTTTGTCAAATAAGTTAAAAGCTAACAGCAATAAAGGCTTATTTTATTTAATAGAACCAGGCGTTACTTTGCGGAAATCCATTACATTAATGATGCTAAAATTAATTAGCTAAAATCTTTAGATTTTAATGATGATTAAATTAATTAGTCTAGAGCCCTCGAAGGTTAAATCATATATATATATATATATATATATATATATATATATATATATATAACTTCGTTACAACCGAGTGTTCCACAACGCTCACGCATGTTTTTATAACTCAGATTTTAGCTCATAAATTTTTAAATTTTTAACCAGATTTTTCTTATACAATTTACGCAAATTTTTATTATAAGAGGGTATGAAAACACAAGAGTAATCATCAGGAAAATGCTGAAAATCCATTACTGTTACCATAGATTGCCTCGTAGGGCTGATATTTGCCATAACTGCAAAACTCTGCCAGCGGGTTGGCAACCGCAGTTTTTTATTTTTCGTCTTTACAGATATACTTAATCACTTATTAATAAGACGCTGGTGCGCATCTAATTTCATAGCATAAGAGTGATAAGCGAGCACACAGTCCACTTAATGGTAAGTGGTTGCTGTGGCCCATAGATATCTACATCTATTCTCGTTTGCGAATCAAAATGCACATGCGTATTCAACCGTGAGGACTAAGATAGAATGCCTCTTTTCCAGTAAAAGGGTATCCGGTTCTCTACATTCACCATACGAAACAGCAGCATTAATTTTACTCTGGTATTTTTGAGAGCGTGGTCCTTCCCCGGTCGAGCCAATTTTTGCTACCACTATACAGTCAATATAACTGCAGCGTTACTCTACCACATACATCTCCTGATATGTTTGCCTCTGTCGCCTCTTACGACACCCACGGCATGATATGGGGTAGTGGATATCCTTACACTGCCACTACACAATTAAGAAATCAGTTAACATTAAACCAGCTTACATTAAATCAATCAGGAAATCAGTTTATACGGGATGGTGATAAATTATCACATTAAATGAAAAGACTTATCCTATATAACGTTCTTTGAACATAAACAACTAAAAAATATATATAAAAATTATCATTCGTGTCGCAATAGCCCTTTTTTCGTTTTTTGCCTAATGACTTATAAACGGAAAAGTGTAAGTAAATAATTACCTATGTCAATGCCGCGTGAGCACTACGTACCTGCCGCACCAATACCGCTTTTACATATCACTTCTGGTCAGTAAACTAATATTATCAAGGTGATTTATTTCGTGTCAATTTTTACGCTATTTATTTTATTTGAAAGATGCTTTTTTTTGGTAGAATTGTTTAATTTATTATTTTAATCGACATAATATATGATCTTGTATATACCGCTGTGTTATTTAATATGATAACCTAATCGCCACCCAGTATATATCAGTCATAATTAAATAAATTTTAGATGTGGGCCGTTACGTGATTTTCGCGACACATGCTTCAACTTTTCAGTCACTGGTTTAACAAACACGTGATTCTAGTTACAACTTTTTAGTCGTAACTTACGTGGCGGTAACGTGGCGGTGGGCGGTGTGCTCGTTTGTCACCCTTGTTCTATAAAAAAACATGCCAAACTTCGTCACACTCCTAAAAAAGTCTGAAATATACTGGGACGTATTAGTCCTTACAGAATGCTGGCTACCATCAGCAAAGTTTATACCAAATCTTGACAAGTACAACCATATAGTGACAACCTCCCATAAATCGCAAAATAAAGGAGTGGTTATCTATTATAATAAGTACTTCAATGCATACTGCGAAGACCCTCTAGTTACACGCGCTAATTTCCTGGTATTGAAATTAGATCAAGAAACTTGTATCCTAGAAATATATCGCACACCAAGTCAAACTAATACAACAAAATTTATCGACTCCTTAGATTCACTTCTCACTTGTCTAAAAAGCTTTAAAAATATTTTCCTCTGCGGTGATACAAATATTAACATAGTTGAGAACAGTTCTGACAAAAGACCGTATGATTACCTGAACATCCTGGCATGCCATGGTATGCTCTCAGGTCATACTTTGTCATCGCATGGACGTACATGTCTTAATCATATGATGCTTAAAACTAAAATGGAAACTCTCTGTTTCGCATTTGAAACATCCATCACTGACCATGAGAGTGTTGATATTAGTTGTAGACTAAAATCGCGACTAATCACTTAAACAAAACTCATTACGTATTTGGCTTTGATAAACTTGATAAAGTTTTGCAAAAATTTAATTTCCAACCTATCCTTGAATGTCAATGTTTATAGACTGATCTTCTTGTATCGAATTTATCCTCGGCCATTAATAATAATTCCAGCATGGTTTAAACTAGTAAAAGAAGTTTGGTTTCAAAACCATGGATAATTAAAAGGCTACTTCGTTGTATGAAGAACCGGGACAACTCATATAAAAAACCTAAACGAAATCCGGACGACAAGGATATTAAAACAACACATATCGAAACTTTTGCAATAATGTGCTCAAAAAAGCTAAAAGAATCTACGAAAAGCAGGAGATTGAAAAAGCCAAGGGTAATAAAAACTGCTATGGTATGTTCTTAAAAGGATTATCGGCTCCAATACTATTCACTATAAGACTATTCATTGTCTCTCTTGTCGCCTAACAGCCCTGATACAGACATTAATGTTGTTAACAGTTTCTTCGCAAATGTCGGAGCAAACCTGGCTGAAAAGAAAGGGTGCTGCCAAAACTCATCTAATCGAAGTAGAGAGGGCGCGCCATACTTAAAGTAAGGGTTGGTTTACCCTTCCAATTCCCTACTACCTATTCCATCATTGTGTTAAATTCTTGACAGTACGTATCTGCAGTAATGTTCATCTCGTTTGGTAACATTCTGTGATGAATCACACCGGTGCTAGACCATCACTTTTCTAGGGGTAAGTTTTCGTTTAGGGCATTGTTTAGGTGCTGAACCAGGATCCAAACAACTCACTGAACGCATGCGATTATCAAACAGAATCCATTCTTTGTCGTAGGTAACATTGCGGTTCAAAATTCCTTCATTTGTGTGGCTTTTGAGCGGTGCAAGTCATGTCTCGACGCATATTTTGCGCTGGCGATCTTTGAGTTCGTGGCACAAATATTTGTCAAGTTTTTTTTACCTTGCCAATTTGACGCAAGTGGACCAATATTGTTTTCATACTAACGTCGAAAGCTGCTGCTAATTCAGCCATAGATTGAGTATCATTAGCTTCCACAATCGACTTTATTCGTCATTGTCGACCAAAATCTTCGGACGACCACGAGGTTCATTTTCCAGGACGAAATTTCCAGAATGTAAGCAGGAAAATTAATAACGGTTAGTACTTTCGTTTGTAGTATTTGCTCCGTAAACGTCGTTGATGTTGCGTGTCGCTTGTGCCACGTTGCTGCCATGTCGGTATTCATATTCCATAATTACTCGAATTTTAAGGTATCCATGATGACGATAAAGATTCGAATGCGATGAAAACATAACACTCATCAATAAATCAATAACTAATTGTGAAAAAACATCCATGTTTTTAAAATAAAATTAATTTGGAATTAAAATTCTTAGTCAAACAAAATTATTTTGATTTGAAATGGCCAGTACTGCAGAGCAGTTCATTCAATTTCATTGGTAAAGAGCTATTATCTATTTACAAAAATCACGTGTTTACAAAAATCACTACTTTATTATTTCATTCGAAACTAGTGCGTATTTTTGTAACTCCTACGTATATAATATATGAATAGCATATAAACTAAGCCATGAATTGCAAATGGCGGCGTACATCATAAAGCAATTCTATCCGCCAGTAGATACAAAAACGGGTTCGTGTCTATGAATGCTAAGTACCTTATTATTAACCAATTGAAACAGCGGGAACTAAATTCTAGCAAAATCTCCAGAATTATTCCGAATAAAGTGGTCTATGAAGAATTTTTATTTCAGAATAACTTAAATTAAACTATATAAGACTAGCTTCCGATTTTGTCTCTTTATGATATATATTAAAATTAATCAAAATATTTTTTATAGTATAGATATGCAGCGGTGTTGATATATAGGTTTATTTATCAGGGATTGAAAAGATTTCAAAATGTTGTTATTTGCCTCATGTTACGATCTAATTAATAATAAATATGAAAGTAAGGTTAAACTACATCGCTACAAAATCTTCCCCTTTCGACTGGTAATCTGAAAAATGCTCAATTTCAAATGTTTGTATTTTAGAAACGGTACCTTTTAAACTAAGCTAGCCTTTAATTTTAGGTAGAACAGAATCAGAACCGTACTTTTCGTGGTAGCTTTGTTAGAACCTAAATAAAGAACCAATTAATAGAAAAATTCTAAACTATTTTTCAACCTAATTTTTTAAGTTTTTCATAAATTTATATATTATAAATCAAGACCTTTTTACATTTTAAATGTATACGCATCAACGATTATATTATATATATAGTTAAATTTTTTATATTTATTTCTTTCTTTATTTACTACGTTTGAAATGTTTAGTTTCAATACATATGCGCAGAGTCCAAGATATGATATTACAAGTACGTTAATAATTTTCCTAACGCATATATTAACGAAGAAGTTCGATTTTGTATAATTTTGATAAAGTTATTTGAATAATAAAAGATCTTGAAAATAATAAAAATACTTTTTAACAAATCGTGTAACAATTGCTTAATGGATTTCAAATGACAGCATACATTATTCAACACATTTATAAGCCCTTTGGTCTGGGGATCCAAAGATTGGGCTTGTGTCTATGAATTCTAAGTACCTACTTATCAATTTATTCAAAAGACATGGGCTTAATGCTTGTAAATCTATTTACGACTATTAATTAATGGAATTTCACGTAATTTGGTTAATATACGAGTATTATATAATTTGTATAAATTAAGTTTACTAAAGCACCATTACCATATTAAAATTTTATCCTCCTATTACCGAAATTCTTTAAGCTCATCCTTTTAAAAAATAAAGATCTATTCTATTATTACATTCTTTACGGGTTTCTTTTCGAATTATTTTAACGATAATTTGATTTGAAATATGTAAATAGTAAAAAAAAACAACGACAACTCGACATTAGCTTACTCTGCTCCTTCTGTTTTCGATCTTTGTTTTTCTTTATTATTTATAATGAATAGTTAAATGAATATTTGCAACACCAAGACGCGCCAGATGGAGAAAGAACTCCAGCTAGTACTCCAAGAACTTAAGGCGTCCAAGGAGCAGTATCAACTGGTGCACAAATGGATGGTAATGAAAAGGATATACTTAGCATAATTGCCAAAAGTACACAATTGAAATGTGATATGGTTAAGTTACATACAGATTACACAAGTGTTATAAATGAAAGAGATCAGCTACAGGGAATAGTTAATGAATTTGACAAATGCAGCAAGGAATATGAGGAAGCTCTGAGGTTTCTTGCTGCATTGAAGTTACAATTGAATGAGCAACTAAAGCAATTTAAAACATACTTAGATAATCTTAACGGCTCCCAGACTCAAAGCCTGTTCTCTGAGTTTGTGCAATGTAATTCTTCAAGAATTTTACAGCAATCTGCAACAATAGATTTGCCACACAGAAAGAATTAATTGCAGTAGAAACAAATTGAAGACGTATATAAAAGTTAATAAGTACATAAGGAAAGTACAAAAGTTAATTAAAAATAACATCAATAGCAAAAATTATGTTATTGTATGTAAAGATAAGCAAGCATTTATATGAGATTTTAAGTTGTATTCAATTGAGGTGGATAACATAAAAAAATGTTATGAGACTGACGTAGAGTGCCTTAAATCAGAAATTTGATCACTAACTAACTCCCTTCAAACTGTGTTCAGCACAAAACAATCAAATTTAATATAATATGTATTCCTAGAGCCAAACATTGTGTTTTCATGCGATGGCCAAGTCAATCTATTTATTTAAAATATGAAAGATTTTTAGTATTGATGTGGTTATAGTGACCATGTTGTTAGGTTAGCTAATTACGTTATAATTTAAGTAAAAAGACCCTTAATAAGGGACTGAATAAATTAACCGACTTCTTATTACATCGATCCCACAACTTTTTACGGTTGTTGCGAGAGTTGAGAGACTTGTTTGTTTTACAAGTTATGTTTATGATGGTATTTAAATATACACTTAATAATTATAACATTATTTATTCTTTGGCTTAATACAAAAATCTCTCACGACATACAAATATAAATATAAATATATATATATATATATATATATATATATATATATATATATATATATACAGCTTCCATAAAAAAGGTGTGTTAGTACACAACAATCCATTCATTCAGAAATTTTTACAGAATTTTGTGAACAAATTTAATGAAACGTGTGAGCAGCTTACAGTCAAGTATGACTCTGTGCAAGTAACTGATTAATCAAAACTACGTAACGCTAATCTGACGCTACATACCTTTGTTTTATGCAGAAAGGAACTGACGAAATGTTTTACTTCCACTATGCCTACTATCTTTAGAATCACTTGTAACATTGCTTTCAAGTTCTGTTAATATTAATTATGAACTAGAAATTATCATCTTTAGTATGTCAAAGCACAGGTGTCGCTATAAGTTCTTTCAATTTATAAAACGATGTTAAAAATTCACATGAACTGTTGTATGTATGAATGCAATGAATTTTATCTATTTTTATCCATACTTGAACTGATGCTAACAAAATACTTTCATAAATATAAGCTATTTTCTAGGATGATCAGAACTCATAATTAATGCGTGTTGTTTTAGTTTTCCTTTATTATGTATACCTTCTAAAATTTTTAAGATATTTATTTTATTTATTAAATAATATTAGAACTAATTGATGTACTCCACTATCTTACCTTTTCAATTAATGTGACAAACACATTCAGGTACTTTTTCCCACATATAGGTACTATATTTTCATATAACCTGTTGTCTTTACTGCATAGAAAATATTAATTGGTTATTAAAATTGCTAATAATAATCATTTCATTAGTACCTGGGGATGGGGCCTAAGATGGAATACCTCTGTAATTTTACTGGCTCTCTATAGCTTTCAGACCGGAATATTATCCTTCGCCTCACTTATCTCTTTCCCGATGTTAGCGTGAAGGTCCATCATGAGTAACATTTGCTCTTCCTTATCGCGTTTGAGCTGCTCTTCCAAACAACGGGCTTGTTCCTCCTATCGGCGGGCATGTTCCTCCTGTTGGCGAGCCTGCTCCCGTAGTATCATCATCAGAGCACCTAATTCAGGTGCTGCAGTTGCATAAGCTGCTGAAGGGTCGGCCTCCGTAGTAGGCAGCTTGGCCTTCGACGTCCGCGTTTAGAATGTTTGAGTACATACCGGTCCCGACTGACTAGGTGTCGATGGTTCTAGAAAGTTCTTCCATGGAAATTTTTAGAAGGATCTTGACTTTCCTAGTTCTGATACTTGATACTAGAAGGCGCTAATGTAACTAGTGTCACCATGTACAAGGCATTAATTGTGACGCAGAATATGTACACACATATACGCCCCTAAAAGGATCATCGGGTTGATTGTTACGTATTGTATATCGGGATATTGTAGCTTTTAAAAGAAAGTATTATGAGAATCTGATTCTTAGTTTAACAGATAATCCCCTGAAAATAAACATACGTATCGTTTTATAAATAATATTAGTATATACGTGTAAAAAGTACCATTGAGTATCAAGAAATAAATTTTCTATTTTATAACGGCATATGTTTTAATATTTTATTTATAGCATTTAATCTCCACACCTTCAGGAACGGAGTATTAAAAATATATCATAACAAACGGGTCTCACACAAAAGCATCACTATTCGTACGGAACCGTAAAAATTTTATTACCTCGTAAAGTCGGAACATACAAAATAGGACTTAATCTCCGTTATATTCTAATTTTGCGTAAGCATGAGTTATTTTTGTAAATTGGGATTTCATTTCTCTAAATTTTCTTTTATTGAATTTGATTAGAGTACAGTATCGGCATGTTTTAGCAGAAAATTCTTCAACTTTAAAAAAGTGGATGTAACCCATAGATATTTTTCATCTTCATTTATCCTCAGTTAAATATCAAGATGCGTTGTCACCCCTGACCACTCAGGTGGCCGTAATAAAAATACGTCTTCATACACTCCAATTAGATCAGAACAAAAAGTGAATAGATTGCTACTTGGCTCCAAAATTGTGTGGAGTGAAAGAGGGTGTTACCTACCCAGTCTCAATAGATTTATTTGATGATGAAACCTTTGTGACGTGCATGAAATTGCAATCACTTTTTCATCAGTCAAGCGTGGTAAATTTTCCATTTTCAGCCATTCCTTGACTGAATAATATAGATGATACACAATACAAATTACTCGCTGCGCGCACTAAAAACAATACTACAAAAATTGTTTTACACATTCCAAGTTCCTAAATTAAAAATATACTGTGCATATCATTGTGTTTCGTTGCTAATATTAGTAATAACAACGTACTGGCAACTTTGGGTACATAAAAACTACGGCGTTTTTAACACGCTTTCCACAGGTATGTGACTAATAAAGCAATGCTTCCAGCTACAGAGCTGCATTATTTAAGTATAACAGCAATATTCGTTATTGAAGTGAAACCTCTTTAATATTGTTGTGATTTGAAACGCGATGAAATGATGAAACATCTGTATGATTAGCCTGCGAGAGAATGAGATAGAATCTATATTTATAATGTAATAAAGCGGACGAAGTTTTTTGTTTGTTTAAATACGCTAATCTCTGGAACTACTAGTCCGATTTGATAAATTATTTTTGTAGAAGGTAGCTAGACTCATGAGGAGTGGTCTATACCATCGCCATGATGCTATCTAGCATTAGGCTACAGATCTCAGCTAGCCATTTGTATTGATTTTTGTTAAGCAATTCGGAAGAACAAGCGCTCAAGAACTGTTTTATCCACGTGCGCTGGCGGTAATCCTGCCTCCATCTAAAAAAAATCCGCGATATAATAGGACTGTTTCTTATATTTAAGCACAATAAGGTATTTTGTGAAAAAAAAATTGAAAATAAAAAAGTGATATATAAGCGTTATTATTAGGTATGGTATATTATTAATACCTAAAAACGAAAGTAACTTCATCATCAAGACAATTTTTTGAAGATAAATATTGCTCTTCGCAGAATGTTTTTTGGACTCATAGTTTAAGAGAAAATAAAAAATTATAATAATTCAATAATCGGCGTCAACGCCTTGCCACCCGATGATAATCGACAGAAACCAGCAGTGAACGCCTAAGTGAGGCGTTATGATTGTCGCGCGGCTCAGACGTGCGATATACGCGGTTGAAGCCACAAGGCACAGCCAAATATACTTAAATTGCTAAAAATACACAAAATTAGATTAAACTGAAGCCTAATTATCTGTAAACTAAATGCGCTATAAAGTGGCGGCGTAAGAATATCCACAACCCATATAATTCCTCGGGTGTCGTAAGAGGCAATGGATTGAAATAGAAACACTCAACTGGGACAATTACTTGGAATTCTTGCAGAACGATCTCCCTGAATTGATGAGCGACGTGCCCATGCTTCATGAAGATCGACCAATAGTATAAAGCTGCAGCATGGCGCTACCACGTTTTACAATGAGAGATCTGAATCCTTTTGACTTTAGCATATGCGGACGTGCTAAAGAGCTAGTTTACAAAGAAGAAATACAAACAGAGGAACAATTAATTGAAAGAATTGACGCTACTTTTGTAAAGATGAAAGACGAGATGACGCTTCGTACTACAACAGTAGAAAAGTGACGTAGTTGTCGCGCATGTATTAGAAATAGGGGAGATGTTTTTGAACAAAATTTGTAATAAAAAAAAATGTTTTTTTTACTTTTATATTGTCACTTCATTTTCTCCATAAGCCTTATTTTTGACAAGTTGATAAACGTTTCTGTTACATGTAGTACACCGATGTAATAAGCAATGATTAGAGAAGTTTTTAAAAGCTTTTAAACTCCTCGATCACTATTAGTTTTTTTTTAAAACGATGCTGAGTTGACCTTTTGGACTTAATATTTTGATTTTCTTAACTTTGAGAGCCCATAACTTATTATTAACATTTGATTAATTGCTTTAAAATATTTTGTTTATTAAATATTTAAAACATACAATATAGCGCCAATTAACGGCATAGATATAGTTGGCCATTATCCCACGGTTAGTCATTTTATCAAAGGTAATACCTTAAAAAACTTACTCAAATATAAATCAATAGCTTCTAAGGATCGGAATAATTCATATGTTGGAGAGTCTATAAAATATCACTTGGATCGAGGTAGAAATGAGGGTATATCGAGAAACCCCTACTTGTCGGTGCAGTATAAAGTTCACTGTAGGGGCCGGGCGAGGGAGATTCCGCTTAAGTCATTCAACGAGTGTGGTCACTCTACTAGTGCTAAGATAGTGTCAGTGAAAAATTACATTTAAAATTTATGATTCTAAAAATAATGTTAAATCTTGCTCATAATTAAATTTTTATTTTTAAAAGAGCGCAAAATTATTAACTAGTCCATTCGTTGATTTCAGGGTATCATCCAAATAACTACAAGCAATAAAAGTTTAGTGTTACTCAAACCTATAACCGCATGCTCGTTTGCCCCTCTCCTATAAAAAAAAACATTTAAATAATTGAGCACTTCGTTAAATGCCTTTAAAATATCTAAGTGATAACTTTGTACAAAGTGTACATAGAGCGGTCTTGAAACTTAAATTGCTTAGTTCCCCATTATATTAAATGGATGCTCATTTTCACGTGCGTTGTGTGTTAACAGCTGTTAGTTTTCATTATGTTATTTCAGTTTCGTAAAATAATTAAAAGCTTTTTTTCTGTTCGAATATAACTGTAGCCTTCTGATCACTTTTTCAAAGTGTTTACTAAGTTTTTACAATGTACCAATTGAAAGCGTCAAATTTGTGGATATTATTTGTCTAAATTTTAACTGTTGTTATTACTATAAGCTTACGTAAATAAAGTGCGGATTTGATGACAAATTTCCGCGTAAAATTTCGCAGTATTTCCAATGTTACTTGTAAAGCATAAGTAAATCGCTATTCATGTTTAAATGTTAATTAGATTGAATGGTCATTTGGGCTTATTTACTTGCAAATATTTTTATTAAAAAATGAACTCCATCTATCATTTGAAAAAAGTTCTTGAAACATAATACTGAGAACCAAGATACCCAAGATTTGCATGTCGTGGCGGCTTAAGAAAATCAATCGGCCAATTACGTATAATCGATATCGTAAAAGATGACAACGTGAAATGCCAGAAAAATCATATGGCTTCCAAAAGATGACGGTAGCATAATCTCCTTTACGACAGGGTAAAATATCCAGACCAATGACTGGCAGAAGCGTCAAAGGTGCGAGACGTCTGGTGCTACGATCATTTATCCACATAGGGAGCGTGACGAATTAGACAAATCTAGGCAGAAGAAACAAGATGAGAAGTCCATGTGCAGTAGTAGACATGATAAAGAAGAAGAAATACACCTGCAGAAGTATTATTTTAACAGTGAAATAACTACCTATGAACTCTCACAGTTCGCAGTTTAGTCATCTGAACCAGTATATTTTAATAAGAGTGGCATAAAATAATATCTGTAAAACTCCGTTTGGTAGTATAGGAAAATCCACTACTCCATATCGTTTCGTGGGTGTCGTAAGCTTTCTCACCCGTCAGTGGTCGGTACTTCGAGATATTGCCGATTTGTTGTCACTTCAGATTACTAATTCTCTAGACTATGTTCTGCGGATATCCTAGATATAGATTTAATCCCGCTGAGAAATTTCAAAAATAGTCCTTTTAATAGTACTCTGAGTGACCTTGAGTTTCCTCATATGACCAACAGTGAATGACCACGTTTTATTTCCGTAAGTTATAAATGGTCGGGCGGTGAATGCATTATTAGCAGTAAAAAGTATGTGTAATCAATATCGAGGGATAACTTTGCTGCTGCTCAAGAGTTAGTAAGCTTCTTACGAGGCTAGTCTAACTGCACATAATATTATTACTTAAAATATTTAAAAATACCAATAAAATAATATTTCTTGTTTCTTGGAAATTATAACGTAGTAAATTTAAAGTACGTAGTGTGTAGCATATTTTTATTTTTTCATAAATGTTATTGGATCTACCAGGTAGCTCGTAGCGATTCTACGTAGATTGTAGAGGCTCTACTTATCGCGTAGCGGTTCTGTGTATATCGTATACACAGATGCATCGTATATGCATATCGTAGCGGCTATGAAGATCGTAGCAGCTATGTAGCTCATAGCAGCTACGTAGCACGTAGCAGCTCTAGGTAACTCGAAGTTGTTAAAGCCACCAATCTATTGCCATATATGTGGCTGCATAAAACCGTCAAAAGGCAGTTTAGAGCGATTCCGATAAGCGGCGCGCGAGAAATCTTGGTCAGATATGTATGAATTAGGACGGGGGTTTGTACTTTTTTATAGAGAAAGTCTATGCGTAGCGTTGTTTGTTACCACTGTTATGATAATCAAGTTTTAAGGAGTTGATTATCATAACGTCTTGCCTTCAAATTAATAAGACAACATTTTCTGCTTTGCCTGGATAAACGGAACGAATGTACGAATTATTTTGAAGCATCGTTTTCAAATGCATAATAATAAATGAATAACGATATAGAATAGAATAGAATATTTTTTTATTCAATATTGATTATTACATAATTTTTATTGAAAGTCATTTTTTTATTTACCACTGGTTCTGGTGGTTAGCAGAGATGGTAGATATGATAAGGATATAGAACAACGAGTGAATGCAGGAAATAGAGTGAATGGGGCTCTACACTCTATTGTGAAATGTCAGAGTGTTTCCAAATAGGCACGTATGGCAATTCACAATGCTGTGTTAGTGCCTACTTTAATTTATGGTAGTAAAAGTTGGGTGTGGCAGAAGAAGCACGAGAGTAGAATAAATTCTGTAGAAATGCGGTCATTAAAGAGTATGTTAGGGATGAATCTGAATGACAGAGTGAGAAATTGTTTAATAAGAGAAGAGTGTGGTTTGCAAGATGATGTTGTGACCAGGATTAAGAAAGGAATGCTTCGGTGGTTTGGTCATGTAGAAAGAATGAATGAGGAAAGAGAGACAAAGAAAATTTATGTTGCAGATGTGAACGACAGAGTCGGGAAGGGTCGCCCTAGGCGAAAGTTTATCGACCAAATTGGCGATATATTTAAAATGGGCCAAATCAAGAGTACCTTTAACCGACGAGCGTGTATGCGTAGGTATATGGATGTGGAGGAAGCGAGAGAGGTCTGTCAGGATCGTGCCAAATGGAAGTCCATAGTCTCTGCCTACCCCTCTGGGTGACAGGCGTGAGTGTTTTTTATGTATGTTTTGGATCGGAAAATACCTCTGTCCTGGGAAGAACCAGCAAGAAAAAAAAAGCGTATATAATGCTCCATAAATTAATTACTGATTCTATGGAGTCTAGTAACTGGTATTACAAGCTTATGTTTGTTCCTAGTATTTAAAGTATGCACATCCTTATTCTTATTAAAGCTATTTATGTTTTTATGTACATACATTACATTATAAATATATTAAATATATTGCGATGTCAAAGTTAATATGTTTATTTTTTTAAATTATTGTCTGAGGGACTCTTTACAATTTAGATTATAAATCGCCCGAACGGCTCTCTTTTGCAAAACAAATATAGCTTCAATATCAGTCGCATTACCCCATAGCAAAATTCCATATGACATTACGCTATGAAAGTTACTAAAACACACTAATCTAGCTGTCTCAACATCTGTGAGACTTCTAATCTTTCTTACAGCATATGCTGCAGAACTAAGTCTGCTTGCTAATTTAGATATATGGGGCCCCATTGAAGTTTCGCGTCAATAGTAATACCGAGAAAAACAGTGGTATCCACAAGACTCAACTCCTCCCCATTTAACAGCACATTGGTATTCGAATGTTTTACATTAGGTATTGTAAATTTAACACACTTTGTCTTATTGCCGTTTAAGAGCATATTGTAAGCGTTAAACCAATGTACTAATTTCGATAGAGCATTATTTATATCGTCATAATTAATTAACTGCCGTTTGAGTTTGAAAATTAAAGAGGTATCGTCAGCAAATAATACTATATCGTGATTGTCCCCTACAAGATACGGTAAGTCATTAATATAGATTAAAAACAGGAATGGGCCAAGAATCGAGCCCTGAGGAACGCCCATTGATACTACCGATCCGGAGGAACCTTTACCATTAATCACTACTTTTTGAATTCTGTTACTTAAATATGAAGTAATAAGTCTAAGCGCCAAATTTTTTACACCGTAATGTTGTAGTTTCCTGATTAATGTCTCATGATGAACACAATCGAAAGCCTTGGAAAGATCACAGAAAATACCTAAGGCATCTTGTAAATTCTCCCAGGCATTAAAAATATATTTCATAAGCTCAACACCGGCGTCCGACGTCGAGCGACCCCTTGTAAAACCAAATTGATTTTTATGAAGTTATTTATTTGTATTAAAAAAAATTAACAATTGATCCTAAATTATTTTTTCAAAAAATTTACTGAGAGTTGGTAGTACAGAAATAGGTCTAAAATTAGCGGGGTCCAATGTACTACCAGATTTAAATAAAGGTATTACTTTACTATACTTCATTAAATCAGGAAATATACCAGAATCGAAGTATTAAAAATAATATAAAAAGCGAGTATTAAAAATAATAGCAAGATGAGGTGCAATTAAATCTATTATGGACGCAATAACTGTAACGAAAATCCCCCTCAAATCTGCGGTTTTCTTTACATCAATGGTTTTGAAGTATTTTACAATAACTTGCGGTAATACTTTTTCAAATCTAAATTCTTTTAAACAGGTGTTAACATTCTGTTTGAATAATGACCTCTGTTGTCACATATACTATGTGACTAGGAATATCAGTGAAGTATTTCTCAATATCTATTCAATGTACTCTGACTGTAACGAGGGGTATGTGGTTTGAGTTAATGTATTGCAAAAGTACCGGTGGCTTAATAATATAGGCATTTCTATTTAGAATACGAGAATATTGAAAAATTTAAACTTACTCAGAATACTCCTCATTTTTGGCATATACATTCAAAATTATAACATGACACAACAAAGAAAATCTTAAAATTGATAAGTTATGCAGCAGTAATAGAACTTAATAATTTTATTTCAAACTTGATTACAGATTTTGTACATACATATCTAATAGGTTTTTTTATATCCATGTAACTCAACATTAAAGCCGATAAAATACCCTAGATACATAACATGAGTCAAAACGACTCACGCGCGAAATATTTTCATCTGTTTTTTTTTCAACCACTTTATTTATCGCGTCATCTGCCCGAACCAACTTAGTACGCGGTCAAAGGTCCCATTCGGTACATGTGTTTTTTTTATAGGATAAGGGTGACAAACGAGCACACAGTTCACCTGATGGTAAGAGGTGGCTGTGGCCCAGAGACATCTACATCTATCCTCTATTACAAATCAAAATGTAGATGCGTTGTCACCCGTGAGGACTAAGATGGAATGCCTCATTTCCAGTAAAAAGAGCCTCCGGCCACCTGCACCCACCAAGCGAAACGCAGAAGTGAACCTCTACTTCACGCTGGTTTTCTGTGAGGTCGTGGTACCACCCCGGTTCGAGCCGGCCTATCCGTGCGACAGCAAAAGCTGCCGCATGGCTCTACCACTGTTTCAGGTAAGCATTGTATATATGTCGATTTAGTCCAATCGTGAGTCAAAATGACTCCACGTTATGTGATTTGTAACATTTAAGAACTTAACCAACTGAATTTTTTTTTGATTGATTTAGTTTATTTTGATAATGTGTATTTGTTTTTAGTTTCATAGTTGATCATCCAGCTAAACATACTGCACGATGACTTCATTTTGGGCGTTGCAAGACTTTCACATTGAAAAACTTTTGGACGGAGAATCAGAAACTGTCGATGCCTGTAGTGAAGAAGAAGATAACATGAGTGAAGATGACGTGCAGAGTGACTAAGAGGCTGATTTATTTTAGATATGACGTTTCGTGAAATCTAGTTCAGGAAAACCAGATACGATTAAATTTCACAAGCAAACACAGGGAGGAGTTAATTTGTTTGACCAAATGTGCTCGCAAGTGACATGCAGTAGAAAGACAAATATATGACCTATGGTGTTATTCTACGGCGTGATAAATATGGTTTTTGTCAACAAGTATGCCATTTATTGCCACAATATGCTTTCAAAAAAAGGAAAGCCCCAAATAGATGGGCATTTATGAAACAGTTGAGTACTGACTTAGCAAGCCATGGATGGAAAAAATGCTTGAAATTCCTAATCTGGGGCGCAAATTACGCCAAAACATACAAAGTATATTACTGAATTCTCTTGTCGTGAACGTACTTATTTTGATGAAATACTGATAAATTCTGTCCGTGGAAACTAAGAAGAAAGACGCAGGCGGAATGCAAAAATTTAAAAAACCTGTCTGTGCAGAGCATAAAGTTTTGACATGTTTAGTCTGTATGTAGTTACTATTTTGGGACTGATGTGTTAATATTTTGGTTTTTTTATGTTTTGTTGTTATTAATGTTTAATTTTTTTTTATTTGTGCTAGATAAGTGATTTTTACCCATAGAATAGGAAATAATCGTTATAAGTTTCATTATTCCAAAGAACTCTAGTTTTAGGTTCGTTTTTATGTAAAATAAAAATAATACAACCGAATAGTTATTTTTATTTCATTTCTTAGACTAGTGTAGAAATATTATTCCATAAAGTATATTACAATATTAAATAACAATCACGCAATCGGGTCGAAAACAGTTGTGAGTCATATCGACCTCACATTATGCTGTCAGGGGTATCAAAGAACGTTATGTATCTAGGGTTAAACCTGTGTTATCAATTATGTTAGCAAACGACGCTTTAATGGCATCATGCCATGTTGAGGATCGGATAGAGAACCCATCACACTATCTGCTAATGCTACGGTATCACCGAATGCTACGGCTCGTCGTCCATCAACGTACCTGCCAAACCTGATGATATAGGCACCTCTTTTCAAGAAATGCTTACTTGCTGTTCATTGTTTGTAAGACCTTTAGCCAGCAATTAATTTAAGAATATTATCGATGATGATAATTAATAATGAGATCAAACACTGCTGGCAACGGTGCTTTAGTAAACTTAACTTAATAATTATCATTATCATTACAGCCCTTCACAAGTTCACTGCTGAATATAGGCCTCCCCAAGGAATGTCACGAAGCACGGTCACTGAAATAACACCTCAATGCTGTTGTGTTTCGTATGGTGAGTGTAGAGAACCGGAGACCCATTTTACTGGTAAGGAGGCATTGCATCTTAGTCTTCACAGGTGAAAACGCATTTGCATTTGATTCTTTATTGAGGATAGATGTAGATGTTTATCTGTCACAGCCACGAAGCAAATACAAAGAGGAGACGGTCTAAACAAGTGTGCATTGTGATTCTAACTAGGTCCTGACGTCATCACAGTGGGCGTTACTTTAACGTTAGTATTCTGTCAGCGTTCTTCCTGTGCGCTTGTGTCAAAAATCGCTAATCAGTGTATTTTCGTAGTATAAAGAAGAAACAATAAAGTATTGTGTCTTATCGTATAAAAACTTCTTAGATAGGCACTCTGATGCTTGGATGACATCACATTTCATTTGTAAGTAATTTTATACTAATTTTATTAACATACTTCTAAAAAAATCTCTGCGTCGCCTTTCAAATATAATTAAATATATTCGACACTAGATGGCGACACTTTATGTCATGGGAACTAGAAATATAAAGGTACTTAGAGCTCAGTATTGGTAAAATAATCATACGAATGTGTTGATATTTGTTTTGCATTTAGTCCTGAAAAATTTTTAATCACCAAAATATCATTTTTACAATTTTTATAATCATTTTGTGAACAGGCCGCCATCAACCGTCAAGGAAGCTAAACTACATTGCAACGTCAATATAGAACGATGCGAGTAGTTTTACTATCATCGGTAGATGGAAATAGTTAAGTGGGCGGGGCTTAACACCCCTTCACCTCGCAATTTGTCACGCGACATATTGCGAGATCATAGTGAGATCTAATTGAAACACCTACTCTTTGTATTTGCTCTGTGGTCACATCAACCCTTTCTTATAAAAGAAAACATTAACTACGTCGCAACCCGTCAGCCAATATTGTGGTTGTACCTAAATAATGGTTTTAGCTATCGTATAAGAGGACGCTTTTGATAAGACTGCAGTTTATTTTTCTTTTTAATGATTTTTTTTTTATGATTTCATGGTTACTTAACCGATTTTTGATCTTCATAATCCGATAAAACACATCATCACATGAATTAAGACTCTTCTAAAATGGATTAGCCTTTAACAGACGTATAGCACTTTTGATCCTGTTATTCGTTGCTGGTATGAGTATTTTACGTCTGGTACAAAAGGTGTAACGCCATCTATCGGAAATCATTTAATTTTTTTAAACGTTTCCCATAGTCCCTTTTCCCCACCCGCAAGACGAAATGGGGTGATGGATTCTTGTACTGGTAACTGATTTAACTAATTTTATTTTCTCTTAATGTAGGCTCGAATGCCGTGTAGTGGCGGTCAAGAATATCCACTACCCCATATCCTACCGTGGGTGTCGTAAAAGGCGACAAAGGGAAACAGGCGGGAGATGGGCAGCAGCATCTTCCTGATAATAGCCAAAATTATAATAAAAAAACTGCGGTTGCCAACCCAATCGCCAAGCGTGGCAACTATGGCAAATACCCCCCAATGACGAGAGTAACAAAGAGACGGCCCCCAGTCCTGGGCGGCCCCGCTATTCCTGGCTACGGTGGCGACCATGGTAACGGCGGGGCAGGGGGTGCTAAGAATCTCCGGTGGAGGTTCGGTTGCCACCTACGACGACTCGACCTGGCAACATACAACGCACGCACCCTGAGGACTGGCGAGAAGATCGTGGAGCTGGAAGAAGAGATAGACAAGTTGCGCTGGCATATTATAGGATTATCCGAAGTCCGAAGAGAGGGGGAAGACACGGTAATCCTCGAATCCGGCAACTTGCTCTATCACCGGGAAGGCGACCATCTGTCCCAAGAAGGTGTCGGATTTATCGTCCACAAGTCTCTCGTTAACAACGTTGTAAAGATCGGGAGTGTGTCGACGAGGGTTGCGTACCTTATACTCAGAATCATCAAACGGTATTCGCTGAAGGTCATACAGGTTTACGCACCAACCTCGGCACACCCCGATGAGGACCAGGTCGAGCCCCGACGGTTTGACAAAAAATGAGATTAACTTCATTATGACGACCAGACGACAACTGTTCAGTGATGTCTCAGTGATCGCGAGGGTGAAAACCGGCAGCGATCACCGAATGGTTAGAGGCACACTGAACCTAAATGTTAAGTTGGAGAGGTCTCGTCTGATGAAGTCAACGCTCCGTCCCCGTCGTGCTCTAATCCAAAGTCCCGAAACCTTTCAGCTCTAGTTACGAAACCGTTTTCAGTGCCTAGAAGACTGCAATGAAGTGGACGATATGAATGACAAGCTCGTGGAAACTGTCCATGCGGTCGGAGCTAAGTTCTGCAAGACCCGCCGCAGAAGAACACAAAAACTCTCCGATCACACTCTTAATCTCATGGCTGTTAGACGAGAGATGAGGCTACATTCTTCAACAGATTTGTAAGCATACAGGCAATTGAACAGACAGATCTCCAAATGCATGCGGCGGGACTTACACAACTTCAATACAGCTCGTATTGAAGAAGCGATCGAGCGGAACCAAGGCTCCAAAGTCTTTGCAAGAGACCTGTCTGCCAGAAAGAGCCAACTGTCAAAGCTGAAGATCGAATGTGGCAGCATCGTTTCCGGGGCACCTGAGATTTTGAGTGAGATTGAGAGGTTATATGGGCAGCTGTACACGTCATCGTTGGAGCCACACGCAAGTGTGAGTAACGATCCAAGAGCGAGTCTTATTCGACACTATTCCGACGATATCCCGGACGTCAGTCTGAGCGAAATTAGAATGGCTCTCCAGCACCTTAAAAATGGCAAGGCCCCAGGCGAGGATGGAATTACAGCAGAGCTTCTGAAAGCGGGTGGAAGACCGGTACTTGAAGTCCTTCAGAAGCTCTTTAATTCCGTCCTCCATGGTGGCATTACACCGGAGGCGTGGAGCAGAAGTACGGTGGTCTTGTTCTTCAAGAAAGGTGACAACGCTCTCTTGAAGAACTACAGAACGATTTCCCTTCTGAGCCGCGTCTACGTGCTGTTTTCGAGAGTCATTACAAATCGTCTCGCGCGCAGACTTGACGACTTCCAGCCTCCCGAACAAGCCGGTTTCCGAAAGGGCTTTAGCACCATAGATCACATACATACCCTACGGCAAATTGTACAGAAGTCCGAAGAGTACAATTTGCCACTATGTCTGGCGTATGTGGACTATGAGAAAGCCTTTGATTCCGTCGAAATTTGGGCGGTGCTGCAGTCCCTTCAGCGGTGCCAAGTTGACTGTCGGTATATCGAAGTGCTGAAGTGTTTGTACAGTAGGGCTACGATGGCTATCCGAGTACAGAACCAGAGTACGAAACCCATCCAATTGCAGAGAGGTGTAAGACAGGGTAACGTTATATCCCCGAAACTCTTCACCGCTGCATTGGAAGACGTTTTCAAGCTTCTGGACTGGAAAGGATGCGGTATTAACATCAATGGCGGGTACATCACTCACCTTCGATTTGCCGACGATATAGTCCTTATGACAGAATCGCTGGAGGACCTAAGCACTATGCTCAATGACCTCAATAGTGTCTCCCAACGGATAGGTCTTAAGATGAACATGGACAAAACAAAGATCATGTTTAATGTCCATGTCACACCTATGCCGGTTGTTGTTGGGAGCACTAAGCTCGAAGTTGTTGACGAGTATGTTTACCTGGGACAAATAGTCCGACTAGGTAACTTCAACTTCGACCGAGAGGTCAATCGACGGATTCAACTCGGTTGGGCAGCGTTCGGGAAGCTACGACACATCTTCTCGTCAGACATACCTCAAAACCTTAAAACGAAATTGTACAACCAGTGCGTTTTGCCAGTGATGACTTACGGAACTGAGACGTGGTCCTTCACTGCTGGCCGTATGAGAAAGCTCAAGGTCGCTCAGCGAGCTATGGAGAGGGATATGCTCGGAGTTTCTCTGCGTGATAAACTTAGGAATACGGATATCCGCAGTAGAACCAGAGTAACCGACATAGCCCAACGGATTAGTAAGCTGAAGTGGCAGTGGGCCGGCCATATAGCTCGAAGAACCGACAACTGATGGGGAAGAAAGGTTCTCGAGTGGCAGCCTCGTACCGGTAGGCGAAGTGTAGGGCGTCCCCCCACGAGATGGAGTGACGACCTGGTAAGACATGCAGGAAGTCGATGGATGCAGGTGGCTCAGGACCGTGCTTTGTGGCATTCTTTGGGGGAGGCCTATGTTCAGCAGTGGACTTGTGAAGGGCTGTCATGATGATGATGATGATGATAATGTAGGCTCGAACAATTGTGTCACTTTTTATTGTTCAATTATATAGAATTGAACTACTCCACGGTACTTGGTAGAGCTTTGTGGCATTCCTTGGGGGCGGCCTATTTTCAGAAGTAGACTTTTGAAGGGTTGTAATGGTAATAATGAATGAACTCATACTCATGTCAACATTAAGAAGGTTATTCACTCATTCTAACGACGTTAACTCTCTAATAAAATAATCGTCGAAGTTCTTTCGATAGTCATGATATAATCATGTCTTTTTTATGGAACCTCAACAAACAAGCACACAGTCCACCTAATGGTAAGTGGTTACTGTGGCCCATAGACATGTATATCTTTGATTACAATTAAAATGCAGATCCGTTGTCTCAAGTTGGATCGTGTTGACTAAGATGAAATGCCTCGTTTATAGTAAAAAGGGTCTCCCGTTCGCTACATTCACCATAGGAAACAAACAAACAGCATTCAGTTGCTATTTTACGGTGGTATTCAGTGAGAGCATGATCCTTCTATGGTCAAGCCGACGCATTCGTCCTAGAATCATAATTTTGCTGCAGCATGGCTCTACCACGTCTAAAGAAGAGGGTATTCACTATTCGTTATAACGTTATAGTATAACGTTACCTCGGCAATGAAATAAACATGGAAATTCCTTCGATAGTCATGTACTATAATGTAATAATGTTTTCAAATTAGGCTACTTTTTGTTGCATTTCTGTGATACATTTCTAATCAACGCAAGTATAACATGGTTTGTGTCCCCCTTATACACTTTAATATTTATGCATTTACCGCTACCGTCGAACTAAATTATTTGGCACTTGAGATGTAGAAGGTGCCTGTGGTACCCTCTCTACACATTCATGTTAAATTCATGCCCAACAGTAATGGTTTTCTTTAACTTAAAATTGTATTGAAGCAATCCTGGCAGTCGCCATGTACTGTTAGGAAGGTGGCAATGCGAGGCGTGTTGATTATTCTATGACTTTAATTAGACAACTCTCTTTTTATAAACTTAACACTAATATATATTGGTGAGGGGCCTACACCACTAAAGTTGTGCCATATACCCGATTTCTTTCAAGGGGTCATTAATAGTTACAAATCCTTTTTTATTTCTACCATTATAGCAAGTTACTGTGAGTAAATTAAAAGTGTAGTTGTTTAAGGTGCTTCTGAATGGGCAACATTTTCACTGCAATGTGTTGCTGCAATATTTACATTTAATGCCTAGCCATGGCAATAATATTTTGCCGCATAATATGGCTAGAAAATGTAAATAACGGTAACATGTCTGCAACCGTATGACTTGTAACGCTTGTCTCCTTACGGGCTACAAGTAAGAAGCAACAAAGGAGCGAAAGAAAACCGGCAAGAACGTTATTCAATGGGCATATTCAGATAACATAAATAAGCCATAATTAACAATTCATTAAAACTTTACAAGAATGACAAAAAATGCTTTGAATTCCTTTTATTCTTATTAGTCAAATACTCTTTCAATCGACCAAGTATAACTTATTAGCAGACTTCAAAATAGTAGGAGGTACTCAATTCGACTATATTTTTTTAATGTGTGTTACTTCAATACTTTTTTATAGGTGAACCGATTTTGATAATTCTTTTTTTTATTTCAAACCTGGTGCTTTGCATGTAGGTCCACATATTTTAGATCAAGATTTGATCATTCGTATTTGAGTTATCTTTAATAATGTGTATTTAATTGACTTCGACTGCATTTATGATATTTTCATTATATATATATATATATATATATATATATTGAAGTCGGTTGTACAAAATTTTTAATTTTACCTCTTGTTTTAGTTTATAAAAATTAAAAATCTTAAACAAAACAGCAAACACCTGAAAGCACGAACTGAGCAACGTTCTTAAAATAATAAATAACTACTAAAATAATTTCAGGGGGTCAGGGGGTCAGGGGGTCATTGTAGAAGCGTGCTCGTCGCGACCCCTGCCAGCCCTTTTTAGCTGCAATTCTACTCAGCTGCGCACTCATGCCAACGAGGGTTAGGGCGTCCCCCCAAGGCGACGCACACCAGCTCGTCCCCGTTGGTGTGGAATGCAGCGCGCAAAGCGGCGATGGGGACCGCCACCCGTCACGCACAGCCCGACACGGCGGAAGGTGGAGGACAGAGTGCAGAGTTGGCACGTGGAATGTTAGAGGAGGCATGAGAGATAAGATGAATGAGTTGATCGAAATAATGAAAGAAAGAGAATTAGATGTCGTGTGTATGTCGAAGACCAAACGGAAGGGCAGTGGTACTGAAGAGCTCCCTGGAGGGGCGTTAGCTCTATGGTCCGGAGTCCCAGAGAGCGAGAGCGCCTGCCAGGGAGTGGGGGTGCTGCTGTCGTCTCGGTTGGTCGATGTTATGACTGAATATAAGGTTGTGAACTCAAGACTTCTCTGGGTTCGCTTTAAATTGGGACTGGCGAAGTTATTCCTTTTGGCTGTTTATGCGCCGGTAGCTTCGTCGTCTAGGGCTGAGCTGGAGGAGTTTTGGGAGAATGTAAGAGAAGTTCTAGATTTGGCCAGGGGAAACGAAAGAATTGTTGTATGTGGTGATTTGAATGGATGGGTTGGTACCGCTCGACCAGGGTACGAGTCGGTACTTGGAAAGTTTGGCGATAAAAGGGTGTCGTGGAGCGACAATTAAAAAACAAAAAAAAGAACCTAACCTAACAACAACGAAACAACAAAAATAGAACAAAAAAAATAATACATTTAAAATTTTAAAAAGATATTTACAAATTTATATAAAAAAATTAAGTATGATGATGGTGATGGGTGACGTGAATTACTATTAAATAGAAAATAAACAGATGAATACTGAAGCGGAGCCTGAAGATCAAAGTGGCACACCGCGCTTGGCGGTGGTGGCACGCAGAGCCTGGTCTAGGCACACGCAGCGCCTGGGGTAGGCACACGTAGCGCCTGGAGTAGGCACACGCAGCGCTTGGAGTAGGCACACGCAGCGCCCAGAGTAGGCACACGCTGCGCCTGGAGTAGGCACACGCAGCGCTTGGAGTAGGCACACGCAGCGCCCAGAGTAGGCACACGCTGCGCTTGGAGTAGGCACACGCAGCGCCCAGAGTAGGCACACGCTGCGCCTTGATTAGGCGCTCTCAGCGCCTGGAGTGAACGCTCGCAGCGCCTGGAGCAAGCACGCACAGTGGCTAAAGATAGCGCGGGCACTAGTAGGTGGAGGCGTAGACGACGACTTCAGGTGAAGGCAAAGGCTTGCAGGATCCCGGAGCAGTGCGGCCCCGAGATAAGGCCTTTAGGAGATGCTTCCCGTTTGAAAGCTGAAGCGAGACTCTTCTTTTATTGGCCGATTGTTCGGCTTTTATACCTTTTTAGAGAGAACAGGAAATTATTTAAATTAAAAACAAATTTTTGTAAATGGCCAAGAGGAAAAGAGTATTTATGTGGAAGTATTGAAGTAAAAACATCAGACCGGTAACGAATTTGAATAAAAATTGCCATGACAACCAGATAAACAACCATGTCAAAACATGTCAATTTTTGGTTTCAGGCTCATAATTGAGAAACGGCAAGATTTAAGTAAGAAATGAGATATTATTGATATAGGAAAAAAAGGTAGCGCAACAGCGCGCACGAAACCCGAAATTGCAGAGTTACGGAGAACTAAATAAAAGATCGAAAAAGGTAGACTCCATTGACACCGATTTAAAAAGCGTGAAAATACGAAGTAAAAATGATTATACAAACATTATATATGACATTGTAAACAAGAAAAATAAATTTAAAATAGTGTAAAATGATATGTAAGTAACATAACACTACAAGGGTTAATGATGCTGGCAAGCTTATACTGGCGGTATGCAAGGAAAAGGGTCTTCTTGTGACAAACACTATGTTTAATCACAAGAAAATCCATATATATACTAGAGAAAGAAAGAATGAGAGAATTATGATCGATTTGTTCCTGGTGGATGACCGACTGCGAAAACAGGTGATGGATACGTGAGTGTTCAGGTGTGCCGACCTGGGAACGGATCACTATCTAGTGTCGCATCCGAAGCTGGAAGCTTCAGGAAGCGGATACTAGGGACAAATATCATGCGAGGGTAGTCGAAAAGCTTGACACCATCGATGGCAGAAAAGAATGTGTTGAAAGAACATGGCAGAACCTTAGGAATGGAATGGTAAGTGCCGCGGAAGAAGTGTGTGGAACAATAAAAAGAGGCAGTAGTAAAAGAAGAGCTGCATGGTGGAATGATGAAGTGAAAGAAGCTGTAAAGAAGAATAAGAAAGCATGGTTAGACTACTTGGCCTCTAGTAATGATAAGGATATGAGAGAGAAGATGAAAGAAAGATATAAGCTGCAGAAAGTTCACACGAAAGCATTGATTGAGGAAGTGCGTGAAAGGTGTAGAATGGAAGCGGACGAAAGGTTGTCGCACAACTTTAAGAAGAACTCCAAACTCTTCTGGAAAGAGGTTGGAAGGACCCGAAGTGGTGCGACGGCTTTATGAATAAACAAAGTGCTTTCGAGAACTAATGACGTCCTCTCAGAAAAATCGGACGTCATGCAGCGATGGAGCGAATTTTATAGAGAAATGTATGCGTGTGATGATCTTACTGAGGGATCCGGGGATGATGCCGTGACTGGTACGCCAGACCCGGACCTCGATGACACTGAGGTCATCAGTATGAAAGAGATTGAACGTGCGATTCGAAGTTTGAAATGTGGTAAGGCTGCGGGACTAGACAGAGTTACTGCTGACATGGTCAAGTATGGTGGGCTTCGCGTCTGGGACAGCTTTCATCTGCTGTGCAATTTGTGCTGGCGGACGGGGGATGTCCCGGATGATTGGCGATCTGCAGTCATTGTGCCTTTATATAAAGGTAAAGGTTCACATTTTGACTGCGGGTGCTATCGGGCGATCAGCTTGACCAGTTTAGCAAGTAAAGTTTACTCGAAGGTTTTGACACGTAGGATGCAAGATAAATTCGAAAGATTTCTATGGGAGGCACAATGCGGATTTAGACCTGGAAGAGGATGCACGGATCAAATGTTTTCTCTCCGCATGATCACGGAAAAGCTTCTGGCTGCTATCCAGAAGATTTTCTGTGCTTTTGTGGATCTTGAGATAGCATTTGATAAGGTTGTAAGGAAAAAAATGTGGGAACTGTTGCCGGGGTACGGTGTGGATGGTCGATTGCTAAGGGCTGTGCAGTCACTTTACTGTGACTGTAAAGCCTGTGTGCGGGTAGGGCATGACCTATCACCCATGTTAAGCGTCCAAACGGGCGTAAAACAGGGTTGTGTCATGTCTTCCTGGCTGTTCATACTGTATCTCGACAGCTGTTTACAGAAGCTGAAAGATAGCTGTTTGGGTGTGAAATCGGGTGACATAAAAGTAAATTGTCTGCTGTATGCTGATGATGCAGTGCTTATTGCACCATCAGAGGCAGAACTGCAGGCATTAGTCACGTGTATGAAAGAGGAATGTGAAATTAAAGGTCTCCGTTTGAATGCTAATAAAACTAAGGTTCTGGTATTTGAAAAGGACGAAGAGAGAACGAAGTGTGAAATATGGGTAAATCAGGAATGTCTAGAACAGGTAAATGAAATTGTATACTTGGGGAGTGCTTTTAGTCGGGATGGAAGATATGATTTAGATGTGGACAGGCGTGTCGCTGCCGGGAACAATGTCAATGGCGCCCTGACTGCGTTAGTCAAAAGGCAAAGCGTAGTGAAGAGTGCACGCCTTGCAATACATAACGCAGTGTTGGACACTTGGCGATCTGTTCTCTCTGGCTACCCCGTCAGGGATTGTGCGTGAAGATAAGTTAGTAAAAAATAATTTCATATTCCGATGTCAGTGCTAAAACTTTAAGGTGAACAAAAAACATTCAATCAAAACACCTCCTCCTTTTTCTAAATTTGCTACTAACTGAAATAAAAATAATGCAAAAATAATATGTTATCTAAAATAGGCTATATTTATTAACTAAGCTAATAATAGCTTTTATTTGTTTTACAAAACGTTACCACAACTAGGATTTTCCCTGTATTGTGGAAGCACTTAGCATACATAAATTGCACAAGGACAAACATCCTGACCCGAAACAATTATTTGTAAGCCATACAAGATACTAGTACAGTGCGGGATTTAAACCTGCGTCCCTTAGCGCCCCAACTCAATGCTAAGCCACTGCGCCATGGAGCATTGCCAGGCAATACTAAAATAATATTGATGTATATTGCAATGTTATGCTGACATTGCTTATAATGTTGCTGGCACAACTAATACGGCAACATATTGCGGTAAAAATGTGACCCGGTTGGAAGCAAATTTAACCGAAACGAAAACTGCCACACAAACAATACGCTGCACTTTGCTAGTCAGAAAAATAATCCGAAGTTTACGTCATTTTTGATATTTTTTTAATTAGTTTTCTGTAGTTAATATTATAATTTAATAAAACTACAATATACTGCTAAAAAGTGCTATAGATATGGGGTTTTATGGGGCGTTTATGTTCACCGCGAAAAAAAAACTACATAACAGATTCCCTGCAAGTAAATTTAATTTGCCTACAAGATAGAAATCTATGTACGAGTATGCCTAGGAGTATGTTTGTGTTAGTACAATCCTCTTGTCTATTAAGCCGGCTAAACAACAGTGCTCGGAGTGGAAGGAAAACAGAGCCAGTATAATTACAGAATATGAGATATTTCATCTTTAGCTTTCTTTGTTTCATGTTACTTTACACTTATCATCTGATAGATTTTTAGTTGGCTTTTAGTCTTTAGCAGGCCTTACGACGTTTTTATTTAGTAGGGATAATCTAATTAGAGAACCAAAAGAAGCAACATAGTTCTCTTATTGTTTTTAATACATGTTGACCCATTTTTATGGAATAAGGGTGACAAACGAGCATACAGTCCACCTGATAGTAAGTGGATCTTGTAGCCTATAGACATCTACACCTATCCTCAATAAAGAATCAATATACAGATGCGTTGTCACCCCTTAAGAATAAGATGGAATGCCTCATTTCCAATAAATGGGGTTTCCAGTTCTCTACCCTCACCATACGAAATACAGCAGCATTTATGCTGGTATTCTGTGAGAGCGTGGCCCTGCCCCGGTCGAGCCGACACATTCGTGTTACAACTATAATACCCATACCTGCAGCTAGCTCGACCACGTATCCGGATCCGGATCTCAATCAATCTACTTTAAAAATATTCTATGTTCGTGGCGTATGTGTTTTACATGGTTCATAGATTTCTCGGAACAACAGTACCGATTTATGTATTTTTATTAATTAGTGATAACACTGTAAATATTTAATTATAAAAAAGAAAATAAATATTCGAAACTTAAGTGTGAAAAAATAAATTATTACTCTATATAAAATGATGTTTCTATTCAAACTATTTTGACTACATACTTATTGCCATGTGATATTGTTTCGAGCGCTATAAAAGTTACAAAATTCATCTTTCTTATTATTTCCACATAAATTCTTATGAAGTCAGAGTTTTAACTATGTATTCGCACCGAATTCATACGCTGTTATGTCAAAAAGAAATTCCATTCAGTTATAACTATTAATGCAAAGTTTAATTTTATTATCTCATATAGGTTCGAAATTTGATATTAAATAAAATATAATTTAGATCAGTGACAAATAAAATTCTCGCGGCATTCAACCGATGGGGAAGAAAGGTTCTCGAGTGGCAGCCTCGTACCGGTAGGCGAAATGTAGGGCGTCCCCCCACAAGATGGAGTGACGACCTGGTAAGACATGCAGGAAGTCGATGGATGAAGGTGGCTCAGGACCGTGCTTTGTGGCATTCTTTGGGGAGGCCTATGTTCAGCAGTGGACTTGTGAAGGGCTGTAATGATGATGATGATGATGATGATTCAACACAGTATATTTTAAAACAAAAACAATTTATGAAAGATTTTGTTAGGCAATTTCGTAACTTTAATTAATTTTTTATGGGGACTAACGTAGGTTCTGACGTAATTAAACTTATAAACTCTCCGTCACGGATAATTTTCTAACACCACGACTTGGCGTGTTATACTTAGGTAACAAAGTAAGTTTACAGAATTTAATGTTAGCTTTACACGTTGAAGTAAATTATTACTACTTATAAAACAATTTTCAAGTTATAATAGAACACGAAAGCAATTGGTGAATTATATTAATTATATTAATTATAATTACTAATACTAATGAATATAATTAATACTACTAATGAATATTAAAAATCTTTTATATTTTAAATAAATAAATTGACTTGGCAATTGCACTAAACAATCTAATTTAATTTATGCATTACTTGAGAGATACATTGCGTTTTCATGCGACGGCCAAGTCAATCCGAAAACACCGAAAGTCTCCGATAATCAGTGTATTTGCGTGCACGAGCGGGATCAGATGAAGATGAAAATAATGGAACATAGCCAATGTTGACATCTGTGATACTAAGGGCTCACATGTCTTATAAGGGTTAATTTCATTCATTAATTTTATTTGTTACAGCTTATCAAAAGTCCACTGTTAAACATCGGCCTCCCCGATAGTTTGCCTCATAAAATAAATTCGCTATAGGTAGTTGTTGTGTAGGCAATGCCAGTTTCTTATTGAGTATATACAGGAGGAGAGTATATACAGAAGATAGGCAGTAGTATCTTTTATATTATTATATGAAAGATACTACTGCCTATCTCTTGTTTTAGTTTCACTGTGTCGCCTTTTGCGACATACCTAGGAGACGTCATGGAGATGAATTCTCTTACGACGCGACGTCACTACATGCCAAATAAAAGTTAATACTGAAATAAAATGTGGATTAGTTGTAAAGATGTGTTATTGGATAAATCATTGCAGTTTTATTTCGTAAAATAACGTAGGCTTACGCTTGCTTGCGCTTCAAATCGGTTTCTTTCACGAAGAGAAAGCATACTATAATAGGAAACTTGGAGATATAAAAAAGGTTTTTTTTTATCCTATTTTAAAGGTATATATATACTTTGTAATACAATGGCTAAATACTCTAAAAGTAGTAAATTCAAAGAACATACCTCCAAATGGGCACAGGCCTTCTCTTATTTATGAGAGAGTTACGGAGAAATTATTTAGCCGCGATGCTGTAGCGCGTGTTCGTATCATGTCCCCGAAATATTTTGTTCCTTGGAATGCCTCCCAACTCTCCCAAAGGTGCACTCGATCTTCGGTTTCTTGCATCTACTTGCAACCTTGGGCCAAGTCTTGAATAGATGGTCGCTCCTCGTATATTTAGCTAGAAGACGTCTCACGTTACATTTACCCAAATTCAAACTGAAGTAGATGATAGGTTTCTTTTCCCATCTAAAAGTCTGGTTAGTTTTTATACCTTTTGTCTATTTCGTTGCTTAACATAATGTAGTTATTAACTCTATATTAGGGCTCCTTTCCAGCCTTCCTTTAGGTAGGTTCCAGGCTCTTACCAATATTCTGCTATTTGGCGGCAGCTATATCTCCAATGGGAGGCCTAGTAGTGGACAAAATTAATTTGATTGTATGTGCATATAGAATGATAAATCCTCTCTCTTCGTCATGAGTACTTGTTTATTATAAGGTAATGCTACTGAAGGTCGGGGATTCTTACCTAAGATCTAAGAAGGTCATCATCTCAACCTCATTATATTTAAACTAAACGTATTTTGGCAGGTTGACTGACGCATTTGACTATTTCTACAGCGGGTTTATTTATCCCTTGACAGGAGGAGAATTGGGTGTTAAGCTGCTATATAGCGAAATTTACCCTACTTAACTTGAGTGCGATTGGGAGGTTCTACGGACAGCTTTGAAAGAGCGAGATTAGAATAGCTCTCCGCCACTTTAAAAACAGCAATGCCCTGGGTGAGGATTGAAAAACAGCGGAGCTTCTGAAAGCGGGTGGAAAACTGGTATTTTAAGTCCTTCAGAAGCTTTTAAATTCCGTCCTCCGTGGTGGCACTACCCTGGAGGCGTGGAGTAGATGTGCGGTGTTTTGTTTTTCCAGAAAAGCGATTATCTTCCGATTTCCCTTCTGAGCCGCGTCTACGTGCTGTTTTTGAGAGTCATGACGAATCGCTTCGCACGCAGACTCGACGTACCAAGTTGAATGTTGACTGACTGACTGATGTGTTTTTATGGTAGGGTTACGATTGCTATCCGAGTAAAGAACCATAGTACGAAACCTATCCAACTTCAGAGAGGTGTAAGACTGGGTGACGTTTTATTCCTGAAACTTTTACACCGCTGCATTTTAAGACGTTTTTAAACTACTGCGCCGGAAATGATACGGTATCAATATCAATGGCGAGTACATCACTCACCTACGATTTGCCGACGATAATGTCATTATTGCAAAATCGCTGGATGACCTCAGTATTATTTTCAACGATCTCAGCAGTGTCTCCTAACGGTTAGGTAAAAGATGAACAAAACTAAGGTCATGTGTAATGTCTATGTCACACCTATTCCAGTTCAACGACAACTTCGAGCGTAGCGTTGGGAGCGCTACGCTAGTTCACTTTTTCACTAAATTTAAAAAAAAAAATCTCTAAATCGGTTTCTTCGACACCCACATAGTGAAAGTCACAGGAATCTATTATTTACATCAGTTATAAACAATTTTACTTTTTTGATATAAATAATGTGTAGTATATATTATTATTGTTTATTATGTTATATAGGCATTAAAGTCGATTTAACAAACATTCATGGCATAAGACGGATGTCGACCAGGCCCAATTTTGGTCATGGCGGCTAGTCTTTTTTTTTACCCTCTTGTGGTCGAAAGCGAAAGCACGTGGAAATAAAATCAGTTCCAGTGGTGACCCAAGACAAAATTGATAAGGACGGGTTTACTCTTGTTGAGAAGAGACGTCGGTCGAGACCCGTCTGTAACCAGCGTGGGACGGCCAAAATAAACGCGAGTACAACTCTGCGTGCTGTGGAGCCAACTATACAGCTCTACATCTCCCGTTTGGACGAAAGTACGTCGGGAGATGACGTCCTGCGTTTCGTGAAAGAGCGAAGCCGATGCCGCATTGAGGATCCGATCTCTTTACATTTGCAGCGTCTGGAGTCTAATAGGTCAACAAACTTCAAATCCTTCGTACTCCAGGTTCCTGCAAAACATAAAGAGACATTCCCCGCTCCCGATTTCTGGCCATCTGGGGTAGTGTTTCGCCGATACAGGGACGCGCCAAAGAAAAAAGTTCCCTAAATAGTGTTAAGTTATGTCTATATTTTATATATATTTTTAGGTTAAGGTATATATTGCTATGGGCCAATGTTCTTAATTTTTAAGTTCTTGATGCCTGAAATAAAGTTATTGTATTGTATTGTATTTATAGGATAAGGTGACAAACGAGCACACAGTCCACCTGATGGTTAGTGGTTGCTGCGGCCCATTGACATCTACATCTATCCTCTATTACAAATCAAAATGTAGATGCGTTGTCACCCGTGAGGACTAACATGGAATGCCTCATTTCCAGGAAAAAGGGCCTCCGGCCACCTGCACTCACCAAGCGAAACGCAGAGGTAAACCTCTACTTCACGCTGGTATTCTGTGAGGTCGTGGTACCACCCCGGTTCGAGCCGGCCCATCCGTGCGACAGCAAAAGTACCAACTAAGTATAGCGTAAAAAGGATTATAGTGCACGAGTGGATGAGCAAGCTCAGGTGCACTCGGTTCCCTCACTCTCATAGTGAGATCATGCGGAGGAGCAACCGCTTTACGCTCTACGAGGCACGGGTGTCAAACACCGCCAATATATTGCAATGAAAATCCGTCTCGGTTAGGTAACGTGGCAAATTCTACAAGTTCGCCGCGACATATAAGAAGCGCCAGCTTATGATAAATGCGTGTTCTTTAAGTTTTAAAGAGTTTAACTCTAATATTATTACGAACGATTAGGTATTAACTGTTAGTTTAAATTAATAACTTTCCAGACTATATTTGACTATGGTTAGCAGGAATAACGATCCAAATGCCACACGAAAACTACTGACATTTTATATCATCATTATTATCATCATCATTACAGCCGATCAAAAGTCCACTGCTGAATATAGGCTTACCATCCATCATAGATTGCTCCGTAAAAGGGAATTTTCCATAGTATTCATGCTAGGCAGGCAAATTGGCAACCGCCGTTTTTTGTTATTTCGAGTTGTGGTAATGGAACGTCAGTAAACAAAATTATTTCTTGTTATGTAAATTAAATAAAAAATCATTGATTATTTATAACCAATATGACTGATATTGATTATAAATTTTCAATGATTTGTTTTTCTAGTTTTATAACTTAAATCTTTATGGCTTATTAGGTTTATAAATCTGCATTGATGAAATAATGATTTGGCGAAGAGGATCCACTTTAATATAATTCGTTGGTTTTTCGAAAGAGATAAAAAATATCAAAAAACAAAATATATTATAATATGTTTGTTTTTTAAATAAAAAATATACTAAAAATGTCAATAAAGAAAATATACCTATTAAAATATGTTTGTTTTTTAAAAAAAACAAAAATGTCAAATAAATCAAAGAATTACGGTTTGAACTTAAAAATAGAACGTTTCAAAACTAACTTTTAACTTTTTTATGTTTTCCATTAAAAACGTACTTAAAAAATTCATACATACATTCAGATCAAAGTAATAAGGTCGTGGTAAAAAGGAAGCATTTCAAAACGTTTTCCTTTTAATCTAACATGACCATGTGCTATAGACTCGATGTTTTCATTCTATTAAGAAGTATGTGGCTTGTGACACAGTAAATCGTTTCCCTTTTTGGTCCCTCAAGTATTCGCAAAAGATGATTTATATCACGAGCTTATTTGTAAACCATTCCTTTTTCATGTCCCTACGGTGATTTATTAGGTCCTTGCTTGTGCCTTGCCGTTTTATGTACAAGAAAACCGGTCAAAGCAAGTAAGACTCGCGCTTTGCTGGTTCCGTATAAACACAATTATGTCTGTACAGCCATCGCTGAAACCGAATCGACGATTTCTGCCTGTTTCCGATACCGATTTACAGATTCCGTATATTAACAAAGATAGGTTATATTAATTTATATACAATACGTACGTATAACAGTGTAAGCAGATAAATACGCACTTACTTTCACCAAAACAATAAACTTACTGAAATTCATAAATTATAGCTAAGGTAAACAACCAACATTGATATAATGAAAAAGTAAGTCGGATTGAAGAACAAACTTTACTTCAAAGTGGAAAAAGCATCCTTCTATACAACGCAACGGTCTACATTACGGTCCAACTGAGAATGTAAGTTTGTAATCGCAAACAGTATTTTTTTATGTTATGTTATGTGATGTTATAAATATAATATATAATAACGGCTTTCGGATTTTTTTCCTTTACTTGTGCTGTGAAATCTTGTTTCTAGTCAAATGTCATTATTCCAGGTTAACGTTATGAGTGAAATTGCGTGTATGAAAATATGTGAGGTACATGGCCATATCTCATTGTAATTAATAGCTTTCACTTAAGAGCTTGAATTTTGTACAAACCAAAGGACTGGTATTGTCTTAAGTATTTGATATTAGTTTCAACTTGACACCTCTACCTTTTCTGAGAAAAAGGCTCCTTCAGACGGACAGGTGGGCAGACGGATAGACGGCGGAAGAACGTACGGGCGGACAAATGATTAGGTATTTAAAGTTTCCGTTTATGCCCTTAACACTGTACGCGAATAACCCGGGTTCGATCCTCGCTGGTACCAATGAAATAGTTAATTGCAATTTTAAGTGCTGAATTACCTTGTGCTTGATGTGAACGACGAAAACAGCGTGAGGAAACCTCTCCGTTTGTCTGAGTCATAAAAAAATCAAAGAAATGTGAAATCTGTGAATACGCATTGGGGCAGCGCGGCCTCTTAGAAATGAGGAGAATCCGGAGAGAAATCTCAGTATGAGGTTTGTGCTCAGCAGGGTTATTCCGTTTATCCACCCTAATCAAGCCACCCTAACGTAAAATAAGTTAAATATATTCTTTATTTTTAATACAGTAAGGTAGTATACATCTGAAGGTGAACTTTTTAGGGTAGACAAACGTAATATCCCGCTCATGAGTGGGATGCATATAGGCTGTTATTTAAACTAACTGTTTATTAATACCTCTGCTAAAATTCTGGACTTGACAAATCCTAAAAGCGTTTAATCGCCTTAACAAACTTGTAGACGACGAAAAACAAGTTTCCATTGAAAGCTCCTTCAACATTGGGCGTTTTCGAAAAGTATTTATTCATAACTATTCATTCATTAGATTCTATCTAACGTCTACTGCTGAACACAGTCCCCCGGCCTCCACACTGGCTTGTTGGTAGTACAATAAATATAAAAGAGACGTTTTAATTTTCTAAATTATACTTTGGATATCCCGCTTTGATCTTAATAGGAAAATGTCTAAACACTTAGTTTCACTGTTTACTTTTTGTATAAAACGTGAAGGCAGTTTACTTACATAAATTTCACAAGGTCAAACAACCAGAATCGGAACAATTATTTGTAGGCCATACAAATACTACTTGTTCCGTGCGGGATTCGAATCCGCGTACCTCAGCGGCGCAACTCATTTCTAAGCCACTGCGCCACGGAGCCGTCAAAAATTTATTTTACTATTTACTTAAAATGTAGATTATTCCATTTATATTTAAATTATAAAATATATGTGCGTAGAAATTGCATAATATAATTCCTCGCTCTCCATTTCATTTTTGACTACCAGACGCCCGGATGTCCACCCCATTTATTGTCGACATACCATGCATTCGAACCAAAAGGTTTGCTTCGTTGTTCACGATGCGTACAACAAAGGAGTGGAATATATAACTAGCATCCGGCTTTGCATCCAATTACAATGTGTGTGTCTTTAAGGCAAGAGTGAATAGGCTTTTTAAGCCAAGAATGCGCTTTGCTATCTTTGGCTGCATCACTACTCACCAACAGATGGAATATTAATCAAGCACTAGTTAACACTTTCACTGTCCAGTTTTCAAACACAATAGTTCTTACTAACAATAGCAATGACCTATATGTAGTGCACTGGACAGCGAAAGGGTTAAGAATAGTTAAAAAATAATAAATACAGAAAATCCATAGATTCATGATCCTGATTATGCTTTGTAGCGTTCTTTAGGGGAGGCCTATGTTCAGTGGACTTGTTACCGTTACCGTTACAGCTTAGTAAAGCCCACTGCTGAACATAGGCCTCCCCTTACATTCCCTCATAAGGGGGATTACTTACCATAGTTGCCACGCTTGTCAAGCGAGTTGGCAACCGCAGTTTTTTATTTTTAGTCGTTATTAGGAAAATGCTGCTGCCAACCTCCTTATTTGTTTCCCTCTGTCGCCTGTTACGGCACCCACGGGATGATATGGGGTAGTGGATATTCTTACATCGGAACACGGTGCAGTGGACTTCTGACAGGCAGTAATGACGATGTCTATGTGAGAACACATTCGTTACTAACTTGAACAATCTTTGAGCCCCATTTAATTACAATGTACCTATTGAACATTAAAACTACTCGATAGAGCTCGTTCTTGTTCAATCTAACCACTGATAAATTGAGAGCTTACTTCACAGTCATTGCGGTTATACAGGCGATGTCACTGCGATCATTAGCTAGCTAGTGCAGCGACAGGACAGATTAATCCTTCAAGATAAAGTTTGTATTCATGTATTGAATAGGCGAAGTTTAATAGAATGATTTATCAGTATTGAAAGAAACCGTTTGGAATATTAGATGCTGTCTGTAATTGTAAATGTGTATTATTCTTATTACGTTTTTAAGTACAGTGAAAATTGTAACAAACAAATCTATTGTTACTAAGAAAGATTATCTCTATCGTAATCAACGTTATAGTCCATTATAAGTCCACTGTTATATTGTTACCATTATGCTGCTATTTTTTGACTGTCTCGTTGGCTTAGTGTACGCAAAAGTGGCTGCTGATCGTGAGGTCGCGGATTTGAATTACGGGTCGCGCAATAAATCAGTTATTGAGTTTTCTGTCAAGAAATTCTTTGTAACAGCCCAGAGTCAGGGAGTGGGTGGTGTTTCACCACGGTGTCTCGGAAAACACTTGAAGTCGTTGATACTGCATCTGATCTCCCTACGGTTGTGACAGATTGCCGTTACATCATACTACTATCTATACATACTATGAGAGTGAGTCGAGCACTATAACCCTGTCCTACGACGACGACTTACTCGTATCTCCGTTGAGATAGGCCGTCGTGACCGCATTACGGTCTGGGGGACATTATTATTTTTTATTGGTATTTGACGTTCGTAGCCTGTGAAATTTGTTTTTAATGAATACTGGTAACACTATTGACATTACTAAAATTCTCTTAACCGTAACACCAAGTAAGCTTGGATACTTGTGTTAAGAGAGTCTTACCACAATAGTCGAATGGCGGATTTGAACCCACGACATTCTAAGTTTGCGTACACCCGTTATCATGAGGGTATTGTGGCTTTTGTAACTTCTCTTTTTGTTTTTCTACCGACTTCAAAAAGGAGACGGTACTCAATTCAACTGTAATTTTTTAATGTGTGTTACCTCATAACTTTTTACTGGTTGAACCGATTTCGATGATTCTTTTTTTATTTGAATGCTTGTACTTCACATGTAGTCCCATATGCATTTGATCCAGGTCTGACCAATAGTTTTTGAGATATTCTTAACAATTTATAGTGAAGTAGGTTGTACAAAAGTTTTAAATTTAAATTATGTCACTTGGGTAATATAACTTTGCTAACTCTGTAAATATTAGACTTTCATCAATAATTATAAAAGTTTGCGTTGTACGATAGCTAAATAAGCAGAATGAAGTAACCGAGCTGTGTACATTAAATTAATTAACAATCCGCAAAATTCAGAATGTTGTTTATGAAATTCAAAATGTATACGATCATTAAAATGGACGAATATTGCTTATCAATTCATATAATTTTGCTGGCTGGGTAATAAATTTCATAGTACATCAGTACAATGAGTTAGATAGCCGCCGACACCTTTAAAATTGATAATGATGTTAGAAATACGTTAAAAGGAAATTATTAAAAATATATAATACTAGCTGTTCCCCGCGACTTCGCCCGCGTGTAATTTAGGTTACTCCTTATAACTACAGCTAGTGAAAGTCCCATCAAAATCGGCAAAACAGACTTTTTTGTTATAATTACCGTATATACTTTCATATACATTCAGTGAAAAGCTGTTATTTTGGCTTTACAAACAGACACTCCAATTTTATTTATTTGTATGTATAGATGTATAGATAGTAATGAAATAGCGTAACGTAGTACACATTTAGCATGGCTTGAATACAATTAGATTATACAGTAACACGTGCCGGTCACAATCACACATTTAGTGTAATGCGTTGGACGTTATTACGTAAAACCAAAATAGATTACGTATGCAAACCACCAACAAAACCGCTTATCACGATCTACCCTGGTCAGCTTCACAAGAACAGAATCACAACAAACAACCTGATCTGGCTAAAAATTGGATATTGAATGATTTCGACGGAACCCTTAACAGCTCTCCTACGTTGCATACTCGACGACGACATACATACATACATACATACATACGACCCACTCGGTTTCGAGTTGTACCCTCATTTCAATTCATCTCCTTATATTTTCTACCTATTATCTCTGACAGTGGTTTATTTCTATGAAAAATGTTTCATTTCAGAGAGCGTTGGCGTAATGTCCCGTGCCTGTAGTGGCGGTTAAGAATATCCACTACCCCATATCTTCCCGTGGGTGTCGTAAAAGGCAACAGTGGGAAACAGGCAGGATATGGGCAGCAGCATCTTCCTGATAACAGCAAAATTACAACAAAAACTGCGGTTGCCTACCCACTCGCCAAACATGGCAAATACCCCCCATGATGAGAGTACGAAAGAGATGGCCCCCAGTCCCCGGCGGCCCCGCTATTCCTGGCTACGGTGGCGACCATGGTAACGGCGGGGCAGGGGGTGCTAAGAATAAAGTATAGGGTGACCTCCCACTAGATGGAGTGACGACCTGGTAAGACATGCAGGAAGTCGATGGAATAGAATAGAATAATTTTTTATTCAATATTGATTATTACATAATACTTATTGAAAGTCATTTTTTATTTACCACTGGTTCGGAAAATACCTCAGTCCTGGGAAGAACCAGCAAGATGGATGCAGGTGGCTCAGGACCGTGCCTTGTGCCTTGGGGGAGGCCTATGTTCAGCAGTGGACTTATAAAGGGCTGTAATGATGATGATGATGATGGAGTAATGTATAAAGCAGGCAAGAGTCCTTAGCGTCATTTTAATGTGTATTGTTGTAGTATATGTTGGGCGGTGAATGACGTCGTGAACTCCACGACTGAAATAAATAAAAAAAAATTCGAGTCTAGATCAGCCTATGCCTTACAGATGTTTGAACCGCGTGTAAGCCTATAAAGGTGTTTATTATGCTTCCACTGATTTTTTGTGATAGAGCCACACTGTAGTTGTCATATAACTGCACTACGAATGAGTCCGCTCAAACGTAGAGGTGGTCGTCTCCACTCAGAATACCAGCGTAAATTATCAGTGCAATACTGCTGCGTCTCTTCTAGTTAGTGATGAAAATCGGAGACCCCTACTGCTGGTAACAAGGCATTCTGTCTAAGTTTTTGTCCGTGTTTGGCTCAATCTGAGTAGAATCGTGTTCTTACAGAATACCAGCCTAAAATAGCTGCTTAATTCTGCTGTAATTCGTATGGTGAGTGTATACTTTATAGAGTAAGGGTGCCAAATGACCAAAATGTCCACCTGATTGTAAGTGCATCCTGTGGCCCATACGTCTACATCTATCCTCGATTAAAAATCAAAACGTAGATATATTGTCACCCCTCAGGGCTAAGACGGTATGCCCCTTTACCAGTAAAAAGGATTTTTACTCGGGACTCGGGACTCGGGATGTAAACACCAGCACACTTAAAAAGAAGTATAACTTTGCCTCCAGGTCCTTCAAAAGAGTTATTGCCAAGGCAAAGTAAGAGCACATAGGCAGAATTGGCGAGAAACTAGTTCGTCTTCCTTCGGGAACCCGTGCATTCTGGTCTCTCGCCAAAGCTGTCCGAGGGAATTTCTGTAAGCCACCACTACCATCTCTGCACAGAGAGGACGACTCACTGGCCTAAGATGCAAAAGACAAAGCCGACTTTTTAGGCTCCCTTTTTGCGTCCAACTCGACCTTTGATGACGGGAAGAAAACACCGCCGACCATCCCGCGGTGTGAGTGCTCCATGTCGGATGTGCTGTTCTCACAGCGCTCGGTTCGCAAAGCACTTCTCTCCCTAGACATCCAGAAGTCGAGTGGGCCTGACGGAATCCCCCCAATTGTGCTGAGGACGTGTGCTCAGGAGTTGGCACCGGTCCTAACGCGTCTTTTCCGGTACTTCTACTCCCAAGGCGTAGTCCCGAATTCATGAAAGACAGCTTTTATCCACCCGATCCCTAAAAAAGACGACCGCTCAGACCCGTCTAACTATAGGCCTATCGCGATCACCTCCTTGTTCTCCAAAATAATGGAATCCATTATTAACTGCCTGCTCATCCGGTACCTTGAGGATCACCAGCTGATTAGTGACCGCCAATATGGTTTTCGTCGGGGTCGATCAGCTGTGATCTTCTGGTCTACTTGACCCATAGATGGGCGGAGGCAGTAGAGTCCAAGGGGGAGGCATTGGCCGTTAGTCTGGACATTGCGAAGGCCTTCGATTGGGTTTGGCACAAAGTGCTTCTTTCGAAGCTCCCTTCCTATGGGCTTCCCGAGAAATTGTGCAATTGGACACCAGCTTCCTTGCAGATCGGAGCATCAAGGTCGTTGTAGACGGTGCATGTTCTGACTACAAGCCTATTAACGCTGTGTTTCACAAGGCTGTGTGCTATCACCAACGCTGTTTCTTCTGCATATCAATGATATGTTGCTAACTGGTAGCATTTATTGCTATGCGGATGACAGCACTGGTGATGCTCTATACACCGGCCGTGCCAAAATTTCTCGGGAAAACGTCGCCGAGTACCGGAACAAACTTGTGTCTAAAGTCGAGTCTTTGCTGGACAAAGTTTCGGATTGGGGGCGACTAAATCTAGTCCAGTTTAATTCTCAGAAGACAAAAGTTTGCGCGTTTACCGCTAAAAAGAACCCCTTTGTCGTATCTCCTCAATTTCAAGGCACTCCCCTTCTTGCCGCAGCCAGTATCGGTATCCTCGGAGTCGACATATCGAGTGACGTGCAGTTTCGTGGTCACTTGGAAGAGAAGGCCAAATTGGCCTCTAAAAAGCTTGGCGTGGTCGGCAGAGCGGGACAGTATTTCATGCCGGCACACCGCCTTTAACGTTACAAGGCGCAGGTTCGGCCTCACATGGAATACTGTTCCCATTTCTGGGCAGGGGCTCCCCAGTGCCAGCTCCTTCCACTTGACCGCATCCAACGGCTCGAATCGTCGACGACCGAGCCCTTTCCGATCGGCTCGATTCATTGGCACTGCGAAGAGATGTTGCATCCCTTTGCATTTTCTTTCGCATCTACCACGGGGAGTGCTCTGAGGAATTGTTTGGATTAATCCCAGCCACCAAATTTCACGAACGCACATCGCGGCAGAACTCCCGATACCATCCACACCTTCTGGATGATTGGCGGTCCACCACTGTGCGATTTAGAAGATGTTTTCTTCCTCGCACGATTTCCTTGTGGAATCGATTACCATCAGCGATTTTTCCGGACCGATACGACTTAGGGACCTTCAAGAAAAGAGGGTACTCCTTTTTAAAAGGCCGGCAACGCATCTGCAATTCCCTCCCTGGTGATGCGGTTGTTCATGGACGGCGGTAGTCACTTACCATCAGGTGAGCCGCATGCTTGATTGCCCCCTCTCCTATAAAAAAAAATTAAATAGAAGAAAAAATATAAAAAAGTATAGTAACACCGCCAGTGTTACTATACTTTTTTATATTTTTTTAATATAGTATAAGGGTGACAAACTAGCACACATTCTACCTGATGGTAAGTGGTTGCCGTGGCCCATAGACATCTACATCTATCTTCGTGCATCAGCTGCTATTTTACCGTGATCCTTCCCAGGTTGAGCCGAACAATTCTTTAAAAAAAAAATCTTATAGCACAGGGTATTATTATTGGGGTGCGAAGTCAGAAGTCCTCCACGTGTGCCTGGTAGTTGCGGGTCCCTCTCGATACGTCTGGAGGGAAGAGCAGCTACTGGGCCGGTGCACCCTGGGCGCGGCAGTAATCTTCCTCGAGAAATGAGAAGAAATTCCTATTCCTTGGGGAATGTTACTGCCGCGGCTAATTATTCTGACATGGGTGGGGTCCGTCTCGGACCAACGGTGCGTTCCTCTGCGTGACCCTCTGATCAGCAGAGGGCATAGCAGAGGAGTGAGGGCGGGCTCGGTGTGCACTTACCCTGCCTCCGGGCAGACAGTGAAGGATCCATCCTTTGCTGTCACCGCCGGTCTCGTAATCCCATCGAAGTGTCGTGGATCATGTCTCGCGGCTTTGATAGGGACCGAGGGTCTTGGCTTAACCGCCCGGACCGCGAGGGAGAAAACCTCTATAAAAAGTTACTCCGAATCTCAAGCGGCGACGCACCGCGAGGGGATGGATGGCTGACGGGGTTCTATGAACAAATCAGTCGATAGTGCGCTCCTCGCCAGGGTACCTGCAGACCCCCTGGCGAGTAATAAATCCTCTAAATCTGCTTACCTTGGTAAGGGGTCACTGCCAAGGTGGACTTTTAATTACTCCCATACTCGTGGGTACAAAAATGGAAAAAGAAAACAAAAAAACCAATACCGCCGGCAACGGCAACGTAGAGGAGAGGAGGAGCGATGCGGGGACAGAGTCCGACGCCGCATCGAGCAGCGTGGGAGGCTCAGAGAGCTCCCGACGCGTGGAGCCTGGGACCGCGGAGACCAGTAAGTTCTTCCGCAAGCGGTCCAGGCGGGATGGCGACCAGGGGTCGTCAGCCGGTGAAGAGGAGGCTTCGGCCCGGAAAATCCCCACCAACAGGCGGGGCGGGCTAAGAGGCAAGGGGAGGGGGCCCTCTGACAATCAGAGGGCCGAACAAGCGGCAAAGCATGCCGAGGAGGGGCGCCACCCGGGCGATACGGCTCGGGTATCAGGTGAAGAGACGGATGCGACTGGCGGCTCCGAGGTGGAGCGTAAGGCCAGATTCGTAAAGGAGGTGGAGGCCGCGATCAAGGTCGTGGCCCACAAACAAAAGGCCTCCTCAAAGTTAAAGGCCATTCCCGCGGCCTCCGCCTCCATCATGGCGGCTGCGGAGGCCAACTTTGTTGGGGCCGAGCCTAATGAGAACGAGGTAGCGAAGCTGCGGGCGGACGTAGCCCGCCTGACGTCCGCAATGGAGACTCTCCAGAAGGAGAACGAGAAGCTCCGCGCAGACCTGGCCAGTCTACGTGAGCCTGCCTGTCGCGCGGCGCCCCAGACGCAGCGCCCAAGCCAGCCCGTGCCGGTGGAGAACCAGGTTCTGAACCTGGTCCGGCAGGAGCTGGCTGCCTTCCAGCACCGGTTCTCCGTGCTGGAGGGCATCGTCCTGCGCCCCCCCCTAGGGGCAAACAAGACGGCGGCGAGGCCGGCAACGGTCTCGTACGCGGCGGCCACAGCCGCCGCATCCAGGCCGGGGCCGTCCAGCCAGCCCTCGGGCGGGGCTGCAGTTGCCCCTCCCTCCCCTGAAAAGCCGGCTCCGGCAAAACCGGTACCGGCTGAACCGGCTCCGGCTAAGCCGGCGACGGGAAAGAGAGGCAAGGCGAAGGCGAAAAAGGGCAAGGCGGCAGCACAGGGGGTGGCTGCGACAGCCCCAGTGCCTGCGGCGAATGTGCCAGCGCCAGCGGCAAGCCAGCTGCCGCCGCCGCCGCCGCCCCCCCGGCTCCCTACACCTCCCGCGGCTGAAGCCGGTTGGCAGGTGGCCGGGGATAAAAAGAAGGGGAAGAAGGCAGCCAAAAAGGCCAAAGAGCAGGAGCGGCAGCGCCAGTTTAGGGCGCGCAAGATCGCGGCTAGGCTCCGCGCCCCGAACACCGCAGCTGTAGTGATTACACTACAGCCGGACGCGGAAAAGAAGGGCGTTACCTACCGCGATCTGCTCGCGAAGGCGAAAGAGGCGGTGGATCTCGAGGAGCTCGGGATCACCGGGGGCCTCCGGCTCAAAGTCACCCAGACGGGGGCCCGTATGCTGGAGATCCCCGGGGACTCCAGTGGCGCGACCGCGGACGCTCTGGCTGCGAAGCTCAGAGCGTCCCTGGACGCGGACGAGGCCCGAGTGTCCAGGCCCGTCAGATGCGCAGACCTGCGCATCATGGGTCTGGACGACTCGGTATCGGAGGAGGAGTTGGTGGCCGCCGTCGCCAGGTCCGGGGGGTGCACTACTGACCAGGTCAGGTCAGGCGCTATACGCCCGGACCAACAGGGTATGCATGCCGCCACGGTGTGCTGCCCTGTTACGGCGGCCAAAACCATAGTGGAGGGCCGAAGGCTTCTGGTGGGCTGGGTCTCAGCGCAGGTTAAGCTGCTGGAGCCCAGACCTCTGAGGTGCTACCGCTGTCTCGTGGGACATCACGTGTCAGTGAAATGCGCCTCGGAGGTTGACCGCAGTGGCCTTTGCTTCCGCTGCTGTCAGCCCGGACACAAATCGGCGACCTGCTGCGCCACGCCGCACTGTGATGCATGTGCGGCGACCGGCAAGCCAGCCGATCACTGGGCCGGAAGCAGGGCCTGCGTGCCACCCGCCAAGGCCAAGGCCGCGGGTAGGGGAGGGCCCTCCTCAGCCGCCACCGCCTCTATGGCCACCGCCGCAGCCGCAACTGCCGCCGCCGCCACAACTGCCGCCGCCGCCGCGACACCGACGCCCGCAGAGGGGCGCCCCGTGGAGGAAGCTGAAATGGAATGCCTATAACGGCCCCATTAAGCTTCCTCCAGGCGAATATCAACCACTGCGCCTGCGCTCAGGATCTGTTGCTCCAGAGCATGGCGCAGTGGTCGATTAACATCGCTGTGGTCGCTGAGCCGTATTTTGTCTGGCCTAGGGATGACTCGGTGGCGGACCTTAACGGCTCAGTGGCCATCATTTCTTCGGCCGCCGCCGGTACCCCCGACCCTTGAAGGTGTCAGGAGGGGTCAGGGGTGCGTAGCAGCACGGTTCGGGGAGTTCGTCGTTGTGGGGGTGTACTTCTCCCCGAACCGATCTCTCGCCGAGCTCCATAACTCTCTTGCAGAGCTGAGAGCAGTCGTCGTCGGAAGCTATCCCCTCCCCGTACTTGTCCTCGGGGACTTCAATGCCAAGAACTTGGCTTGGGGTTCTCGTCGTACAGATGTGCGGGGTAGGATGGTGGAAGACTGGGCTCTGGAGACAGGCCTGGTCGTCCTAAATCGGGGTTCTGTCCCCACGTGTGTGCGGATGCGGGGCGAGTCGGTGGTGGACATTTCGTTCGCTAGCCCCGCTCTGTCGCCGCGTGCCATTGACTGGCGAGTCATGGAGGGGGTGGAGACCTACTCCGACCACCGGTACATCCGGTTTGACGTCTCCACCCAGCCCTCGAGCGCGCCAGTCCAACAGGCCCCGAGTGGTCCGCGTTGGGCGCTGAAGCAGCTGGACCGGGAGCTCCTCCTGGAAGCCTCGATCGTGCAGGCCTGGGTGTCATCACCGGATAGGCCTGCCGACGTCAATGATGAGGCAGGGTGGTTCCAGGAGGCCATGTCCGAGATATGTGACGTGGCAATGCCCCGCGTCCGGCCAGGAAGCGCCCGGCGTCAGGTGTATTGGTGGTCGCGTGAGCTGACGTGTCTGCGCGAGGCTTGTGTCGCCGCGCGGCACCTGTACGCCAGGCATCGCAGGCTCCGCATTCGTCCACCGAATGCGGCAGCCATTGAGGCGGAGCTGTACGAGGGATACAGAGCGGCGAAGACCGCCCTCCGGGAGGCTGTCCTGCGGGCCCGGGATCGGGCCCGTGAGGAGATGCTGGAGACTCTCGACAGAGATCCGTGGGGGCGCCCTTACAAGATGGTGCGGGATAAACTCCGCACCTGGGCCCCCCCGCTGACGCAGAGTCTCCGGCCTCAGCTCGTGGAGGACGTGGTGAGCGCTCTGTTCCCTGCGCGAGGGGAACATCCGCCCCCGCCTATGGCTCCGCCACCTGCGGTGCCGGAAGCGGACCACCAGGACGACGACGACGACATCCCGGAAGGGACCGGGGTAGACCTGAGAGTGGCGGTACGTAGGCTCAAGGCCAGGAATACCGCCCCAGGACCCGATGGCTTGCCTGGCAAAGCCTGGGTCCTGGCCTCGGAGGCTCTCGGGCCCCGACTGGAGGGGCTCCTAAGCGCATGCTTGGAGAGAGGCCAATTCCCGCTTCGTTGGAAGACGGGGAAGCTGGTCCTCATTTGGAAGCCGGGGCGCCCTGCGGACTCTCCGTCCGCATACCGGCCCGTGGTGCTGCTCGACGAGGTGGGCAAGCTCTTTGAAAGAGTCATTGCAAACCGCCTCGCCGAGCACCTTGCGGGGACGGGGCCGGATCTTGCGGAACACCAGTTTGGTTTCCGCAAGAGGCGCTCTACGGTGGACGCCATCATGCGCGTGAGAGCCCTCACGACGGGGGATGCAGTGGCCAGGGGGAGGGTTGTTTTGGCGGTGTCTCTCGACATCGCCAACGCCTTCAACTCCATGCCCTGGAGCTGCATTAGGGAGGCACTCCGGTATCACCGGGTGCCGACCTATCTCCGTCGTATAGTCGGGGACTATCTGACGGACAGGGCCGTCATCTACCCCGGTCGCAACGGTGAGTGGAACCGGCGAGAGATGTCGTGCGGTGTCCCACAGGGTTCGGTTCTGGGGCCGCCCCTGTGGAACATCGGTTACGACTGGGTGCTGCGCGCCGACCTCCCTACCGGCGTCAGCGTAGTTTGCTACGCTGACGACACGCTGGTACTGGCACAAGGGGGGTCGTACGAGGCGGCGGCGGAAACTATGACACGCGGGGTTGCGATAGTCGTTGAGAGGATCCGGCAACTGGGTCTCGAGGTGGCTCTGCACAAGTCCGAGGCCATGCACTTCCATGGTCCTCGGAACAGGCCACCACCGGGATCCTCAGTGATGGTAGGAGGGGTATCCATCGGCGTCGAGTCGACGTTGAAGTACCTAGGACTCGTCCTCGACGGCCGATGGAACTTCGTTGAGCACTTCCGACGTTTGGCTCCCAAACTGGAACGGACCGGGGCTGCCTTCAGGCGGCTCCTGCCGAACCTGGGGGGGCCAAACGCCTCCTGCCGGAGGCTCTACGCGGGGATCGTGAGGTCCATGGCCCTTTACGGGGCCCCGGTGTGGGCGCGTGGTTTGGCGCGGCTTGCCGTCCACCACCTAAACGCGCCCCAAAGGGTGGTTGCCGTAAAGATGGTTCGCGGCTACCGCACGATCTCCCGCGAGGCGGCGAGCCTCCTTGCCGGATTGCCGCCATGGGATCTGGAGGCGATAGTCCTCGCGCGCCTGCACGAATGGCGCGCGGAGGCACTATGCCGGGGGGAAACCCCGCTGCCGCGGCAAGTTGTCGCGCAGCGGACAGACTTCCGGCGTGATCTTATGGCGACATGGAGAGAGCGACTGTCGCAACCCCGTGCTGGGCACGCCACTATAGCGGCGATAAGACCCCTCTTTGAGGAGTGGCTTGAGAGACGCCACGGCGTCCTCACCTTCCGCCTGACGCAGGTCCTCACCGGACACGGTGTGTTCGGGAGGTTCCTGCACCGAATCGGGCGGGAGGAAACGCCCGGGTGCTCCCACTGCGAGGATCGACCGGAGGACACGGTGGAGCACACCGTGGAGGTGTGCCCTGCTTGGGCGGAGCACCGCCGTGTCCTCGTAGCGGCGATAGGCGGCGGCGACCTCTCGCGTCCGGCCCTGGTCGAAGCCATGGTCCGGAGCGAGACGGAATGGGATGCCGTCACCACCTTCTGCGAAGCAGTGATGCTAGCGAAGGAGGTGGCGGAGCGGGAGAAGGAAAGAGCAACAGCTTTCCTTCCCGGCCGCCGCGGGAGACGCCCCGGGCGTCGGGGGCTACGTCGTGGCCCCCGGCCACCGTAGGCGCGGGCCTGTGGACGGCGAGCAATGGGTAGCTCGCCGTCCGTCCGTCTAACGACGACAGGCCGTGTCGACGGCGCGTTTTGTTCCACGCGCGCCTCAAAGAGCTGTCAGCAGCGTGAAGGGGCCCGCAAGGGCCGACGCCTGCCGGGGCTGCGGGCTGTTCGAAAGAGATACCGCGGCTCCGGAACGTAAGGGCACTGAAGGAACACGGATGGTTTTTAGTCAGTAAAAGTCTGACACTCCCTTCCGCTCCACCCAGAGCGAAAGGCGTCATTTGATGATTTTCCATCCGCAAAAAAAAAAAAAAAAAAAAAAAAAAAAAAAAAAAAAAAAAAAAAAAAAAAAAAAAGGGTATTATTATTATATTAAAGCACCATTTATACTCTTTGTTACGGCCAGCATCTGCTTATCTAACAGTAGAGTCTCCCGGGCCCATAGAGGAAGAACCTACAAGCAGATGTTGGTCGGGCCTCCTACAGGCCAAAGGTGGAAAGTTTCTAATTACAATAAACAATCAAGGGGGCGCGTTCTATTCTATTATACCGAGCTTACTTACCTCTATCCAAGGCGACTGGTTCCTCAGGATTCGGTCAGGTCGCATGTGGTTGTATAGTGCTAGGAAAGTAAGGGTCAGTGATGTGTATCTGGGTGTCGCTGGTAGTGTTATTGACCTTATTAGACCGTTATCCTCTGCAGCAGTTCGGACCTCAGCACCACTCCCACTGCGCGGCTCTGTCCGCAGTCACTTTCTTCGTTTTCTACGATGACAGTCCATTAACTTTGTCGTACGATTAACTACCTTACAGAATCCACTAACTCTTGTTTGTTATAACGCTTAACACGCGACACCGGATTAAAGGTCACTACCGTTTCGCGTAGCAACAGTTATTTCTAGAATATCAAATACCGCACTAGTAGCTAATACAGTCGAATCCACTTATATACGGATTCAGCGTTAACCAAAAATAAGTCCCGGGAGACGCTCTCTGCAAGTAAGGCGCGTTACGTTCCTAGACCGTATGTTTACTAGACCCACGTAAAACTAGTCCGCGTTCCCTACAAAAATTGACGCTCCTTACAACTTTAAATGAAAACGACTTTAAAAAGGATAATCACAAGCATAAGAAAGTCTAAGAACAAGTAGGTAGCTTGCTATAAAACTCTTACGTTTTAGATGAAACAGAGAACGAAACATTTGCTGATTATAAACCAAGCAAAAAATCTTTCTCAATAAAGGTTGTATAAGTTTAATATTATATAAGTTTATGATTTTATTGTAATTTTAATAAGATATGTTGGAAAATGCTCTTAACGTACCCTTTGTAGTTGAGTTAACAATTAAGTTAAAGAGAAAACAATTGTTTTTAGATGTTGGTTGATTCAACTTCCATTCCAATTCCATACTATCTGCCTACGTAAATGAAGAATGTTTTTAATACTGTTTTAATTTAGATTCAAGTCACGTTCGGGTTGATTGTTTGTTTTTTGTTGCCGAAATCTTTCTGCACAGACGGATCTTTTTCGATAATGTATAAAGGATACTGTAATGACATGTTTCCTGATGCTACAATATTCCATTCTATGTTCTCACGCAAAGAAAAATAACTCTAATAAAGATTTTGGATTTAATAAAGAAACATAGAATACTTATAAGTTACAGTGTCATTGTTCTTATGCATTAAAATCTAATTAACAAGTATATATGTAGCATCACAGAAAATCTCCGTGACTAAAATATTATTTCATGTTGAAAATTGGGCCATATCGAATCTAATTTTCATTAAGGAGCGAGTATGGCCGATGTATCCACCATCAACCTAAGCGCCAGTGTAATGTTATCTAATTTTATGATACGAATTAAAATTTGAAGCTATGCTTGAGCCAAATTAGGCTATACTTGGGACTTCGTTAACACATTACTTGTAATGAAATGATGACTACGATAAAATATTTCAACAATCTGAATTTTACGCTAGCAGTATCTTATATTTAACTACTTCGAGTCACTTTTTTATATGACAGGGTGACAAACGAGCACACAGTCTACCTGATGGTAAGTGGTTGCTGTGACCCATAGACATTCACATCTATCCTCAATAAAGAATCAAAATGCAGATGCGTTGTCACCCGTCAGGACTAAGATGGAATGCCTCTTTTCCAGTAAAAAGGATCTCCGGTTCTCTACACACACCATACAAAACACAGCAGGATTAAGCTGCTATTTTACGCTGGTATTCTATGAGAGCGTGGTACTTCCCCGGTCGAGCCGACCCATTCGTATTACAACCATACTACTAATATAGCTGCAGCATGGCTCTGCCACGTACAATCACTTTTTAATTTGACGGCTCCGTGACGCAGTGGCTTGGCAATGAGTAACGGTGCTGAGGGCTGCGGGTTTGAAACTCGCACGGAACAAGTATTTGTATGACCTACAAATAATTGTATCGAGCTGTTTGTCTTTGTGAAATTTATGTGCGCAAATTGCCTCCACAATACAGGAGGAAAGCCTAGAATGTATTATGGGGTAACCCTTTTTTTAAAAGAAGGTTTTATGGTTTAGGGCAGGGGTCGGCAAGAAGTTTTAGGTGGGGTCCGCATACTGTGGGAAAATTTTAACGAAGTCCAAAAAAACCAACTGATAATAATTAAGTGCTACCTATGTATTATTTTGATTTCAAATCAAATTCTGAATTATAAAACACAAGACCTAAAATTATTCTGAGTAACTACACCGACGGTCTTGAGCCAGTTTTTATAGTTTGGTTCTCGAGAGGAGCAGCAAATTTAAAGTGTGTCTTCTGGGTGAGCGTCCGTTAATCTTAGACGATACTTGTTTTTCTAAAAATTCATCTTTGTGCAAGATGTTTCACATACGTTTATCGAGCCAAACATAAAACATAGTGACCAAATTTATAGCTAGTTTCTTGCAATTTTCATATTCTAAAAATTCTTCAGTGGTTACCGTTTTATACATTTGCAAAGACACTACTTCTTTCAAATCAATTATCTCCATTTGAAGTGATGGCTTTGGCAGATTAAACAACTTGGCAGCCACATCTGTCCATTCTGCCGCTACATCAACTTCAAATGGCGATTTAAGAAACGGAGATAGCTTGCTCACCTTTTTTTATAGGATAAGGGTGACAAACGAGCAAATAGTCCACCCGATTGTAAGTGGTTGCTGCGGCCCATAGACATCTACATCTATCCTCTATTCCAAATCAAAATGTAGATGCGTTGTCACCCGTGAGGACTAAGATGGAATGCCTCATTTTCAGTAAAAAGGGCCTCCGGCTACCTTCACTCACCAAGCGAAACGCAGAGGTAGACCTCTACTTCACGCTGGTATTCTGTGAGGTCGTGGTACCACCCCGGTTCGAGCCGGCCCATCCGTGCGACAGCAAAAGCTGCCGCGTGGCTCTACCACTGTTGATGACTTCTGCAAAGTTTTGGAATCTTGTAGCAAATTCGTTCTTAAGATCGGTCAGAAATTTTACAAACACTGCAATGTCTTCTTCAGAGTTCTTCTTTTTATATTCAAAAATTTTCTGATCTCTGAATAATTTCCTTAAAAATGGTACGTAGTTCAATCTATGGATGTTTCGTGTGCGTAACAAAAATTTAAATTACATCAGTTATGACTAATTTGCACAAACACACACACACACAGGCTAGATAGGAAACTAATCAAACCATATCAGATGTAGATACTTGTAAAACAGGTTAACTAGGCAACTTAAAATAAAATAGGTACAAAGTTAAATTCTATGTGGCTTAAAAATATTACTTTAATTAAAAAAGGTATAATATACCTTATCTACGTATTAATTGATACTTGGTATGCAATACATTACAATATTTGGCGGTCCGAGGTTCGACCTTTCGCGGTCCGCAAACGGACCGCGGTCCGCCTGTTGCTGACCGATGGTTTAGGGTTTAAATTCAGTAACTAGGGGCGTTTAGCGTACATGCCGTAAACTCGGTCTTATATTAAAATGCAGAATAAAAAGGCCGTGATCATAACTATATTGTGTAGTGGCGGTATGAGACTGTAAGAATATATAAAACCTTTATTCTAAAGTGTCAAGCTACAGACGATAACGTCTTGTCACCAATGCATCATAGATTACTATATATATACCAAAGCATGTTAGCAAAACATGAATGTATTGAGGTATACCTTATGAAGTCTCATGTGCCAAATACATAGACTTATTTATACTACTGTGTAAAGTAATTTAGAAACGATACTGCATCAAGATTGTAAGGTGTCAATAATTTACATAGCATGCTTTCTTGCTAGAGTCTGCAAAAATACAAGAGCTTTGTGAACTTTTATTGCTCTGCCCTTAAATTTTTAGATTTTTTTTGTGCATAAGTATAGTTTCGACTTAGTTCCATCAGATTTTTGTGTTCATTTTTTCCGGTCATAACTTTATATTATATCCTATAACCCAACTATAAATGTAATAAACCTTAAAGTGTGGTGGCGATGTTTTAGAATCGATCACTCTTTATTGTTACGTGATTGTTGTAAGTACAGACTATGGGAAAAGGTGGAAAATATGTTATTACCTTCGATAGAAGAAAAAATATAAAAAAGTATAGTAACACCGCCAGTGTTACTATACTTTTTTATATTTTTTTAATATAGTATAAGGGTGACAAACTAGCACACAGTCTACCTGGTGGTAAGTGGTTGCTGTGGCCCATAGACATCTACATCTATCTTGGTTTGCGAACTAAGATGCATATGCGTTGTCAGTTGTGAGGACTAAGATAGAATGCCATTTGAACTACCTCTGAACCAGTGGTAATCAAACAAAAAATTGACTTTCAATAAGTATTATTTATAATCTACTCGTATATTGAATTAAAAAGTTTCTGTTTCTGTTTCTGTCTATTTCTGTTTCTTTTCCAGTTAAATCGGAACCGGTCCTCTACACTCACCATACAAAATACAGCAGCATTAAGCTACTATTTTACGCTGGTATTCTGTGAGAGCGTGGTCCTTCCCCGGCCGATCCGACCCATTCGTGCTACAAGTATACCATTAATATAGTTGAAGAATGGCTGTACCACGTAAAAAATATTCTATAAATATTAAGAATAACTCAAAAACTATTGGTTTGACCTTGATAAAATTCATTAATCATTCAATTCCAATCAAATGGGACCACACTAGAAGTGCCAGCTTTCAAATAAAAAAAGAATATTCGAAATCGGTTCACCCACTAAAAAGATATGAGGTAACACACATCAAAAAAGCATAGTCGAATTGAGTATACCGTCGCCTTTTTGGAAGTAGGCAGAAAAAATAGAATAATTTACCAACTTTCGTGTCATGTTTGGATTGTTGATGACTTTACTTTTTCATAAAAATAATGCCCAAATACTCAAACGCTGCTCAATTTTAAGATGCCGTTAAGTCTCGTGCTGTCTCTATCACTTTAAGTCAAAGTGACTGTGACAGCACGAGACTTAACGGCGACTTAAAATTGAGCAGCCTTTGAGTATTTGGGTATATGTGTATCAAACGTATATAGTTCACCTGATGGTAAGTGCATACTATTGCAAATAGACACTTATATCTGTTCTGACCACTGTAAGGTATTTTTTATAGTATTCTGTGAGGGCGTGAACTTTCCCCGGCTGAGTCAACCCAATTGTGCTCTATAATATGACTGCAGCGTGGATCTAGCACGTTTAAAAATATGATAGACGGAAAATGTCTTTTCATCGTAATATTATATTAATAATTTAAAAAAAATCTATTGATTGCTATATGAATCTATTGAATTTGGTATCTTTGCTGTTTTAACTTAATAAAAATTTAATTTAGGGTTTTAATTATGTTGCGCGGAACTCTAATGCTTTTTTAAAATATAACTAGCCTAAGTTACTCCTTGTAATATCAGCTATCTGTGAGTGAAAGTGGTGTCGAAATCGGTCCAGTCGTTTTAGAGTTTGCCGGAAGAAACAGACAGATTTTTTAAAAAGAATTGTGTTTTTGTTATAAGTTTTTTTTTCATATGCATTTAGTAAAAATCTGTTATTTTGACATTACAAACAGACATTTCAATTTTATTTATTTGTAAGTATGTAAGGATAAATATCTACATACATACATATACTTAATTTCATAGATAAATACATATATAAAGTTATATTTCAGAAAATTGGATCTGTAAAGAACGTGACCTCCTTTTGAGAAGAGACTGCGTTTAAAGGCAAAAGACGTGATCTTGCGAATGAAACTTATCTGAATGAATCTTAATCTTCAGAGGTTCACAACGCACCTGTTGCCTCCTTTGTTTAAAGTTGTTGGCAGATATTGAAGAAACTTACAATAGGGTGGACTGTCAAATTGATTGCCTTTTTAATTTTATGAAGAAAAAGAAAGATAAAATATAACTGATATAAAAATGTACTTTGTTAATTAATTAAAAGGTGCTCGGTTTCGGAAGTTGCAGTTAAAAGTTCAAATGTTTATTATTTCATGTAACACGTAAAAATCTTCACATAAATATAGTTCGTTTGTGGTTCTAGTTTGTCTTATGTATATATTATATTATATTTAGAAGTTTCACTTAATTGTTGCAGTTTATATAGTTGTTAAAATATGTTCATTGTATTGAATATATACGGCGCACGCGATCTGTCACAAACTAACTTTTATTATTCTTTTGCTGCCGTTGTTTTAAAATATGCAAGCATAGTAAAATATTACAAAATACATATTGCACGGAATCGTCCAATAGCTTTACATACTATATTTTTAATTTTCAGTAATTTACTTCATGAAATAACGTGAATAATTCCAGCGAGTGTGTGTAATAAATCATTTATAAAGGGTAGATATTAACAAAAAATGCAATTCTACGAGTACCTTAAGCGTTTTAACATCGTAGTTTTCCCCGTGACCATGGGGACCGTATGTTATACATAAATAGACTCAATGAGAAATCTTTTCACTTACATTCTATAAAGTTAATCTAACGATTCAAATTTTTAATATTTGAAGATTTTAACAGTAGCACGTTCGTATTTTCCAATGAGTTCGAAAGTCTTTTTTTAACAATAGCGTATTGTGTTTATTTATCCAGAAAAATGACGCTGTAATAATAACCAAGAAAAAAAAGATAAAGTTATTATTGAAAAAGATAAAAAACGCCTTTGTAAAAAAATCAGTCAAAAATCTATAAGAGTGAAGTCACATTTCGGGTTGCAGTAGCGGCGCCTGAACCATGTTGTTGCAGCGTCCTACTAGTAAAAATCCTTAACATGACACACGACGTGATGCAATTCCACAAGGCAGTTTTTCGTAGGTCAGTTGTTTTTGGACTATTTTTAGTGGTATAGTATGAAATATTGAATTTCACAAATTGAGCTTACAAAAAATCGGCTTTCAGATGCAGTAAGATATCAGATATGATAAGTATAGGGCTGTTGTTGGAATACAAAAATAGGAACATGGAATTTTATGATTGTATATACAAACGCAATAAAAACGAAAGACGAGAATATGGTTTAATAAGTTTAGTTAATTATTTCCTTACCTCTATTTTCAACTTTTAAATAATTGTTTTGTAAAATAAGTTAAAAGCTAACAGCATTAAAGGCTTATTTTATTTAATAGAACCAGGCGTTACTTTGCGGAAATCAATTACATTAATGATGCTAAAATGAATTAGCTAAAATCCTTAGATTTTAATGACGATTAAATTAATTAGTCTAGAGCCCTCGAAGGTTACATCATATATATAGGATACATCATTTTATTAGAACGAAGTTCCTTATCACACGGTACGAATTTTACGGATGGGGCTATGCGAGAAAAGTGTGAGATTTTTGCACCACGACTCTCTTTCTATAGTACGAGCGAGATGGAATAATATCCATCTTCCTCTTGATTTTCTTATCTTGCCTTGAAATAAATATTATTTTAAATAACGCTTCATTATAACAGACGCCGGTAAATCACTTATTTGTATTAAATTATAAACGTGTTATATATATCAATAGTATATATATATATATATATATATATATATATATATATATATATGATTTGATATTGATATTCATATATACAACCGAGTGTTCCACAACACTCACGCATGTTTTTATAACTCAGATTTTAGCTCATAAATTTTTAAATCTTTAACCAGATTTTTTCTTATACAATTTCCGCAACTTTTTATTATAAGAGGGTATGAAAACACTCACTCACCTTCGATTTGCCGACGATATAGTCCTTATGGCAGAATCGCTGGAGGACCTAAGCACTATGCTCAATGACCTCAATAGTGTTTCCCAACGGATAGGTCTTAAGATGAACATGGATAAAACAAAGATTATGTTTAATGTCCATGTCACACCTATGCCGGTAGTTGTTGGGAACACTAAGCTCGAAGTTGTTGACGAGTATGTTTACCTGGGACAAATAGTCCGACTAGGTAAATCGTATAAGAAAACTTCGACCGAGAGGTCAATCGACGGATTCAACTCGGTTGGGCAGCGTTCGGGAAATTACGGCACATCTTCTTGTCAGGTATACCTCAAAACTTGAAAACGAGACTGTACACTCAGTGCGTGTTGCCAACGATGACATACGGAACTGAAACATGGTCGTTCACTGCTGGCCGGATGAGGAAGCTCAAGGTCGCTCAGCGAGCTATGGAGAGGGCTATGCTCGGAGTTTATGAGGATATCCGCAGTAGAACCAGAGTCACCGACATAGCCCAACGGATTAGTAAGCTGAAGTGGCAATGGGCCGCCAATATAGCTCGAAGAACCGACAACCGATGGGGAAGAAAGGTTCTCGAGTGGCAGCCTCGTACCGGCAGGCGAAGTGTAGGGCGTCCCCCCACTAGATGGAGTGAAGACCAGGTAAGATATGCAGGAAGTCGATGGATGCAGGTGGCTCAGGACCGTGCTTTTTGGCATTCTTTGGGGGAGGCCTGTGTTCAGCAGTGGACTTGTGAAGGGCTGTAATGATGATGATGATGATGAAAACACAAGAGTAATCATCAGGAATTGCTGAAAATCCATTACTGTTACCATAGATTTCCTCTTAGGGCTGATATTTGCCATAACTGACAAACTCTGCCAGCGGGTTGGCAACCACACTTTTTTATTTTTCGTCTTTACAGATATACTTAATCACTTATTAGGAAGACGCTGGTGCGCATCTAATTTCATAGGATAAGAGTGATAAGCGAGCACACAGTCCACCTAATGGTAAGTGGTTGCTGTGGTCCATAGATATCTACATCTATTCTCGTTTGCGAATCAAAATGCAGATGCGTATTCAACCGTGAGGACTAAGATAGAATGCCTCTTTTCCAGTAAAAGGGTATCCGGTTCTCTACATTCACCATACGAAACAACAGCATTAATTTTACTCTGGTATTTTTTGAGAGCGTGGTCCTTCCCCGGTCGAGCCAACCAATTTTTGCTACCACTATACAGTCAATATAACTGTAGCATTACTCTACCACATACATCTCCTGATATGTTTCCCACTGTCGCCTCTTACGACACCCACGGTATGATATGGGGTAGTGGATGTTCTTACACCGCCACTACACAATTAAGAAATCAGTTAAACCAGTTTACATTAAATCAATCAGGAAATCAGTTTATACGGGATGGCGATAAAGTTATCACATTAAATGAAAACACTTATCCTATATAATGTTCTTTGAACATAAACAACTAAAAAATATATAAAAATTACTATTCGTGTCGCAATAGCCCTTTTTTCGTTTTTTGCCTAATGACTTATAAACGGAAAAGTGTAGGTAAATAATTACCTATGTCAATACCGCATGAGCACTGCGTACCTGCCGCACCGTTGCCGCTTTTACATATGACATCTGGTCAGTAAAATAATTTTATCAAAGTGATTTATTTCGTGTCAATTTTTACGCTATTTTTTTTGTTTGAAAGATGCATTTTTTTATTTTTGGTAGAATAATTTATTTTATTATTTTAATCGACATAATATATGATCTTGTATATATTGCTGTGTTATTTAATGTGATAACCTAATCGCCACCCAGTATATATCAGTCATAATTAAATAAATTTTACATGTGGGCCGTTACGTGATTTTCGCGAAGCATGTGGTCACTGGTTTAAAAATAAAGGAGTGGTTATCTATTATAATAAGTACTTCAATGCAGTATGCGAAGAACACACGCTAATTGCCTGGTATTAAAATTCGATCTAGAAACTTGTATCCTAGAAATATATCGCACACCAAGTCAAACTAAAACAACAAAATTTATCGACTCCTTACATTCACTTCTCACTTGCTTAAAAAGCTTTAAAAATATTTTCCTCTGCGGTGATACAAATATTAACATAGTTGAGAACAGTTCTGACAAAAGACCGTATGATTACCTGAACATCCTGGCATGCCATGGTATGCTCCCAGGTCATACTTTGTCATCGCATGGACGTACATGTCTTAATCATATGATGCTTAAAACTAAAATGGAAACTCTCTGTTTCGCATTTGAAACATCCATCACTGATCACGAGAGTGTTGATATTAGTTGTAGACTAAAATCACGACTAATCACTTAAACAAAACTCATTACGTATTTGGCTTTGATAAACTTGATAAAGTTTTGCAAAAATTTAATTTCCAACCAATCCTTGAATGTAAAGTTCCTTATTTATAGACTGATCTTCTTGTATCGAAGTTATCCTCGGCCATTAATAATAATTCCAGCATGGTTTAAACAAGTAAAAGAAGTTTGGTTTCTAAACTATGGATAACTAAAAGGCTACTTCGTTGTATGAAGAACCGTGACAACTCATATTAAAAACCTAAACGAAATCCAGACTACAAGGATATTAAAACAACACATATCGAAACTTTTGCAATAATCTGCTCAAAAAAGCGAAAAGAATCTACGAAAAGCAGGAGATTGAAAAAGCCAAGGGTAATAAAATCGCTATGGTATGTTCTTAAAAGGATTATCGGCTCCAATACTATTCACTATAAGACTATTCATTGTCTCTCTTGTCGCCTAACAGCCCTGATACAGACATTAATGTTGTTAACAGTTTCTTCGCAAATGTCGGAGCAAACCTGGCTGAAAAGAAGGGGTGCTGCAAAAACTCATCTAATCGAAGTAGAGAGGGCGCGCCATACTTAAAGTAAGTGTTGGTTTACCCTTCCAATTCCCTACTACCTATTCCATCATTGTGTTAAGTTCTTTATAGTACGCATCTGCAGTAATGATCATCTCGTTTGATAAGAATCTGTGATGAATCACACCGGTGCTAGACCATTAATTTTCTAGGGATAAGTTTTCGTTTAGGGCATTGTTTAGGTGCTGAACCGGGATCCAAACAACTCACTGAACGCATGCCATTGTCAAACAGAATCCAGTCTTTGTCGTAGGTAACAATGTGGTTCAAAATTCGTTCGTTTGTGTGGCTTTTGAGCGGTGCAAGTCATGTCTCGACGCATATTTCGCGCTGGCGATCATTGAGTTCGTGGCACAACCATTCGTCAAGATTTTTTTACCTTGCCAATTTGACGCAAATGGACCAATATTGTTTTAATACTAACGTCGAAAGCTGCAGCTAATTCAGTCATAGATTGAATATCATTAGCTTCCACAATCACCTTTATTCGTCATTGTCGACCAAAGTCTTCGGATGACCACGAGGTTCATTTTTCAGGACGTAATTTTCAGAACGTAAGCAGGCAAATCAATAACGGTTAGTACTTTCGTTTGTAGTATTTTCTCCGTAAGCGTCGTTGATATTGCGTGTCGCTTGTGCCGCATTGTTGCCATGTCGGTATTCATATTCCATAATTACTCGAATTTTAAGGTATCCATGATGACGATAAAGATTCAAATGCGATGAAAACATAACACTAATCAATAAATAAATGACTAATTGTGAAAAAATATCCATGTTTTTAAAATAAAATTAATTAGAAATTAAAATTCTTACTCAACCAAAAATTATTTTGGTTTGAAATGGCCAGTACTGCAGAGCAGCAATTTCATTGGTAAAGAGCTATTATCTATTTACAAAAATCACGTGTTTACAAAAATCACTACTTTATTATTTGATTCGAAACTAGTGCGTATTTTTGTAACTCCTACGTATATAATATATGAATAGCATATAAACTAAGTCATGAATTGCAAATGGCGGCGTACATCATAAAGCACTTCTATCCGCCAGCAGATACAAAAACGGGTTCGTGTCTATGAATGCTAAGTACCTTATTATTAACCTATTGAAACAGTGGGAACTAAATTCTAGCAAAATCTCCAGAATTATTCCGAATAAAGTGGTCTATGAAGAATTTTTATTTCAGATTAACTTAAATTAAACTATATAAGACTAGCTTCCGTTTTTGTCTCTTTATGATATATATTAAAATTAATCAAAATAGTCTTTATAATATAGATATGTAGCAGTGTTGATATATTGGTTTATTTGTCAGGGATTGAAAAGATCTCAAAAAGTTGTTATTTGCCTTATGTTAAGATCCATTTAATAAGAAATATGAAAGTAAGGTTAAACTACATCGCTACAAAATCTTCCCCTTTCAACTGGTAACTTAAAAATGCTACATTTCATATGTTTGTATTTTCGAAACGGTACCTCTTAAACTAAGCTAGTCTTTAACTTTAACTAGAATAGAACCAGAACCGTACTTTTTGTGGTAGCTTTGTTAGAACCTAAATGAAAAACCAATTAATAGAGAAATTCCGAACTATTTTTCAACCCATAACTTTTTAATTTTTTCATAAATTTATATCAAGTTATTTTTCTACATTTTAAGTGTATATGCATCAACGTTTATATAATAAATATAGTTTAATTTTTTATATTTATTTCTTTCTTTATTTACTACGTTTCAAATACGTTACATATACGCAGAGTCCAAGATATGATGTTGCAAGTACGTTAATAATTTACCTACGTTAATCTGGGGGCACGGTAGTGCCCCCGCCAAGTCGAGCAAAAAAGCGGCACGGGCGTTACTTTTTACACGTGGTAGAGCCATTCTGCAGCTATATTAGTAGTATAGTTGTAGCACGAATGAGTCGGCTCGACCGAGGAAGGACCACGCTCCCACAGAATACCAGCGTCAAATAGCGGCTTCATGCTGCTGCGTTTCGTATGTTGAGTGTAGAGAACCGGAGACCCTTTTTACTGGAAAAGAGGCATTTTATCTTAGTCCCCATGGGTGACAACGCATCTGCATTTTGATTCGCAAATGAGGATAAATGTAGATGTCTATGGGCCACAGCAACCACTTACCATCAGGTGTACTGTGTGCTCGTTTGTCACCCTATACTATAAAAAAGAAAAACGAATATATTAATGAATAAGTTTGAATTTGTATAATTAAGATAAAATAATATAAATAATAAAATATTTTGAAAATATTAAAAATACTTTAAATAAATCGTGTAATAATTGCTTAATACATTTCAAATGACAGCATACATTATTCAACACATTTATAAGCCCTTTGGTCTGGGGATCCAAAGATTGGGCTTGTGTCTATGAATTCTAAGCACCTACTTATCAATCTATTCAAAAGACATGGGCTTAATGCTTGCAAATCTGTTTACGACTATCAATTAATGAAATTTGGAACCTATAAATTAAGTTTACTAAAGCACCATTGCCATATTAAAATTTTATACTCCTATTACTGAAATTCTTTGAGCTCATGATTAATTATCATCATCGATAACCTTTTTAAATCTATTGCTGTTCAAAGGTCTTATAAACAATAACCAGCAGGTATACATTTCTTGAAAAGAGGTGCGTATATCACTAGGTTTAGTGAACGAAGAGCCGTGCCATTTGGTGTATTATAATTGATAACACTGGTTTAATATTTTATCATCTTTAGTGTTTGGTTACATAGATATAAAACAACGATTAGATTCGTATGTATGGAATCTATAATCAAGCTTAATATAAAACTGTTGAAGTTGTATTACTGCTGCATGGTAGTGAAAATGGGACTGAATAATTTTATTTTTTTCTTTGTTACATGTTATGTTATCGTTTCGAATGTATATGCCAAAACTGAGAAGTACTCTGGGTAAGTGTAAATTAGTTATTGTTTTAGTATACTTGACGGAAATGCTTATACTATTAAACCACCGGTACTTTTATACTAGATTAACTCATACACAATACCTCTCATCGTAGTCAGAGTACATCGGATAGACATTATTCTTCATTTATTAGGCTACGCTTTCTGCATTTGAAAATTATGTTTCGAAATAATTCGCTGCGTTTATCCAGGCAAAGCAGAGAATTTTGTCTTATTAATTTGCGAGCAAGTCGTTATTTTTTATTCATCTAATATTATAATCATCAACTTCTTTAAACTTGATTATCATAGCACGCGATAGGTATGGACTTTCTCTATAAAAACCAAACCCCTGTACTAATTCGTGCAAGCCTGATAGGTTTTCTCGCGCGCACCATATCAGGATCACTCTAAACTGCCCTTTGCTGGTTCTATGCTTCCACATATAATGACAACGGAGCGGTCGCTAACAACTACGAGTTACGTACAGTTGCTATGTAGCTGCTAAGATCTACGTAGCTAGTACGATCTACGTAGCTGCTACGATATGCGTAGCTGCTATGAGCTACACAGACGCGCTACGCGATAAGTAGAGCCGTTACAATCTATGTAGAATCGCTACGAGCCATCTGGAAGATCCAATAATATTTATTTGTACTGCTGCACATTACGTACATTACGTATTATTTATTTTTATTATGCACATTACGTACTTTAAACTTACAAAGTTATAATTTCCGAGAAACTTGAAATATTATTTTAACTTATACTACATTGACATAAGCATAGAAAAATTATATAGCAATTAAAATGTTGTCCACTTGGGCAATAGCTTGTTGCAATTATGACAAATTGAGGCAATGTAGGTATTTTTAAATAATATTTTGTGCAGTTAGAGTAGTGGCGTAAAAAGCTTACCAATATACCACATTTTGTTGAATCCAATCTTGTCAGTCTTGAGCAGAAGCAAAGTAATCCTTCGGTATTGCTTATATATACTTTTCACTGCTAAAAGTGCATTTACTACCCGACCATTGATGTCATACGGAAATAAAACGTGGTCATTCACTGTTGGCCGTATGAGGAAATTTAAGTTCACTTAGCGTGCAATTAAAAGGACTATTTTCCAAGTTTCTCAGTGGGATAAAGCCCACAACTAGGATATCCGCAGAAAGACGAGCGTATCTAACATGGCCTAGTGGATCAGTAATCTAGAGTGGCAACAATTCAGCCATATACCTGGAAGAATCAACCATCGATGGGAGAGAAAGCTTACGAGATACACAGGACTTTTTTTATGGAACCTTAACAAACGAGCACACAGTGCACATGATGGTAAGTGGTTACTGTGGCCCATAGACATGTAAATATATCTTTGATTTCAATTAAAATGCAGATCCGTTGTCTCTGCTGAGGACTAAGATGGAATCCCCCATTTCCAGTAAAAAGGGTCTCCCGTTCGCTACATTCACCATAGGAAACACAGAATTGAGTTGCTCTTTTACGGCGGTATTCAGTTAGAGCGTGATCCTTCTATGGTCAAGCCGACCCATTCGTCCTAGAATCATAATTTTGCTGCAGCAGGACTCTACCACGTCTAAAAATGAGGGTATACAGTATTTGTTATAATGTTATAGTATAACGTTACCTCTGCAATGAAATAAACATGGAAATTCCTTCGATAGTCATGTACAATAATGTAATAATGTTTTCAAATTAGGCTACTTTTTGTTGCATTTCTGTGATACATTTCTGATCAACTCAAGTGTAACATGTTTTATGTCCCCCTTATACACTTAAATATTCATGCATATACCGCTGCCGTTGAACTAAATTATTTGGCACTTGAGATGTAGGTGGCTGTGGTACCTTCTCTACAATTTCATGTTAAATTCATGCCGAACAGTAATGGTTTTTTTTAACTTAAAATTGTATTGAAACAATACTGGCAGTCGCCATGTACTGTTAGGAAGGTGTCAATGAGAAGCATGTTTATCCTTCTATGACTTTAATTAGATAACTCTTTTTTTATAAACTTAACACTAATATATATTGGTGAGGGGCCTACACTACCAAATAAGAGACGAGGTTGTGCCATATACCCGATTTTCTTTTAAAGGGTCATTATTTGTTTCAAATATATTTTATTTCTGCCATTATAGCAAGCTACTGTGAGTAATTTAAAAGTGTAGTTGCTTAATGTGCTTCTGAATGGGCAACATTTTCAATGCAATATGTTGCTGCAATATTTACATGCAATGCCCAGCCATCGCAACAATATTTTGCGGCATAATATGGCTAGAAAATGTAAATAACGGTAACATGTCTGCAACTGTATGGCCTGTAATGCTTGTGAGGAGACCCTCAACGGGCTACAAGTAAGGAGCAACAAAGGTGCGAAAGAAAACTGGCAAAAACGTTATTCAATTCGAAAAATATATCAATCAAGATAACATAAATAAGCCATAATTAACAATTCATTAAAACTTTACAAGAATGACAAATGTTATTTCGAATTCCTTTTATTCTTATTAGTCAAATACTCTTTCAATCGACCAAGTATAACTTATTCGCCAACTTCAAAAAAGGAGGAGGTACTTAATTCGACTGTATTTTTTAATGTGTTTCCTCAGTACATTTTTCTAGGTGAACCGATTTTCATAATTCTTTTTAGGGTTCCGTACATCAAAAGGACAAAACGGAACCCTTATAGGATCACTTTGTTGTGTGTCTGTCTGTCTGTCTGTATGTATGTCTGCCTGTCTGTCTGTCAAGACCCTTTTTCTCAGGAACGCGTGGAGGTATCAAGCTGAAATTCATATCAAATACTCAAGTCTACTGTCACTTAGAGCTGTGAAAAAATCACACTTCTAAGCTAACGCAGTCAAAAGATACAGGCGTTTATGCCGCAAATTTTCGACATTCGCAAGGGAATCAAAACCTACAGGGTACTTCCCGTGAACTCAGAATCTTGAAATTTGGTACGAAGCAACGTCTTATAGCACAGATAAAAGAAAAATTGCAAAAGGCATACATTTTTAGTTACATCATATAATATTTTTTTTTTAATAATTTAAAACTTACATACCTACAGATTTGTTCGGAACCCTCGGTGCGTGAGTCCGACTCTCACTTTGCCGGTTTTTTTTAAATTTCAAATCTGGTGATTTGCATGTGGGCCTACATAATTTTGATCATGACTTGATCATTCGTTTTTGAGTTATCTTTAATAATGTGTATTTAATTGACTTCGACTGCATTATGTTTTCATTTTACACATATTGAAGTCGGTTGTACTAAATTTTTAATTTTATCTCTTGTTTTCGTTTATAAAAATTATTAACTTTAAACGAAACAGCAAACACCTGAAAACACGAACTAAGCAACTAAACGAGTCGTCGTCATTAACAGACTTAGCAACGTGTTAAAAAGAGATGTAAATATGAGGTAAAATAAATCAACAATAAAGCTGTCCTGGCATTATTGCAGTATTTTTTATTGGGGTTCGATCGTCCGGAAACAATTAAAAATACTTAAAATAATAAATAACTAATAAAATAATGTCACATTCTGATGTCGGTGCTAAAACTTTAAGATGAACAAAAAAACATTCAATGAAAGTACCTACTCCTTTTTTTAAATTGGCCACTAACTGAAATAAAATAATGCAAAAATAATATGTTATCTAAAAATAGGCTATATTTATTAGCTAAGCTAATAATAGCTTATATTTGTTTTACAAAACGTTACCACAACTAGGATTTTCCCTGTATTGTGGAGGCACTTAACATACATAAATCGCACAAGGATAAATATCCTTACCCGAAACAATTATTTGTAGGCCATACAAAATACTTGTGCCGTGCGGGATTTAAGCCTGCGGCCCTTAGCGCCGCAACTCAATGCTAAGCCACTGCGCTATGGGGCATTGCCAACTACAATACTGTTATATATTGCAATGTTGTGCTGTCATTGCTTATAATGTTGCTGGCAACACTATTACAGACACATATTGCGGTGAAAATGTGAACCGATTGGAAGCAAATTAAAACCGAAAATGAAACTGCCACACAAACAATGCGCTGCACTTTGCTAGGTATATAAAATAATCCGAAGTTTACGTCATTTATTGATTTTTTTTAAATTTAGTTCTCTGTAGTTAATATAACAATTTAATATAACTTTAATATACTGCTGAAAAGTGCTGTTTGGGATTTAATTCTACCAATACTTTCGTAATAAATTATTTTTTCACAAATATAACACGCGGCATTAATATGTACTTAAAAGGACCGGCATGCTCGCGATATTTATTACGCACTGGGTGGGATGCATTACAAGTATAATATGCTTTCTGCAACAAAATAAAAGGGCCCAAGACTATACGATATAAATTGTACCATTATAATATCACACCGATGTCTGGACAGTGGACGTTAACGGGCTGAAAAAGAAGAAAATGTGATCATCAAACGATTCCATCCCTTCTGATGCAGTATTCTTTTATTTTAGTCGATATATTATTTTCAAATTAGTCTGAAACAGCGCGTTATAATAAAGCAATTATACAATGATCTTAGCACATCACATTAAACGGTCAAAAGTTTTCATTTCACTGACATAAGAGTACCTCGCTCATCGTTCGTACTGACAAGATCTCGACTTAAAATTATTGATATTCATATCTAAATTTTATTAGCTAAAATTATAGAAGTTATACAGATTTTCCTTGTTTGCATTAATCTTTTATTTATACGATCCTATCAAAAGTCTACAACTGACCATAGGCCATACTTAACACATACATTCATTCATCACATCCTATCAAAACCCCATTGCTGAACATAGACTTTCCCATAGATGGCTTCATAGATGTTTGTCACGCTTGGCCATCGGGTTGTCGACCACAGTTTTTTTTAATAATTTTTGGTTTGTTATTATGAAGATATTGCTGTCCATATTCTGTTTTATTTTCCAATGTCGCCTCTTACGATACCCTTGAGCCGATATGTGGTAGTGTATTTACTTACGCCGCCACTACACGGCAAACAGCGTTTATGTTCACGGCAAAAGAGAACTAGATAATAGATTCCCTGCAAGTAAATTTAATTTGCCTACAAGATAGATATCTGTGTATGCCTAGGAGTCTGTTTGTGTTAGTACAACCCTCTTGTCTATTAAGCCAGCTAAACAACAGTGCTCCGAATTGAAGGAAAACGGAGCCAGTATAATTACAGAATGTGAGATATTTCATCTTTAGCTTTCTTTGTTTCAAGTTGGTTGCAAATGAACATCGGCTGTAATAAGCACTTATCTTCTGGTAGATTTTTAGTTTTCTTTTAATCTTTATCAGCCCTTATGACGTTTTTATTTAGTAGGTATTTAGGGATATTAGAGAACCAAAAGGAGCAAACTAGCCCTCTTTTTATATTTAATACATAACGACCGGTTTTTATGGAATAAGGGTGACATACGAGCACACAGTCCACCTGATAGGAAGTGGATGTTGTAGCCTATAGACATCTTCATCTATCGCTAATAAAGTATCAAAATGCATATGCGTTGTCACCACTGAAGAATAAGATGGAATGCCTCATTTCCAATAAATGGGGTCTCCAGTTCTCTACCATCACCATACGAAATACTGCAGGATTTATGCTGGTATTCTGTGAGAGCGTGGTCCTTCCCCGGTCGTGCCGACACGTTCGTGCCACAACTATAATACTAATACCTACAGCATGACTTGACCACGTATCCTGCCAGGATCTTAATCAGTCTACTTTAAAAAATATTCTATGTTCGATGCGTATGTGTTTTACATAGTTCATAGATTTCTCGGAACAATTGTACCGATTTATTTATTTTTATTAATTAGCTACATATCCTTTAAGGGAGATCCCATATATTCAATTATAAAACCGAAAAACAAATTTGAAATTTAATTGTGAAAAAATAAGGTTTTACTCTATATAAAGTGATATTTTTATTCAAACTATCTAGACTACATTTTTATTGTCATACTAGCTTTTTACTAGCGGCGTCGCTCGCTTGCGCTTGATTTTAGGAACATCATTAAAAGCTGTTCCGTGCCAAATTTAGAAAAAATCGATCACTTTTAGAGTCACCTCGGTGTCTATGTCTCCATGTCTGTTGAAGATTATTTTTCATTCTAAAATACTATTAGACGAAGATGATTGGTAGCATGCTACAGAAACACATGAATATATATGTCTCAAAACACCTCATATCGTCCCGTCGTAAGAGGTGACATAGGAAAACAAACTGGAGATGGGATGGGCTGCATTATCTTCTTGACAACAGATCAATTTGATCAAAATAATAATAGCTACGGTAGCCAATCTAGGCGGTTAGCTTAGTAGTTAGTAACCTAGCGTGGCAACTATAGCATTTGTTTTGGATATTTTTGGATATTTATATATTTTTGACAATTTATGGCGGAGGCCTAAGTTCATTTCAGTGGACTTTTGATAGGCTGACGATAATGAGCTCTACTCATCTTTGCAAGCCTTAATATTTACGGTAGAGTGAAAACAAAAAGTAACATACCCGAAAACACTGAACACCGAAAAACTGCACATATTGTCCCAAGAAAAGTAAAAAGTAGCAGCTTACATACATGTTACTAATGGGCACAGGCCGCAGAGTTGTTGGTCAAAAAAGTGTTCGCTGCGCCGGTTCCAACGCGGGATGAATGTAATGTTAATGATTCAATTATTTACATCGTATATTCAGTAGCATTGTATTATTTCATTTTATGATTGACTTGCCATTTTAGTTTATTTAGAAGTAAGTAGGTGGTGCTAATATTGGATGAAATAATGAGAGCCAAAACCATACCATCTAGTAATATCAGCAATAGAAGCGAACATTTATTTATTATATCAATAAGGGATAAAGTGATTTCAATAAGGGCTAATAATTTTCTGCTCACCAGATGTCAGAGAGTTGACACTGAGGAAAAGATTTTTTATGTTACACAATGTAATTCCATTGCGATGTTTTTTAATTAAAGATTATTAGTTTCTAGAGTATTATTTAGTCAGCGTCAGTAGTTTGCTCTTTAATTCTTTGCATCTTTTTAATTTTTTTTTATTTTTCTACTATTTTGAAAATCTGTGGTTTTGTTTATTTATTTGTAATGTTATAATAATAAAATATAGCTAATAGTACAGAAGGAAACAATAACTTTTACATTTTTCGAATAAATTAACTTCCCCGCTATGAAATCAAATATTATACTTCACTTTCTACTGGCGCCGCCCTGGTGGCAGAAAAAGTCGTGGATGCCCTCATTCTCTTAAAAGTTCCGTTTCTGTTAAAAATACGCTATCAGCGCTGCTAGCGGTGAAAAACGATTTAATGATATCGTCATATTATGAGCATATTATGAAATAGCAACTTTGTTTTAGTTTTTAATATCTTCAAACGATTTCTATTCATTGATTTGGTCAAGCTATATCATGGACATGGTAAACAAATAGTGTTAAATATCACGAAATTACCACACCATTTCATGAAATGAAACACTACTTTATATATGATCAATTCTACGATCTGGCCACGACATATATAAAAATCTCTTGAAGAAAACTATAATAATAGTAAACATTTTGCAACAATAGTGAAAGTTTTAATTACTTTACATATATATTAGTAATTGCAATAAATACCTAATCAATTTTTATATTTTTGATAGACGTCACTATTATCTACTGAAATTATTACACTTTTAAAATAACAAAAATACTAAAAAAACTAAACGTTAAATTTTTGAAATACTTTTAAAAATCTAGTCATTTAATCATATACATGCAAGTAATTTATATTATTTCATTTATAAGTAACTGAAGGCAAAATATACTACTTTTTTCATTTGATGATAGATGGCGCTGTTTTAAATACCAAATCGGTGTAGTTACAAATTATTTTACCAAGATTATAACTATATTTTAAACTTTATTTACAAATATGGTATTTATTTTTAAAACACCCGTCATCCCACCGATACCCAAATATAATAGAAAATTAACATTTAAAGGAAATAAAATACTTAACCTTCCTTTTTTTAAGTTCCGTAACCGGATAAAAAGTAGCCTATAAGTTGCCCCGGGTTACTCACTACCTACATACAAAATTTCATGTAAATCGGTTCAGTAGTTTTTGCGTGAATCCGGAATACACAGACAGACAGACAAAAAGACAGACAGACAGACAGAAAGACAGACAGACAGACAGACAAAAATTCTAAAAATTACTAATTTGGCTTCAGAAGCCTTTATTTAGTCCCATGGACTTGTTTTTTTAAGAATATATTAGAATTACAGACACGACTTTTCTACAGATTTATTATATGTATAGATAGATATGTATAGATGATATTGTATCGAGCACTATAAATGTTACAAAAATGTTACAAATGTCATATTTCTTAAAATTTCCACATGAATGCTTATGAAGTCAGAGTTTTAACTATTTTTAAGCACCGAATGCATACGCTATTATGTCGAAATTCATATTTTTTCCATTCAGTTTTAACTTTTAACACAAAGTTTAATTTTATTATCTTATATAGGTTCGAATTTGATATTAAATAAAATATAATTTATATCAGTGACAAATATTATTCCTGCGGCATTCAAAGACAGTATCTTTTTAAGCCAAAAATAATTTATGAATGATTTTGTTAGGCAACTTCATAACTTTGATTATTCTCTTATGGGGACTAACGAAGGTCCTGACGTAGTTAAACTTATAAACTCTGCGTCACGGATAATCTTCCAACACCGCGACTTGGCGTGTTATACTTAAGTAACAAAGTTAACAGAATTTAATGTTAGCTTTACACATGTTGAACTAAATTATTACTGCTTATAAAACAATTTTCAAGTTATAATAGAACAAGAAAGCAATTGGTGAATTATAATGAAGTGATAATTACAATAGTTCCGCATTATTTTCATGACTCAGTAGCGCAGTACTTGAGTTGGTATGCGGGTCGAGTATTGTTTGCAAATAATTTTTCCAGGACTGATATTTTCTAAACTTGCTCTGTTACGTATGTCCTCATGATCATTAGTTCTATTAATATCATAATCATCATCATTACATCCACAAAGTATGGCCCTGATACTTTCTACTAGGTTGTCACTGCATCTAGTTGGGAGTCCCCACACTTCTTGATTCTATAAACACTAGAAATTACGCGAACGTTATGCAAGCCAGTCACTTAATACGTTTTTTATGCATTACCAAACAATCTCATTCCTGGAATCACTCTAGCCTAATGGTATTAACATAATTCCGACATACAAGTCGTAGTAGAAGTACTATTTATATTTTATATTAAAACCTAATTATACACTTAGCAAAAAAGACTTGAGTACTTGAATACACTAAATCTACTCTCAATAATCTCTGAATATTTAAAAAGAAAGCCTCGATGATCTTTCGATAGCTCTACAATTCATCCTAACTCGCTGATGTTAAACGTCTCCGTATACACCGCCATGTTCTCGTCGAACTCGTCATTACGCTTGACCCCGTAGTTTGTTGCCGGACAATCACACATAAGTATGCGAACACGGCGTTACTAGCCCTAGCATACCGCATACTCTCGGCCATTTGCTAATGTCTAATGACCATTAAAGTTTTCAATTGGCTATTGAGTTTTTAACTGAATACTTAATATAGAATTTTATTAGTAAAACATAATGAAAAAAAAACATTTATGAAAAAACAAAAATTTAATAAGTATTACTTGTAATTCAAAACTCAAGTCTGATGCAGCAGCAGCCATCACCCTTTTAATTTATACCCCGAGTTCAATAAAGTTGTTTTCTTTCCTCTCAAATAACATCACAAACACCAGCAAAACATGTCATGATAAAATCCGCAAAGATAGTGTAACATATAGCACAATTTATGATTATTAAAGGTACATACGACGCGAGAGAATTTTCTATAATGGGAGACGTTAATATAATAAAACATTCATTAAAATTCCTATTACATTTAGCTATTAACATTTAAAATGATTGCATGATATGACGTGACAATTATTTATAAATCTTAAAATTAAAATTATGACTTGTAATACTAGAGTAGTTCATCGGTTACAGTTATTTTTTTCAACTTTTAGCAATTAGTTCAAACTTTGTCAATATTTGCCAAGATGAGAAAAAAAAGCTAAGAAGATCATCTCTTCCTCTTCACTCTGTCTTCATATAAAGATTAAAAAGAAAAATTACAGCCTATCATATACGTGCTGTTCTGGGCTCAGGCCACAGATCTTCTCTCATTCCTGAGAGTGCTTTATAACAAGGAAATGTCTGCCCGCTGCCCCAGTTGGCGGTCTTCAAAATATTTTTTTATTTTTCAGTAATGCAGGTTTTCTGACGATATCTTCCTTCACGTTGAGTACGCGGTGAAGTAGGACTTAAATTTTAATTAACAATTTCATTTATACCGACGAAAATCGAACCCAAGTCGCTCGCGTACTAAAATTTACAGCGAACGCTTCAAGCTACAACAGTTCTCCGTATATACGGTTTAAGTCATTCTTTAAAAAGGATAAAATTCACTTATCATGAGAAATAACAAGTTAATCTTAGATACTAAATACATTAACTTATGAAGAGCGGTAGGTTCTGTGTAAATGATCGATTATGTAGTGGATATGTAAAGTAAGTCTATAGCACATTATTCATATTTGCAAGCAATTTATAATTTAATTTACATTCCATATTTAATATTTCCAAATTAGATGATATTCTAGTTGAAAATATTTAAAGGATGTGTATTTCTATTAGTAATAAGTATTAATTTAATGTAGTAAAATCCAATTAATTAATGAAATTACATCGGCTTTTTAAATAAGTGATTGGTTAAAATCTAGATAAATCTTTGAAGATGTGGTGCATAAAATATTTTTTTATATAAAGTAAAGGACTGAATCTCTTTTATGTTACTAGGCAATTTATCAAATACCAGATAAAAGAATACGCTACTTATCATCGTATTATAAAATAAAATATTTCCAAATAAATATTTCTACCTCATTGGATTATTCTACTCTGGTCTTTATATTGTAGTAAGATTGCTTAGACGAGCTTACATGAGCCGCTTATTATTGCTGTCCGTCCATGCGAAAGTGCACTGTACATAAATTAGGAACGAGTACTGCTCCAACAAGGTGGCTCAGGACCGTGCTTTGTGGCATTCTTTGGGGGAGGCCTATGTTCAGCAGTGGACTTGTGAAGGGCTGTAATGATGAATGATGATGACTGCTCCAATACATAACGTGTAACTATTGTTAGAGAACCGGATGGCTTTAAGACTTTCTAAGATATTCTAAACGGTTTTGAAAGATCTATTTTTTGTAAGACTTACAATGAATATGAATTGAAAATTTTTATGTTTTTAAATAGATTATTTCGACAACATTCCATTCTTACTTTTAGTTTGTGATATTCCTTAGTCCACTGAAAAGCGACAAAATATTTAATTTTTAAATAAATCAAAAGCCGGCTTCAAAGAAATTATATTTATAAGTTGCAATAGCTTTTTACTTTTGCTTTTAATTAAAAGTACACTAATCAAATAAGTACATTGCTTATATACAAAGCGTTTAATTTTGAAAATAAAACAAATCACAATCAAAGTGTTACGTTTCCTATTAATCAAATCTGATTGGAAACATGCGTTTTCAACTAAAAATTTAACACCGCCACATTTGTAAGCACCGGTATATTACATCCGAACAAAACATTTGCGTATCGATATTGCTCCTCATTTGAAACACATTGTAGTAAATTTGTTATTTATATATTTACAAATATACACATTTTTAATAGTTAAGCTGATATATCCTAATAGTTAATGATGAGATTTCAGTAAAACTGTAAAATAATTATCAAGGAAATTATCGAAAAACTCAGTCTCCGATAATCAGTGTGTTTGCGTGCACGAGCGTGGAACAGATAAACATGAAAATCATGGAACTTACCCAATATTGACATCTGTCTCAGAAGTCTTCTAAGGGTTAATTTCATACATTAATTTTTAATTACTACAGCTTATCAAAAGTCCACAGTTAAACATCGGCCTCCCCGATAGTTTGCCTCGTAAAATAATTTCGTTATAGTTGTTGTGTAGGTAACGGCAGGTTTTTTGTTGAACAATTATAGGAAAGATACTATTGCCCATCTTCTGTTTCAGTTTCACTGTGTTGCCTTTTGCGATACCTACAGGACGTCATGTGGTTGGATTCTCTTACGATGGGACGCCACTACACGGCAAATAAAATTTAACACTGAAATAAAATGTGGCTTTATTGTAAAGATGTATTATTGGATAAATCATTGTAGTTTTATTTCGTAAAATAACGTAAGCCTTTTGCTTCAAATCAGTTTATTTCCCGTCGTTTAAAACTTTATTTAAATAACAGTTTTCACGAAAAGAAGGTATATTATAATAGGAACCTTGGAGTTATAAGAAAGCTTTTTGTCTAATGTAACATTGTAATATAATGCATATATACTCTAAAACTAGTAAATTCACAGAACTTACCTCCATATGGGCACAGGCCTTCTCTTATTTCTGAGAGAGTTATAGCGATATTAATTCGCCGCGTTGCTGCAGCGCGTGTTGACGGAGGTCCTCGAATTATTTTGTTCCCTGGAATACCTCCCAACTCTCCCAAATGTGCACTCGATCTTCGGTTTCTTGCATCTACTTGCAACCTTGAGCCAAGTCCTGAAGAGATGGTCGCTACTCATACATTTAGCTAGGAGACGTCCCACGTAAATGTCACGCAAATTCAAACTAAAGTAGATGATAGGTTTCTTTTCCCATCTAAATGTCTGTTTAGGATTTGGGTCACTATCGAGTTTTATCTATTTCATAGCTTAACATTATGTGGTTATTTACACGGCAGTAGAACCCCTTTTCAGCCTATTAGTACGCTGAACTTTCTTATCTATGGCTCTGAGTAAACATACTTGATTTTATACTCTTAGGTCCTGAGGAGTCCCTTCTAAATATTACTGTACTCTTTGGTGGGGTCTACAAATTTGCCACAGGTAAGACCGATGTGGACCGGCAGGACTTGACAGATTTAAGCATCGCTTAAATTGTCGTATTTTTATGCGTATGAGTAAGTCGTTCGTGTATAGTTATTTTACAAAGAGGGCTGCTAGAAGATATTTCTGTCCGTTTGTGTAGGACCAGGCTCTTACCCATCTTCTGCTAATTGGCAGCAGCTATGTCTCAGCTGTGTTTCAGCGGGAAGAGTATAAAGTGCCAGTATGATTACAAGCTGCGAGGCATTCGGTCTTAGTCCTCAGAGATTACTTGGCATTTGTAGCCATCCTTGTTTGAAGTTGGACGCAGTTTTCTTATATTTACGCGAACACTACACATGTTAATAAAACTAATTTTACGGATTTTATCGCGTATATTAACTTATTTTACATTCCCAACGTTTCAAGCACTTTTCAGCACCCATGTTCACGGGGGGGGACTGAGGTGTATGACGTCCCAATATCATAGTTAACCGCGACTACCTTCAGATTAAATATTATTAATTTTTGTTCCGATCTACGCAGTATGAACTTACAGTATCATGAAGTTTTGCAGTTGTATGCTTGGGTTGGGATTTAATTTGATTAATTATGGGATCCCAAGCAGATGGTAGCACCCAGCCATCTTCTCTATTGAAATTAGAATGTTTTTTGATTTCAATAGCCTCGCGAATCATCCTTGGAAGGAATCGGTGTTTTTTAGCGAGAATTTGTGATCTATCAAATCTAATGTAGTGACGGGAGCGATCCTGTACGTGTTCACAGACTGCAGACTTCCCGGAGCATCGATTCTTCACATCAACTATGTGTTCTTTAACACGAGTTTTTATGGATCTTTTGGTTTGTCCTATATAAGAGAGACCACATTTATAATCAAGCTTGTACACTCCTGCATCTTTCAGAGGAATATTACACTTGACTGACGGTAAAAACTGACTTATCTTCTTCTGCGGCTTGAAGTATGTGTTAATGGAAGCACGCTTCAAGATGTAGCCAATCTTGTTATAACACTTTTTAGGGCGTTACTCACCGGGTACGGTCATTGGAGTTAAGAGACTCGAGTATCAAAATAAAAGTATCCCAGGGCGCCTGTTGTTGGATCATTAGTAAATGAAAATTCAAAGTTACATATACAGACAAAAAGTAGTTTATTTCCTTCTAAAGTTCATACGAATAGCTCCAAATATCAAGTTGTCACTTTAAGATACCCTGGGAATTGAAGTTTTGACTAACCTGGTGGATTACACAATATTACACTGTTTATGGTCAATCCCGCGAAGCAGTGAGTTAACAGATGTCCTCCAGGTGTACACCGGTTGCGGTCTCCAGGCCGCCCACTCCCAATTTAGCCACCAGTTGAAGCTGCCTCGCCTCGTTCTCATAGTTAAACTTGATAATGGACCATACTCAAAGTAAGGACCAAGGACCCCTATGACAAGACAAAAGAATCTATGAAATACCATGTACCGTTAATTAGAGCACATTTGATTTTAAGAAGATAAAAACATTAAGTACTTACAATTTATGGGATGATGTGTTTCAACACATTAAACTGCCTGTGTGTTTAAGGGGCCGTACGCCCAAGTACTCGTCACTTTAAATTCATGTTCCAGCGTTTCGATTCAAAAATTATATATGTGCGTGTCCGATCATTACAACGGCTCGCTCAAAAAAACTAGGCCTCCCTTGGGCTACGCGCCACCGTCGATACGTGGTAGGATTTCGAACTTACGCGAAAGGTCAATTGCATGCAATTAGCTAGCTCGATTCGTCAATATACGTTTCTAGTTACTTCGGACTAAGACGTTAGATGGCGCACTGATGTCTGTTCATCGAATGTAATAATATAAATATGCTAAAATAATGTACACGAAAATTTTCGTGTTACATTGTCAGTGACACCTCTGACATATGGCAGTACAGCAGGCACTCGCTCGACTGTGGCCGGCTTCACTCGTTCACTGTGACATAGGCGCGGGACCCGAAGCTTATTGTCGTGCAAAACTTGCTTGACGTGTTGGAGCTCAGTGGCCAGGTGTTTACTGTCAAAGAATGCTCGTGCTCTCTGAAACAAAGATTTACCCACGGTAGCTAACTGTGAAGAATGGTGGTGTGAATCACCGTTTAAATATCTATCTGTATGGGTCTTTTTTCTATACACAGTGTGGTTCAAGGTGTTATCAGGATTCCAAATTACTAACACATCTAGAAAAGCTAAAGAATTGTTTGCCTCTAACTCTACAGTGAACTGAATTTAGAATTTAAGAAGTTAAGATGGTCTAAAAATGCAGTTACTTTATCTAAAGATAAAATTGTGAAAGTGTCGTCTACGTACCGCTTGTAGAATCTTGGGTATACAGGAGAAGTAAGCAGAGCTTTCTCCTCAAAGTCCTCCATGAATATATCGGCGACAATGGGAGATACAGGTGAACCCATCCACTCCATCTACTTGATTGTAGAACTCTTCCTTCCACAATAGGTAGCCAGATGTAAGGTAGTGTCTGAGTAATTCTGCATATTCTACGGGCATGTTGTTTTCATCTAGCCTTCTAGTAAAAATCGAGATGCAGTCTTCAACAGGTAAGCATGTAAACAGAGACTGCACATTAAAACTGACCATAGTTTTAATGTGCAGTTAAGACCATAGTTAAAAGAACAACTGCAAGACTTCATGATACTGTAAGTTCATACTGCGTAGATCAGAACAAAAATTAATATTTTTTAATCTGAATGTAGCCGTGGTTAACTATGATATTGGGACGTCAGTCCCCCCGTGATCATGGGTGCTGAAAAGTGCTCGAAACGTCAGGAATATAAAATAAGTTAATATACGCAATAAAATCCGTAAAATTAGTTTTATTTAAATTGGTTGCAGTTATCTATAGGATGTAGAGAAGTTACTTACCATCAGACGGACTTTAGGTTCGTTTGTTATATTTAACGCGAAGACTACACATTAAATGAAACTATTTTTACGGATTTTATCGCGTTTAATTTAACTTTATCAATTCCCACCGTTTCGTTTATTACTATAATATTTTTAAATTCACGGTATCAATGCTGCAGTAGTATTGTGACTGAATTATAAATTACTGAATAGGACTGAAAAACTGGAAAGGAACGTTTGGAACATCATCAGACTCCCGTAATGATTATGATTTTTTTCAATTCTTCTTCTTCCACAAAAGTTTAGGTACACGCACCTTTACTTCGTAATGTGTTATTATGAAACAATTACACCTCTTTGCACTTCTTCTCTCTACTTTCGGAGCTTCCTGAAAACATTAAGAAGTTGAAGAGAGACTACATACACACTGTAAACATTAACTATTCCTAAATCTCTTTTTACTAAAAACTAGCACTTATAAAAGATAAAATTGATATGAAATATGTCGTAAAGCGACAATTAAAAAAAAAGAACCTAACCTAACAACAACAAAACAACAAAAATAGAACAAAAAAATAATATATTTAAAATTTTAAAAAGATATTTACCATTTTATATAAAAAATGAAGTATGATGATGGTGATGGGTGACGTGAATTACAATTAAATAGAAAATAAAGATAGATGAATACTGAAGCGGAGCCTGAAGATCAAAGTGGCACACCGCGCTTGGCGGTGGTGGCACGCAGCGCCTGGTCTAGGCACACGCAGCGCCTGGAGTAGGCACGCGTCGCGCTTGGAGTAGGCACACGTAGCGCTTGGAGTAGGCACACGCAGCGCCCAGAGTAGGCACACGCTGCGCCTGTAGTAGGCACACGCAGCACTTGGAGTAGGCACACGCAGCGCTCAGAGTAGGCACACGCTGCGCCTGGAGTAGGCACACGCAGCGCTTGGAGTAGACACACGCAGCGCCCAGAGTAGGCACACGCTGCGCTTGGAGTAGACACACGCAGCGCCCAGAGTAGGCACACGCTGCGCTTGGAGTAGGCACACGCAGCGCCCAGAGTAGGCACACGCTGCGCCTTGATTAGGCGCTCTCAGCGCCTGGAGTAAACGCTCGCAGCGCCTGGAGCAAGCACGCACAGCGGCTAAAGATAGCGCAGGCACTAGTAGGTGAAGGCGTAGACGACGACTTCAGGTGAAGGTAAAGGCTTGCAGGATCCCGGAGCAGTGCGGCCCCGAGATAAGGCCTTTAGGAGATGCTTCCAGTTTGAAAGCTGAAGCGAGACTGCCCGTATTGACCGATTGTTCGGCTTTTATACCTTTTTAGAGAGAACGGGAAATTATTCAAATTAAAAGCAAATTTTTGTAAACGGCCCAGAGGAAAAGAGTATTTATGTGGAAATATTGAAGTAAAAACCTCCGACCGGTAACGAATTTGAATAAAAATTGCCATGACAACCAGATAAACAACGATGTCAAAACATGTCAATTTTTGGTTTTAGGCTCATAATTGAAAAACTGCAAGATTTAAGTAAGAAATGAGATATTATTGATATAGGAAAAAAGGTAGCGCAACAGCGCGCACGAAAGCCGAAATTGCAGAGTTACGGAGAACTAAATAAAAGATCGAAAAAGGTAGACTCTATTGATAGCGTGACAATACGAAGTGAAAATGATTTGTTATGGTGTAAAAACGTTACAGGATCCTATGGAAATAAAGGTGATGCAAAAAGAAAATCAAAAACAGAATGGAAAAATAAATTTAAAATAGTGTAAAATGATATGTAAGTAGCATAAGACTACAAATAGCATTGCCCACACTAACAAAAGTGAAACATAAAGAACACTCAGCCACTTGTAACACGAAAATTCTCGTGTACATTATTTTAGCATATTTATATTATTACAGTCGATGAATAGACATCAGTGCGTCATCTAACGTCATTAGTCCGAAGTAACTAGAAACGTATATTGACGAATCGAGCTAGCTAATTGCATGCAATTGACCTTTCGCGTTAGTTCGAAATCCTACCACGTATCGACGGTGGCGCGTAGCCCAAGGGAGGTCTAGTTTTTTTGAGCGAGCCGTTGTAATGATCGGACACGCACATATATAATTTTTGAATCGAAACGCCGGAACATGAATTTAAAGTGACGAGTACTTCGGCGTACGGCCCCTTAAACACAATGTCTACGGGCAGTTTAATGTGTTGAAACACATCATCCCATAAATTGTAAGTACTTAATGTTTTTGTCTTCTTAAAAGCACATGTGCTCTAATTAACGGTACATGGTATTTCATAGATTCTTTTGTCTTGTCATAGGGGTCCTTAGTCCTTACTTTGAGTATGGTCCATTATCAAGTTTAACTATGTGAACGAGGCGAGGCAGCTTCAACTGGTGGTTATATTGGGAGTGGGCGGTCTATAGACCGCGACCGGAGTACACCTGAAAGATATTTGTCACCTCACTGCTCCGCGGGATTGACCATAAACAGTGTAATATTGTGTAATCCACCAGGTTAGTCAAAACCTCAGTTACCAGTGTATTTTAAAGTGACAACTTGATATTTGGGGCTATCCGTATGAATTTTAGAAGGAAATAAACTACTTTTTGTCTGTATATGTAACTTTGAATTTTCATTTACTAATGATCCAACAACAGGCGCCCTGGGATACTTTTATTTTGATACTCGAGTCTCTTAACTCTCCGATGACCGTAGCCGGTGAGTAACGCCCTAAAAAGTGTTATAAAGTGGCTACCCAACGCTGAACCTTAAGTTGCTGGATGTTAGTAGATGAATTAACCTTAATTGTAACTATTTAAGCTGTTAAAAACCCATTTAATATGAAAACTTAGTGAAATTTAATGTTAACATTTTTTTGATGTAGGTAGATTTAAGTAAGCTTGAGAACAAAGAAAGTTTAACTTGAATGTGATTTATATGTACTTAAATGAATTAAAACTTAACATAGTAAAAATATTTGTGCTATTTTAAGTAGATATTTTTAATATCAACCGATTTAAGATTTTTTTGTAACCGTTAGTACATTTTAACAAAATGTCGATCCACAAGTATATAGACTCATTACATAAAGATGAAATCAGATATGAACTCGCCATTATTGGTGTTTCCACAGATGAAAATGTAACCACCGATGCAGTGAGGAAGCAGATCCGCCAGGTGTACAAACTCGCACGCCGTGGAAGCATGAAGTGCGAACCATTCCAGTCACCCAGTATAGCCTCTGAACTAGAGATCTGCACCCCAAAGGTCGAACTTCTGGAATCCCAGCTGCAGGCGGGTAAAGTAGATGATCGCAATTTGACTCTTAAACTATCTCGTCGTGCAAATTATTTGATGGATAGGCTGGCTCGTATCTCTGAAAGTAGTTCGCATTTGTCAGATCTTCGTAGTCGTTTGATTCGCATTTTGAGTGTCATAGACGGTGAAGATAGCGACACGGATAGTGAATACAAGGAAACCCAGGCACAGCCGTCTAACCAGAAAGTGGAAAGTAACGTGATCTATGTGAAAGATGAACCCTTGAACCTAAATACATTTAACTTAAAATTTGTCGGAACCACGTGTGTTCGTGTATTTATTAAACGGCTTGAGGAACTTAAAGAGGCTCGCAACATTACTGAAGCTCGCATACTTTCAGCTTTTTCTGATCTTTTAGAAAACTCTGCTTTATGTTGGTTTAGAAGTAATAAGGATAATATCCACTCATATTCACAATTATTGAAATGCTTAAGGGACGACTTTGATATTCCCGATTTAGACTATAAACTATTAAATGAAATAAGGCAGCGTACACAGACCAGACACGAAACGATAGTAGTCTATCTTTCCATAATGCAGGGAATGTTCTCGCTACTCACTCACCCGTTGTCGAGTAGACAACAACTCGAAATCTTGATGCATAACATTAGACCAGAGTACATGAAAGATTTAGCTTTACATGATATAACCTCTGTATACAAACTTAAACTTTATTGTAAACAGTTAGAAATTGCGCGATCGCGTGCGGAACAATTTAGTAAACCTAACTTGAATAACTTTAAAATTACAGCGGACTTAAATAAACAAACGCCGCGATATCACAGTAAACAAGTCTCTGTGCTGAATGAAGCTGGCTCTTCGAGGCAATTGGATAGGAAATGCTTTAGGTGTGGATTAAACACTCATTTCACTAATTACTGCAATTCGAAAGAGTTAGTGTGTTTTAAGTGTGGATTAAAAGGTGTTAAGCGTACAGATTGTAGTAATTGCAATTCAAAAAACTAGTTAACACGGAACTATCCAACACCTTTAATAAAAATAGGTCTTATACATCCAATAATGAAGAGGTAGTTCTGTTTAAAAAAAATACTAGTGATATAAGACCATACTTAAAATTAAAAATATTGAACTTACAAGCTTTTGGCTTATTAGATTCGGGTGCAACTTGTAGCATTCTTGGAAATAATGCGCATTTGATCTTTTTAGAACACGGATTTCAACTCAACCGGTTTGACACTGAGCATTACGTAAGAACTGCTGATGGTACGAGATTGCATTGCTTAGGGTATATGTCCTTACCTATTGAATTTAACAATAATTTCAGAGTGATTAATTTTTATGTTGTTGCACAAATAACTTCACCTATAATTCTAGGTGTTGATTTTTGGCAGGTGTTTGACTTAGGGAGTGACCTTGTATCCGAAGTACAGTTTGACCGAAAGTCGGAGTCACCAAAAAGTAATAGCATAAATTCGGTTTCTCTTAATAAAGGCCTTGAAGAATACGAGTCTTTATCCATAGAACAAAAACAAATCATGGATAATTTAGTCCAACAGTTTGATACAATTAACACAGTTAAAGTAGATTTGGGACGTACCAATTTAATTCATCACGTCATAGACACAGGGGATAGTAAACCTATTAAGCAAAGGTACTATCCATTATCACCTGCTAAGCAACAAGCACTTGAAAAAGAATTGGATAGAATGCTTAGTTTGGGAGTTGTGTCACCTTCACAGTCAGCTTGGAACTCACCTGTAGTAATGGTTCAGAAGCCAAATGGGGACCTAAGGCTTTGTCTAGACTGTAGAAAATTAAATGCAGTTTCCAAACCCGATGCGTATCCTCTCCCGTATATAAGCAGCATATTGGATCAGCTCTGCAACGCGAAATACCTAACGTCAATAGATCTTTCCGCGGCGTATTGGCAAATACCCTATGATAGCGAGCAATCAGCTGATAAGTCCGCGTTCACAGTGCCACGCCGGGGGTTATTTAGATTCAATGTAATGTCGTTTGGCCTTGTTTCCGCGTCAAGCACAATGCAGAGATTAATGGATAGGCTATTTGGTCCCGAATTTAACAACAAAGTATTCTGTTTCCAAGATGACATAATCATAATATCCAGCACTTTCTCAGAACATGTTCAGCTCTTGCATAAGGTCTACGCAAAACTCAGGGACGCAAACTTGACTATAAACATGGATAAGTCTGTCTTTTGCCGTAGAGAACTTAAGTACTTGGGATATTTAGTTGACAAACATGGACTTAGAACTGATCCGGGAAAGGTAGATATGATATTGAATTATCCAACTCCTACTTCCGCTAAAGAGGTTAAAAGGTTTCTAGGCATGGCAGGCTGGTACAGGAGGTTCATTAACAATTTTTCGAAAATTAGTAAACCGTTGAATAAATTAACTAGCAAAAATGTCCGCTTTGAATGGACTACGGAGGCAGATGAGTCATTTAACCACTTAAAAACCGCTTTTATCCGCTCCGATACTTAAATGTCCAAACTTTGATTTGCCTTTTTCTATCCATTGTGACGCTTCCTCAGTGGCTGTGGGCGGAGTCTTAACCCAGACTTATGACGGGGTAGAACATCCCATAGCATACTGCAGTCGGTCTCTTGCCAAAAATGAAATTAATTTTTCCACATCGGAGAGAGAACTTATGGCCGTGATTTACGCATTAGAGCAATTTAGATCTTATGTAGAAGGTACAAAGTGTAAAATAATAACCGACCACGACTCGTTATTATGGTTTTATAAATTAAATAACCCATCAGGTCGCTTAGCCAGGTGGAGCATGCGATTGAGCCATTTTGATTTCGAAATAGAACACAGAAAAGGTAAATTATATGTTATTCCAGACGCACTAAGTAGGATTCAAGTTGATGCAATCGCTACGCCGGCAACCAGTGATGCGTGGTATAGACATGTATACGAAGATTGTAAGGCCAACCCTCGCAAATATCCCCACTTCATGGTAAAAGACGATAGATTGCTTAGGTACTCTAAAAATAAATATGAGTTAACGAATGAGTTTAATTGGAAGTTAGTGGTACCCGAGGAAGACAGGTTAGGTATTTTAAAGAAAAGTTATGATGAACCAGTTAGTGCTCATTTGGGTGTCTTTAAAACCCACAAACGTCTTAGTCTTAATTATTACTGGCCCAGCATGTACTGAGATGTGAAAGAATATGTTAAAAAATGCGAGATATGTAAACAATACAAACCCGTCAACACGACTAGACCTGGTTTAATGGGAAACCCGAAGGTGGTTAACAAACCCTGGGAGGCTATATGTTGCGATTTGCTAGGCCCATTTCCGGTTTCTCGCAATAGGAATATTCACTTAATTGTATGTACAGACTATTTTAGCAAGTATGTCATGTTGCATCCTATACGGACCGCAACAGGCGCTGCGGTCACTAAGTCCATAGAAGAGAAAGTGTTCCTAGTACATGGCGTATGTAAAACTATTTATATTGACAATGGCCCACAGTATGTGTCTAATCAGTTTAGGCAACTGTTACATAAATATAACGTACCGAATATCTATTATAACCCGCGTTAACACCCACAGGTAAATTAAGCCGAAAGAGCGATTAGGAACGTAGTTAATGGTATATCATGTTATGTAGGTACCGAGCATAAACGATGGGACGAGAACATCCCACAGTTGCAATGCGCACTTAATTCAGCCGTGAATGATACCACTAAGTTTACTCCGTATTTTCTTGTGCACGGACGGGAATTCATAATAGATGGAATGTTACACAGCTTAGATAGCACTCAGCCAGTTCAAAGATCACAAGTAACTTTCGGTGAACCACAAGCATACAGTAAAAAATTAGCGGAATTAGACACCATATTTAAAAAGGTACAAAAGCATATTAAAAATTCTCATTCTAGAAATGAAAAGTACTATAACTTAAGAAAACGACATGTTGAGTTAAAAGTAGGTCAGATTGTATATAAACGTACCCATTACCTATCTAATGCCTCAAAGAGATTTACGGCTGAACTAGCACCAAAATTTCAAAAATGTGTCATAACAGCGAAATTATCACCTTTAGTGTACCTGTAGTGTTACCTTAGCCAGCATGGAAGGTAACCCACTAGGTAATTTTCACATAAAAGACATCCTTAAACAAGATGACTAATAGTTTTAAAGAATGTAAGTGAAGAGTATGATTGAATGAAAGAATGTAAGAATAATAAACATTTTTCAAAATTTATTTCCACCGGTGAACTTTCTTAGATAAATAAGCTGTGATTGTATTGATGAACGAGCGATACATAACTAGTAGGTCACCTTATGTTGTGAACATCGGCACGAGTTAGATAAGAACTTGTTTTTTATGCCCGCACTCTGGACATTTTATAAGAAAATGCCTACCAGGCAGTGCGTAGCATTACTTAAGCCGTTTCTTTTAACTTAATATGATTAAACGTTAATTCACTTAACTTAATGCGAGATAGATATTTAACTTAACTTAATACTTAATATGATTTGCAAATCACTTAACTACTCAATTTAATAAACAAGAACACGTTCGTTTTTCGACTACTTAGAGAAAAGGCAAGTCGAAACGTAAACATCGTGTGTAGGCTTAGTGCACTGTAGGTATTCGTTTCTGTCTCGTGATGTTACGTCACGCACCGCATGAATGGTAATAGACTATTAGCGCGTAGGATTCGGGAACGTAATTATTCATAGGTAGTTGTATTTTAATAGCAAAAAAAAAACATGTAGGAATAAATGTAAATAAAGTTGCATGCCATTAGATTAATATAGGTATAACAAATAGTGTAGTATTTTCTAAATTACAACACAAGTAGGTAAATTTGTGGTAGTGTTTTTTTTGTATCAACAACACAAGTAGGTAATTACATTTTGAGGTTAAGTTGTTTAGTGGAATATAATGTTAGTAGGTATACAGATACAGAAATGAAAATTAGGTAATAAGTAGAGTAATAAGAAGCCTTGTGTAAGATTAAACGTCGTAATTAAGTGGTTAAGTGATGGCTTGGTACTTGTCAATTGTTGGTGCATGGGTGACTTGGAATTTACTATCCGTGCGAATATTTTTAGTCAGATTGGATTAGAGACACATTACAACTTCTTCACTGTCTTTGGTATTCAGGCGTTGTTCTGCAGGTGGCACGAGATGTCTTCGGAAAAAGTATCTTCATTACGAAGAACTTTTTAACCCAAGCAAAGGGGATGTGTAACACGAAAATTATCGTGTACATTATTTTAGCATATTTATATTATTACAGTCGATGAATAGACATCAGTGCGTCATCTAACGTCATTAGTCCGAAGTAATTAGAAACGTATATTGACGAATCGAGCTAGCTAATTGCATGCAATTGACCTTTCGTGTTAGTTTGAAATCCTACCACGGATCGACGGTGGCGCGTAGCCCAAGGGAGGCCTAGTCTTTTTGAGCGAGCCGTTGTAATGATCGGACACGCACATATATAATTTTTGAATCGAAACGCCGGAACATGAATTTAAAGTGACGAGTACTTGGGCGTACGGCCCCTTAAACACAATCTCTACAGGCAGTTTAATGTGTTGAAACACATCATCCCATAAATTGTAAGTACTTAATGTTTTTATCTTCTTAAAAGCACATGTGCTCTAATTAACGGTACATGGTATTTCATAGATTCTTTTGTCTTGTCATAGGGGTCTTTAGTCCTTACTTTGAGTATGGTCCATTTTCAAGTTTTACTATGTGAACGAGGCGAGGCAGCTTCAACTGGTGACTATATTGGGACTGGGCGGTCTAGAGACCGCGACCGGAGTACACCTGGAAGACATCTGTTACCTCACTGCTTCGCGGGATTGACCATAAACAGTGTAATATTGTGTAATCCACCAGGTTAGTCAAAACCTCAGTTCCCAGTGTATTTTAAAGTGACAACTTGATATTTGGGGCTATCCGTATGAACTTTAGAAGGAAATAAACTACTTTTTGTCTGTATATGTAACTTTGAATTTTCATTTACTAATGATCCAACAACAGGCGCCCTGGGATACTTTTATTTTGATACTCGAGTCTCTTAACTCTCCGATGACCGTAGCCGGTGAGTAACGCCCTAAAAAGTGTTATACACTTACGTCAGACGAGAACGAAGTAAGTAACAGTTTTTCATTGTTAAGTATAGCGTAAATTGTGAACTCTACTTTACTTCTAGCCACTAATAACACTCACAAGTACCCTCGTTTAAGTTGATGAAGCAATGGATTTATAAAAGTTTCTAGCCCACTTGCGAGTTGCAAATGCAATTACTGTTAGCGTTGTTGTTCTTTTAATATAGATATACTTTGGTTTTTATTTTTTATAGCACAATTGACATAACACCAATAATTTATTTATTTATTAGATTTCTATTTCTCTTTTTTTCCTTTCTTTCTTCCTATCCTCTATTCTTTTGTTGTGTGACTTTTGGCGATTTAATATCTCCTTCTCAGTTATGTTTCTGTTAATTCGATTGTCATCTTTAAAGAAATCGCTCAATAGGATATCATTCTCATCAACATCATCAATACATCAACATCATGGACATTAAAAAATCGCACCAAAGCCACTTTTTACTTCACATCATGCTTGTTTTCAGTGAAGTTGTTATCTATACATATAAATAAAATTGAAATATGTCTCTGTAATATTAAAGAACCGTGGTAGTTCAGATTGGTTAGCGCTCGCTTTAAGTTTCACGGTACACAAGAAACCCGGGTTCGATCCCCCCCGGCACCAATGAAATTGTTAATTGCAATTTTAAGTGCTGATTTACCACGTGCTCGGCGGTGAAGGAAAACATCATGAGGAAACCTGCATGTCTGACAAATAAGAAAAAAATAATTTTGAACCATTCCTTGCCCTAAAACCCTCTCAGAAATGAGAGGAGGCCTGTGCCCAGCAGTGGGACGTGTATATAGGGGCTGTAACTTTTTCTATATTTTTGAAATAACAATCTTATATTGTGCTAAGGGGGTTATTTGCATGCTGTGTTAATTAATACACATGAATAATCTTTTACTTATAAATCTGTCTGTCTATTTGACTGTCCAGGCTAATCTTCGGAATGGCTGAACAGATTTTAGTGTATCTTCACAAGTAGATAGAGAGCAATGCCAGGAGTGATCTAGGCTATATTTTATTCTAAAAATTTGGTGAATGTTTAAAAAAATAAACTCAAATCTACGCCACATTAAAAGATGCTTTCCGCGCAATGCCTGTGCGGGCCCATAGTCTAATAATTAAATTTTATTATTACCACTTTACGTTACATTACCGTTTGGTATATAGATAAGTGTACACATATATATATATATATATATATATATATATATATATATATATATATATATTGTATATTTATATATTTATATATTTATACCTACTATATATATCTATATAGATAGCAGCTATTTATTTCTTTAGCCACGTAATTCAATGTCTCGTCTATTGCACGGTTCAATCAAATGTCGGTACATAGTGGAAGGTATAAATATAGCAACCAATTTGAATATCATTACTTAACATAACGTATTTGCCTGCTTGTAACTGAACCTTGTCTTAAAATCTGTGTACGTCTTGAGGTGGACTGTAAGCTCTTTCGTCACTTTAGTTTGTAAAAAGATTAACAGATAATCCTTCTAGCAGTCCTAAATAGTTTACTACTATAGATGGCCCTCTTTAGGATAGTTTTAGTCATATAATACTTAAAATACGGCTACAGCGTTTGACGTAACATGTAGCGTGACGTCATAAAAATACATTCTCGTTCCATGCGGAATACAAATCAGACGCTGTAAAACGTCAAATGTATTTTTATAGGAAAGGGGGCAAACGAGCATGCGGCTCACCTGATGGTAAGTGACTACCGCCGCCCATGAACAACTGCAACACCAAGGGAATCGCAGATGCGTTGCCGGCCTTTTAAAAAGGAGTAGGCTCTTTTCTTGAAGGCCCCTAAGTCGTATCGGTCCTGAAAAATCGCTGATGGTAATCGATTCCACAAGGAAGTCGTGCGAGGGAGAAAATATCTTCTAAATCGCATAGTGGTGGACCACCAATCATCCAGATGGTGTGAATGGTATCGGGAGTTCTGCCGAGATGCAACATCTCTTCACAGTGCCAATGAATCAAGCCGATCGGAAAGGACTCGATCGTCGACGATTCGAGCCGCTCTGCGCTGGATGCGGTCAAGTGGAAGGAGCTGGCACTGGGGAGACCCTGTCTGATGGGAACAGTATTCCATGTGAGGCCGAACCTGCGCCTTATAAAGTTGCAAGCGGTGTGCCGGAATGAAATACTGTCCCGCTCTGCTGACCATGCCAAGCTTTTTAGAGGCCAATTTGGCCTTCTCTTCCAAGTGACCACGAATATGCACGTCACTCGATATGGCGACTCCGAGGATTCTGATACTGGCTGAGGCAAGAAGGGGAGTTCCTTGAAACTGAGGAGATACGACAAAGGGGTTATTTTTAGCGGTAAACGCGCAAACTTGTCTTCTGAGGATTAAACTGGACTAGATTTAGTCGCCCCCATTCTATTCTATATATTCTATTATTTTGGAGATTCTATAGATTCTATTATTTTGGAGACCAAGGTGGTGATCGCGATAGGCTTATAGTTGGACGGGTCTGAGCGGTCGCCTTTTTTAGGGATCGGATGGACAAAAGCTGTCTTCCATGAATTCGGGACTACGCCTTGGAAGTAGGAGTACCGGAAAAGACGCGTTAAGACCGGTGCCAACTCCGGAGCACACGTCCTCAGCACAATTGGAGGGATTCCGTCCAATTGTGCTGTGGGAGGCCCACTCGTCTTCGGGATGTCCGGGGAGAGAAGTGCTTTGCGAACCGAGCGCTGTGAGAACAGCACATCCGGCATGGAGCACTCATACCGCGGGATGGTCGGCGGTGTTTTCCTCCCGTCATCAAGAGAGATGCGCTACTAGTCCGAAAATAGACCTCCCACCTAGTAAAGAATACAAATGCTTAATCTGTGCGGATATTAATCTGCGGCGCGAAACTCTGCAACTAAACGCTAAGCCAATGTGCTATAGAGTATTATTAATAAAGATTAATTATTTCTTGCTTATCAATCTTTATTTAGAGTAATTATTTTACTAATATTAGATCACTACTCAAACAAAATTCAACATTAAACAATTAAAAATATTTCAGATATTGTGAATACTTTAAATGTATTTACTTGAATATAAGAATAAAATACCACAAGAAGTGAAAGTTAATTCTAAAACGGCTTAAATAAAATAGCTCTGTGAGAGCTTTGCGGTAAAATTCAGCTGGCTTAGAGCGTTTTACGCTCCATCAGGTTAAAAAAAGGAGGCACTCCGACTTTAGTAAAACTTTAGCATCCCAATGTAATACATTGCGTATATTTACAGAATCTTTTATTATATTTTGCAGCAAAATAAAATGTCTTTTAAAATAGTTGTCAATGTAATTATTTATTACTGATGACCAATAACTACACGTATTTCTTGTTCACAGAGATTGTCAAAGACAAATTCAGGTTACAAGTATTAGATTTGTAGTCAATTAAAAAAAAATATGTTATTTTTTATATTAATAAGTTAAATGTTATGTAAAGATATAAACTTAAGCTCTAGTAAAATTCTAATAAATAATAATCTCGTTGTATGAAAATGCAGTATGAAGTTTATCAATTTAAAAATTGTATTATATTTATTATGTTCGCACTGTGGTGGTGGCGTAAGTGAATCTCCATATTAGACAGGAAAATGATACAGGAGATAAAATCATAACAACTCAAAATAATAGAAAGTTTCGGCCCATATGAAGCCATCTATAGAGGAGGTCCATGTTTAGCGGTGAACTTTTGATAGACTGAAATGATAATGATGAATTCTTTCAAATCAGGCTATTTATTGTTTTTTAAGCTTTACGCCCATATTAATATATTTTACATAACTTAATAGCAATAATTGCATTGCAGGATAGCAACCAAACGTTCAGCAATTCTTTTTGTAGAATATACTTATATTTTTTCGTGTGGAAATCGAACCACTATTACATCGAGCCGCTCTTAAATTAAAATAAATACCACATATACAATTTCAATTTAAGGAAATAGAAAATAAGTTATATTAGACACTAATAATCCGTAAAATTAGTTTGATTCATTATGTAGTGTTCGCGTTAAATACTGAGAATTATTCGACCTTTAGTTTGTATTTAATCTCTGTCCCACGCTTTAATATTTTTCACGAAAGAAGTCTCGTGGAAATATGCTTTACTTTACTTTACTTATCTTCACGCACAATCCCTGACGGGGTAGCCAGAGAGAACAGATCGCCAAGTGTCACGATCCTTACATACCTCTTTCGCTTCTTTCAGATTCATTATCTTCTTCATACATGCACGTCTAGGTATCCGAGTACTCTTGACCCTCCCCTCTTCGAGCAGTTTGCTCACATGGTCTTCGAAAGTTAGTCTCGGTCTACCTCGACACCTTTTAATATTAACTTTCGCGCTATATATTTTCTTCACCATTCGGTCTTCACTCATTCGCTCAACGTGCCCAAACCATCGAAGCACGCCCTTATCAATTTTTGTGATAAGGTCATCTTTCAAACCTGCCATATTGCGAATCTCTTCGTTTCGCTTTCGGTCGGCCATGGTAACGCCGCACATTTTACGAAGAGATCGCATCTCCACTGCATTCAATTTGCTTTTATGCTTCTTCTGGCACACCCAGGTTTCGCTGCCATATAACAAAGTCGGTACCAACACTGCGTTATGTATTGCAAGGCGTGCACACTTCACTACGCCTTGCCTTTTTACTAACGCAGTCAGGGCACCATTGACTTTGTTCCCGGCAGCGACACGCCTGTCCACATCTAAATCACATCTTCCATCCCGGCTAAAAGCACTCCCCAAGTATACAATTTCATTTACCTGTTCTAGACATTCCTGATTTACCCATATTTCACACTTCGTTCTCTCTTCGTCCCTTTCAAATACCAGAACCTTAGTTTTATTAGCATTCAAACGGAGACCTTTAATTTCACATTCCTCTTTCATACACGTGACTAATGCCTGCAGTTCTGCCTCTGATGGTGCAATAAGCACGGCATCATCAGCATACAGCAGACAATTTACTTTTATGTCACCCAATTTCACACCCAAACAGCTATCTTTCAGCTTCTGTAAACAGCTGTCGAGATACAGTATGAACAGCCAGGAAGACATGACACAACCCTGTTTCACGCCCGTTTGGACGCTAAACATGGGTGACAGGTCATGTCCTATCCGCACACAGGCTTTACAATTACAGTAAAGTGACTGCACAGCCCTTAGCAATCGACCATCCACACCGTACCCCCGGCAACAGTTCCCACATTTTCTTCCTTACAACCTTATCAAATGCTTTCTCAAGATCCACAAAAGCACAGAAAATCTTCTGGTTAGCAGCCAGAAGCTTTTCCGTGATCATGCGTAGAGAAAACATTTGATCCGTGCATCCTCTTTCAGGTCTAAATCCGCATTGTGCCTCCCATAGAAATCTTTCCGATTTCTCTTGCATCCTACGTGTCAAAACCTTCGAGTAAACTTCACTTGCTAAACTGGTCAAGCTGATCGCCCGATAGCATCTGCAGTCAAAATGTGAACCTTTACCTTTATATAAAGGCACAATGACTGCGGATCGCCAATCATCCGGGACATCCCCCGTCCGCCAGCACAAATTGCACAGCAGATAAAAGCTGTCCCAGACGCGAGGCCCACCATACTTGACCATTTCAGCAGTAACTCTGTCTAGTCCCGCAGCCTTACCACATTTCAAACTTCGAATTGCACGTTCAATCTCTTTCATACTGATGACCTCAGTGTCATCGAGGTCCAGGTCTGGCGTACCAGTCACGGCGTCATCCCCGGATCCCTCACTAAGATCATCACACGCATACATTTCTCTATAAAATTCGCTCCATCGCTGCATGACGTCCGATTTTTCTGTGAGGACGTCATTAGTTCTCGAAAGCACTTTGTTCATTCTTAAGGCCGTCGCACCATTTCGGGTCCTTCCAACCTCTTTGCAGAAGAGTTTGGAGTTCTCCTTAAAGTTGTGCGACAACCTTTCGTCCGCTTCCATTCTACACCTTTCACGCATTTCCTCAATCAATGCTTTCGTGTGAACTTTCTGCAGCTTATATCTTTCTTTCATCTTCTCTCTCATATCCTTATCATTACTAGAGGCCAAGTAGTCTAACCATGCTTTCTTCATCTTCTCTACAGCTTCTTTCACTTCATCATTCCACCATGCATCTCTTCTTTTACTACTGCCTCTTTTTATTGTTCCACACACTTCTTCCGCTGCACTTACCATTCCATCCCTAAGGTTCTGCCATGTTCTTTCCACACATTCATTTCTGCCATCGATGGTGTCAAGCTTTTCGGCTACCCTCGCATGATATTTGTCCCTAGTATCCGCTTCCTGAAGCTTCCAGCTTCGGATGCGACAGACCAACTGTGGTTCTGTTACCGCCGTCCGGTAGCGCCAACCCGCGAACAGACCCCTAAATCTAGTAATCACTAGATAGTGATCCGTACCCAGGTCAGCACCCTTGACCACTCGCGTATCCATCACCTGTTTTCGCAGTCGGTCATCCACCAGAAACAAATCGATCATACTTCTCTCATTCTTGCTTTCTCTAGTATACATATGGATTTTCTTGTGATTAAACATAGTGTTTGTCACAAGAAGACCCTTTTCCTTGCATACCGCCAGTATAAGCTTGCCAGCATCATTAACCCTTTTTATCGCCAAACTTTCCTAGCACCGACTCGTACCCTGGTCGAGCGGTACCAACCCATCCATTCAAATCACCACACACAACAATTCTTTCGTTTCCCCTAGCCAAATCTAGAACTTCTCTTACATTCTCCCAAAACTCCTCCAGCTCAGCCCTGGACGACGAAGCTACCGGCGCATAAACAGCCAAAAGGAATAACTTCGTCAGTCCTAATTTAAAGCGAACCCAGAGAAGTCTTGAGTTCACAACCTTATATTCAGTCATAACATCGACCAACCGAGACGACAGCAGCACCCCCACTCCCTGGCGGGCGCTCTCGCTCTCCGGGACTCCGGACCATAGAGCTAACGCCCCGCCAGGGAGCTCTTCAGTACCACTGCCCTTCCGTTTGGTCTCTGACATACACACGACATCTAATTCTCTTTCTTTCATTATTTCAATCAACTCATTCATCTTATCTTTCATGCCTCCTCTAACATTCCACGTGCCTACTCTGCACTCTGTCCTCCACCTTCCGCCGTGTCGGGCTGTGCGTAACGGGTGGCGGTCCCCATCGCCGCTTTGCGCGCTGCATTCCACACCAACGGGGACTAGCTGGTGTGCGTCGCCTGGGGGGGGACGCCCTAACCCTCGATGGCATGGGTTGGCATGCTGAGTAGAATTGCAGCCCTGAAAAGGGCTGGCAGGGGTCGCGACGAGCACGCTTCTACAATGACCCCCTAATGTAAATGGACTAAAATATAATGTATGGAATTTGACAGATAATGTCAAATTTCGTGAAAACTGTTAGAAATTCTATGGTATGAGGGACACTTCTTATACCATAGTTTAAGCCCGAGACTTACAAATTATGCTATGTAATAAGACGAATATTGTAAACTGTATGGAGACGTTAAATATTAATTCATGTTTTTATGTACATCAAAATTCGAAAAGCCCCCAACACACGAAACCACTTTTGTTCATAAACAGAACGATTTCATCTGAGTAATATGCAATGTTGCCTTTCGCTTTTAAAAAATTCAACTTCTATCCTTTTTTTCTGTTTTGTATCGAATTCGGGAAATGGGAAAGTTAATGGTCTGAATATATTGGTATTGATCTGGCGTTTATTGAGTACGTACTACGAATGTTTCGAATGTCTTTATTCGGAATCGAAACTGTCGGATATCCGTTACGTTAAACTGTTAATATTTTATAAAATTAAAATTAAATGTATCACAAACATACAGGTGACGTTATTACAAAAAAAAAAAATATAAAAATTAAGTGATTTGTAGCCTTTTTTCTGAAACTGGTTACAAGTGTACAAATTGACAACAAAAATCACATACCATAAGGTGGACTGTCAACTTGTTTTCCACTATAAGTGTATTGCCTCCTCTAAACTACTCGCAAAGTTACCTCGATGAAGTGCTCGTCAAAGTCAGTCGCGGTGCGAAGAACGTGACTACACACTCGTGCAACTTCGCAAAGAGCTCACTCGCCATGAGTCGCCCGCACCCTTAACATGAATAACGCTTAAGAGGCAGCTGTTTTTTTTCTATTTTTATTAATCTGTGGTACGACGTCAATGCGTTAACCATATAGATATATAATAATGTAGCATGCTACATATTTAACATTTATATATTAAAAAATTATATATAACTGGCGTATGCCGAGTAGTGTAGTGAAACACTTCGTGGTAACTCCGGGCACCTCGCGAAGTCATTTGACTCGGGCGCAAAAAACCGACAGCGATCGGAAGCTAGGTTGCATGAAGCGAATCGAAGTACCTCTCTACACTATTCTACCCACCCAACTTCGATCAACTTCGCGAGTAGTGTAGAGGGGGGCCATATAAAAAAAAAATTCGAGTATTTGACACTGTTGTCAACTGAAATCCTTTTAAAGTGTCAAACCAAACATTAAATTTTATGTAATCCAGACAGAATTTCAGTCACGACGGCCTATCTCAACGGAGACTAGCTATCTGCCCAGAAGAGGGTTATAGTGCACAAGTGTGTACGCAAACACAGATGCACTTTCTATTCTCTCGCGCTCATAGTATGATAGGACGGAAATTCGACAAGACTGATGCTTTGTCTTTAATGCAATGCTTTCCGATGTACAGGGTTGTAGCTCTGCCAACTTTCTGACTCCTAGTCTCATATGTCCGATTCGTAGTGTCTTATACAGTTGGTTGATTTTCTAGTTTAAATTAAAATCTATAAATACACAACTGCGGATATATCCAGATTGTATAACGCTATAGCAATTTTATATTCAAGTAATCATCTTATTTTTGTATTTTTAAATTTTAAGTCAACCTAGTTTATAAGACACTACTAAAATTACCAAATTCAAATTATATGATTAAGTTATTTATTTTTATTGTGTACCTAAATAACCAGTTCCCAAAACGGTTCTGTGTAATTTATTACACGTCCAGGTAATTTTCTCACTGTCTGCGGCGACGGTCCAAGGGGAACAAATAATAATGATAGCTGACAAACCCATCTTTTTCACGTCACGAGTTACACCCCTGTTTAATCCATTTTTATTAGTCCTTTTTTTAATATTTAACGCTTCGTCAAAAAAGCGTACGTATTCTATTTGACCTTTAATTAAAATTGTCAAATTGACTTTCGTCGGGATTGTGTCTACCTTTTAATTGTCTTTCTCTGGGCAATAAGTACACGTGAATATTTTCTCATTCTTTTAATGAGGGTTTACCAGATGTTGCTAATCGGGACTAAGTTGAACTTATTTTTTACAATCTCATCATTATTGAAAAGTTGCGATTTAATTATAAGTTTTCTATTTCTAGTGTATGTGCAAAGATATGATAATGCATGATCTCTGGTTTCTGTGATGTTAATGCTTTTAGCCTATAGATCTCTAGCAGCTTTATCAGACTCTTGAAAGGCCGTGAGGTGATGTACTCTTATGTTTTATACATTTTTATTTTTTTTTAATTCTTCAACTGTTAAGATTATCCTTAGTTTGGTTTATGCATTTCTAATCTAATTAAAATAAAATATATTTAAATACTCACTAAGAAACATAAATACTTTACTACACTAGTAGGTGTGAATTGGGGCTTCTGCGTCACTTGCTCTCGCTTCGCTCGAGCTACATGCCGCTGAAGGCCCCAATTCTCTTTTAGTTTAACCAAATTAACGTCTACATACTCACAGTTCCTATCCTGCGGGAACAAGTGTACTTCTACTTCCAGTTGAGTTATTGAGCATTATATTCAGTGCGTTTGCAAGATACTGATGGTATTGTCGTATCTATATGATTAACTTCTAATAATACAACTTGTTTAGCCTAATTTTATTGTGGTTATTGCTAATAAACGTTTTTAAGCTATTGCATAGCTTTTATGGCGGGTTTAGAGCGCGGCGAGCGAATCAAGAAATTCCGTAACGAAAAAAAAACCTAAGACCCGAAAACCTAACATCGTAACTCCATTACAATAAAGATATTAATTATTTTCAACCATACGCTAACTAAATACAATGATGTGTCTTACCTGGATTGAAGAGCGCCTCCCACCCTCCCCTCAATTGTTTCATTATTGTTTTATTTTCATAGCGAGTGCACGTTGATTACAACGCTCGTCAAATATCATCTATATTGGTGAGTTTTTTTTACTTTTTAGAAATTCAGCCGCCATTAACTTTTTTTTAACTTCATACTTGTTTTTGTTAATTGAAGATCATGGTCAACACTGAGGAACACAATGATTCTACTCCTATCACTAATCCGTATTACTATGCACAGAATGTGGATAAATTTACACTAAATTATTACAACCGAAAGGAGCAGCTTCACGATTTACCACCAAATAGAATAGCTATTAATGAAGAGCGGCAATCGAAATCAAAGAAATATTACAGGAAGAGAAACCGTTCTCAAGAATCATCATCATTATCATCATACATTATCCGCCGAGATAAAGATAAACTAGGTCATCTTCTGATTAAAATCAGCATTTGCGAACTTAACGAGCAAGAAGAAAATATCATCCACGATCTTAGTGCTAATATAAGTGTTCAATATGTTGCGGATTCAATGTATGATGAAGTATTAGATGCTACAAATTGTCTTATAAAAACAATAGGTGAAAAATTATGTGAGAACTAGTAATTTAAGTAATGTAGCTTGTAAAATATAATAAAAGATATACATTCAATTTTATTGTTGTTTTATTATGTATCATTATTATTCAATTGTGTAGAGGAAAAAAGAAAAGACATTTATTGTTACAACGAATGTATTTAATAAAACTAATTATTTCGATTTTCGATTTTATCTGAATTTGAATTTAAATGTTTTAGTTTTTAATTCGATTTTAACTGAAAGCAACAACACGTGGATAAGTAACACTGGTTAAACTATTAAACTAACCCTTAGTTGGATACAACCTCGACGAACGTTGTAATAATATTCTTTGATGTATGATACCAACTGGGTAACAGCCTTCCACGTTGGGGTTTTCTCATCGACAGCTGATTTAAAGCTGATCAGAGAGTGCTGTCAGCGGTCGTTTGATGGAATAGCGTCCAGCTCGCAGAAGTTAGAGATGCGCACTTCGATGTAATATTCTCCTCGCTCCAAAGGCTCGCTACGGTGCATATATTCCGAAACTGTTCGGAATGATAAGTAGTTTTTTAAAATCCTCGCTCGGATAGGTTCAGAATCTTCATCCTGGAAACAGTAAAAATACTATTTAAACAAAAGTATACTGATAAGCTACGATCAATATTTATATTCCCTCTAACCCCGCATAAATATATTTTTATACGATGCTCATAGCATGACTTAGTAGTCCAATTCACTAACAATTGTATCAATCACATCGATCGTCTAAGAATATAATTAAATACGTTTTCATAAAAAAAATAGACCTATGACTGATAATTTATTCACAACATCCAATCAAATAGAAACTAACTTTTCATCCTGTGAATGGCAACTCAAACTACTAAAATTAAATAAGATTTGCTTACCTCAGAATCTGAAAAGCTTTAAATTTACGTTTCCTGCTGATCGAACCTGGGGGTGAGTGATGATGATGTATTAGCCTCAGATTTCGACTCGCTTCCGAATAATTCAACTCATTTCTTGGAGTTAGGAACTGTTGTTTTAGTCTTTAATACATTAGCTGGTTTCTTAACCGCTTTTCTTCTTTTGCGAAGTCGACTGTTAATTCAGCGTCTGACTCGAAGGGGTTGGAATACCTAAAAATGTAACACAAAATATATTACTATAAAGAAACACTCATATAAAAAACTTATAAAGCGAAACGTAATATAACTTTACTCTAACATAATATAACAAATTAATTATTATTCTATTGTGTTTAATGTGTGAGGAGACTAAGTGTTACGTACATACTTGCTATCTTGATGATGATGCCGAACACTTCCAAGTCTAGTAGACTGTGGAAAACACGATGCAACTAATGGTTAAACACCTCGCAACATTATATTTTATACCCTAAATTATAGCACTATCCCCACTTGGAAGTATTTTAGTTTGACATATTTTAAAATGAAGAAATATTTCATTTGGTAACTTTAGCATTGACCCGTATTAATATTATTTGTAAGGAATATTTTGCTTACTAACATTAAATGCTTATATGTGAAAAACACTTAACATGTTTGCATGCCATGTCAAATCAACGTTTGCGTCGTCAGCCGAAATTATCATTGGCGAAAACCAGACGCTGTAAAATGATACGACAGTGTTTTACAGGTAAACGTGTGTATTTCGCAATAATATGGAAATGGGTCAGCACATAGCGGTCAATGTACTTGTATTGTCTGCTATCTTCTCTAATCACTGTAGTGTAACACAGGCTCGGCACGCACTTAACTAAACACGTCCACTCTCGCCCGAGGCTCTCGTGTAACTGACGCGGTGCGCTCGAGACTGTGACTTATATATAAATGTATGTTTGTGTATTTGTGCAAACACTACAGTACTTATTAAATATAGATCCATTATAAATATATCTTTGTTTAAAATTGATGATTTTTGAAGAAAAAAACTAACAATTATCAATCTTAAACTGAATTTTGTACTATCCGTAATATCTCTAGATAGAATATAGTCTGGAATAACACCCAGGCGTTTGTTGTAAAAGCGTGAATATTGCCTACCCATAAATTAATTACTAATTCTATAAAGTCTAAAAACTGGTATTATAAGCTTATGTTTGTTCCAAGTGTTTAAAAATGAACATATTTTTTTTATGAAAGCTATTTATGTTTTTATGTACATACATTACATTTTCATAAATATATTTCGATGCAAAGTTACTATGTTTATTTCCTTAAAAATTGTCTCTAAGGGACTCTTTACAATTTAAGTAATAAATCATCCGTATGCCTATCTTTTGCAAACAAAAATGACTTCAATGTCAGTCGCATTATCCCATAGTAAGATTCCATAAGACATTACGCTATGAAAGTAAGTACATGTTTATCTTATTAATTACGTTTGTACGTGGTAGAACCATGCTGCAGCTATACTAATAGTATAGTTGTAACACGAATGGGTCGGCTCGACCGGGGAAGGACCACGCTCTCACAGAATACCAGCGTAAAATAGCAGCTTAATGCTGCTGTGTTTCGTATGGTGAGAGTAGAGAACCGGAGACCCATTTTACTGGAAAAGAGGCATTCCATCTTAGTCCTCACGGGTGACAACTCATCTGGATTTTGATTCGCTAACGAAGATAGATAAAGATGTCTATGGGCCACAGCAACCACTTACCTTCAGGTAGACAGTAGAAACAGGCGTGCTTGTTTGTCACCCTTATTCTATAAAAAAAACAAATTAATAACATAAACATAAAAGTGTATGTTAGATGTTTTTTTATGTTTGTTATACTTAATCATAATAGAATGCTTGAACCGCTAATGCTCGCTAGTACACCTAGAAAAAAGAAGAAAAAAAAAGGTTTTTAACAGTATTTACCAATGTTTTCATGTGTTTATGCACCCTAATTTTTATACTGGATGGGAGTCGAACCACAGCCATCAGGCTTTGTAGCTCACTATTGGTTAAATAATTTGATTTAATATAGAAACTAGCAAGTATGTAGGTACTAATTTGGTTAGACGAAAAAAAATTTGGACCTATACTTGAGAGAATTATGGTCTTCAGTGGGCACATAGCTTGAGCGAAGCAAGAGTGAGTGAATGCTATTTTTTGTCATGGCGGCGTAAGAAAATCAATTGGCCAATTTCGTATAATGGATATCGTAAAGGATGACAACGTGAAATGCCAGAAAAGTCTTATGACTTCCAAACGATAACGGTAGCATAATCTCCTTTACGACAAATTAAAATATCCAGACCAATGACTGGAAGTAGCGTCAAAGGTGCGAGACGTTTGGTGCTACGATCATTTATGCACATGGGGAACGTGACGATTAAGACAAATCTAGGGAGGAGGAACAAGACGAGAAGTCCATGTGCAGTAGTAGACATGATAAAGAAGAAGAACCATACCTGCAAAAGTATTATTTTAACAGTGAAATAATTACCTATGAACTCTCACAGTTCGCAGTTCACTGATCTGCACCAGTATATTTTAATAAAAGTGGCATAAAATAATATCTGTATAACTCCGTTTGGTAGTATAGGAAAATCCACTACTCCTTATCGTCCCGTGGGTGTCGTAAGCTTTCTCACCGGTCAGTGGTCGGTACTTCGAGATATATTATTTTTGCTTTGTTGTCACTTCAGATTACTGATTCGCTAGACCATGTTCTGCGGATATCCTAAATATAGATTTAATCCCGCTGAGAAAGATCAAAAATAGTCCTTTTAATAGCGCGCTGAGTGACCTTGAGTTTCCTTATACGACCCACAGTGATGACCACGTTTTATTACCGTAAGTTATAAATGGTCGGGTGGTGAATGCATTGTTAGCAGTAAAAAGTATGTGTAATCAATATCGAGGGATTACTTGGCTCCTGCTTAAGAGTGACAAGATTGGATTAAGATAAAACGAGGTCTATTGGTAAGCTTCTTATGATGCTAGTCTAAGTGCACAAAATATTATTACTTAAAATATTTGAAAATTCCAATTAAAAAATTTAAGTATTTCTGACGAGAAGATGTGTCGTAGCTTCCCGAACGCTGCCCAGCCGAGTTGAATCCGTCGATTGACCTCTCGGTCGAAGTTGGACTTACCTAGTCGGACTATTTGTCCCAGGTAAACATACTCGTCAACAACTTCGAGCTTAGTGCTCCCAACAACTACCGGCATAGGTGTGACATGGACATTAAACATAATCTTTGTTTTGTCCATGTTCATCTTAAGACCTATCCGTTGGGAGACACTATTGAGGTCATTGAGCATAGTGCTTAGTTCCTCCAGCGATTCTGCCATGAGGACTATATCGTCGGCAAATCGAAGGTGAGTGATGTACTCGCCATTGATGTTAATTCCGTATCCTTTCCAGTCCAGAAGCTTGAAAACGTCTTCCAATGCAGCGGTGAAGAGTTTCGGGGATATAACGTCACCCTGTCTTACACCTCTTTGCAATTGGATAGGTTTCGTACTCTGGTTCTGTACTCGGATAGCCATCGTAGCTCTATTGTACAAACACTTCAGCACTTCGATATACATATATATATATATATATATATATATATATATATATACAATATGTAACGTAATTAACGCACATCATCAGACACCCCAATTAGTATATTATGTTATAATCATTATACATACACTGACTTTTTAATTAAACATGTTTATGCATTGAATATTTATTAAATTAGTTATACTAATTCCGGAACAATTTTGTGGTCACAGTATAAATCCACGAACGCACGCAGTCGCTCACGTAGGTATAGGTTTTGAGGGTCTTTCTATCACAGTAGGTACGTATTAGCTCGCGTTCGAGACGAGTTAACGCCGCCGCCGCTTGACACAACTGTAGGTAGGTATTAGTGCCGAAAAAAGTCGACAATACACAATTGTTTATGTTAAAAAAATACCTACCTATGAACACTAACTGATGTTCGTACTCTGACCATCGAGTTGTTTATTTAAGTCTTGTAAACATTTGATCGCATCTTTCAATCACACTTCAACCATTGGACTTTCGACTCTGAATAATTTTGTTTATTGATTATGATACAATGTCAATAGGCAATATTCGTTACAAAAAGTTATGAATTTGCATAACATTTGAATTGTAATTGTAAATAATAATAAACTGCTAACACTAAGAGGCAATACGAAAACATAATTCAAAGATGGCGTGTTTAAAAGATGTGAATCAAGATTATAATAATTTTAAGAATCAAATATTTAACTTACTGATAGCCTAAACTATCATGCAACGTTGTATTTTAATACATTTTCAAAATATCCACCACGGCTTTGTGGCTTAGCAATTCAGTTGCAGCGCTAAGGACCGCGGGTTCGAATCCCGCACGGAACAATATTTGTATGCCCTACAAATAATTGTTCCGGGTCTGGATGTTTGTCCTTGTGAACTTTATGTTTGTACACTGCCTCCACAATACAAGAGAAAATCCTAGTGTGGAGGTTACGTTTTAAAAAAGAAAAAGAAAGAAAATAATTTAGAAAGCAATTCAATGTTATTTTTCACTATTCTAAATTCGTTCACTCATAGAGCAGAGCCAGGCAGTGCGGCAGCTCTTGCTGTCGCACGGATGGTCCGGCTTGAACCGGGGTGGTACCACGACCTCACAGAATACCAGCGTGAAGTTGAGGTTTACCTCTGCATTTCGCTTGGTGAGTGCAGGTGTCCGGAGGCCCTTTTTACTGGAAATGAGGCATTCCATCCTTAGTCCTCAAGGGTGAAAACGCATCTGCATTTTGATTTGTAATAGAGGATAGATGTAGATGTCTATGGGCCGCAGCAACCACTTACCATCGGGTGGACTGTGTGCTCGTTTTTCACCCTTATCCTATAAAAAAAAGAATACGATAATATGATTTTATACGTATTCATATTTAATACGTACGTAATCAGGTGATCTGGGAGGTCAATGGCCCAGCCGCCACGACCTTTATAAGGTACTTCCAACTCTGTATTTAAAAAGACTTTAAAATACTTGAAATAAGGTTCAATTTTCTTTATTTTGTATTGAATGACGGAATTTGTATTAATACAAATAAAACTGCACTTTTAAAAGTCTTATTGCCTTGAGTTACGATCCATTTCAGTTTGTATTGACTGTACAGGTTTAGTGTGACTGTAAATTACGTAGTTTCATTTGTTATTGCATAAAAAAATTACCTATATTAAAAATGATAGAAATCGATTCAGTAAACGGTTGTGAACAAACTACTTTCTCAAAGTGCGTTAATTATGTTACGTGTTGTATATATATATATATATATAACTACCACTCAGTGACTGACTATAACGATATCTCAGGAACTATAAAACATACAAACTTGAAGTTTGTAAGCTAGGTTCCTTTTATAGCATAGAGATCAGTTATGAAACAGTTTTGAGAAAATCTATCCCTAAGGGAGTGAAATGGGAGTTGGAAGTTTGTATGAAAGTCCTACGTTTTTGAAGTTAGAGACACGAAAATCGGCATTAAAGTTATAAGTTTTCAATAATAAAATCCTGAAGAGGCTGTTTTACGAAATTCTAACCCTAAGGGGGTGAAATTGGGGTAAAATGGTTACATGCAAGTCCTATATTTTTTAAAGTATAGATATGAAAATCGACATTTACTTTATTAGTTTTAAATAATAAATACTTGCATAGCTAAGCTTTACCTATATAGCCTCTTTATACTTAGGTTAGACTTTTGCAGCGGGAAAATTTCAAAATCTCATAGGAAATCAGATATTCCACGCGGACGAAGTCACGAGCGGCCGCTAGTTACATAATATATGTGTTATGTAATTGTGTGATAAGTATATTTTTTCTTACCTGTCCACTTTTTCCGGTTGTTATTAAAAAGTTTGTGATATCTCCACTTAATTTTGGTTTTTCAGGAAGAAATATTTGTGATTCCTTTTTGTGGAAAGATATTAGATACTTCCTTAAGCCTAAAGTGTTTCTGTTTTTTATTTTTATTTCAACCTTTTTATTTTGCCATAATTTTCACGAAGCAATTTGGGATGCATGAATTATGTCGAAAAACTCATCAAATTTGCTTTTAGGTCTTTTAGATCTATAACTCCAACCCTCACTACTCCGACTAGAACTATTCGACTCTTCGTTACTCATGTCAAATTGTAAACTTATCACTCCGAGAACAACAAGGATTAGAGTAAAAACAATTAATACATTAGACTCGAAGCAAAGCTCAATTGGGAATGACTGGAATTAAAATAAATACTACTATTTGTAAATACACGCCGAAAGACCGACAAAGGAAAGTTCGGCATCCTTTGATAAAAATAACGATTCTTCAGAAGATTAATAAAGTAGATGCGTTGCCATATAGGTATAGTGTGCCTACGGAAAAATGAAATGTAAATATGTAAATAAAATTGTGTATATTATGTTCTTCTTGTGATTGAATTAATCTACGTTAGTTACATTAAATTTGCCTTCACTCGTTTAAAATTCAAAATTCAAATATGTTTTATTCAAGTAGGCATTAAAAATACACTTCTGAATAGTCATATAATCACTGTTTTCCCCCATTTTTTCTTTTCCATGTCCAGGGGTTCTGATTCTACTGAGAAGAATCATGGAAGAAAGTAAGAAACTCAGTAGTTGCTCTTTTCAAAATATTTTTACAATAGTACTATAATTATGTAAAGCGATAAGTCAAACATAAAATGTCAAATGTATATGTAGATACCAAATCGGTTTAGAAATTTCTAGTTAGTCCTGTGTAGTACGAGAGGTCAGTTCCAAGCATTTTTGTAATTTCTTTTGGAATCTTATTATAAAAGCGTATATCGCTACCCAAGAACGCTTATATACTTTGTGTAACCGGAAAGCAGGTATTCTGATTTTATTTTTATTTCTACTATTAAAATTGTGCAAATCACTATTATTTACATCAATTCGATGAGAGATACTCGGGCTCCTAAAAAGTACATAGATCTTATTTTACGCTTTTTATTTAATATGCACACTTTTTATATTATTCGATTAGCATTTTACAAAATGTTTACACGTTACAAGTGTGTTAAAAGTGTCTACAATATTTATCAAATGGGTGACGACATATTCGAACACTTTGTGTTCAAGAACACACACTTCCAAAAATCGAGATTTGCAGTGAACTTATTGAACATGTTTATCTATTAGGTAATAATAATAATAGTAAGTAATTATTATAAACCCATATAGTTAATATTATAATAATTACTTACTAGAATAAATTATTATGGTATCTACCTATCCTTACCATTATCTAATTACAATATTCCTTGCGAGATCAGCATAATGTATTCGTGTCCATTCTGAGCACCCGAAAACTTACGAGTATTTTATTCTTTGGAACATGTACTCTGTGGCGGCATTCAAACAGTGTCAAATGTAGTGCGCGCGGCGCGGCGGCGACGATTGAATGCGATATAAATAGAAGCCGCCGGCGCGTGTATCTTGACCTTGTGCTTTCGAATAGCTGCAAAATTTCTTTGACAGGTCAGTATTCGACCTTTGACGATGCCGACAACAAGACGACGCGCACTATCAAAGTGCCGATGGACAAAACTAGGGATGCACTGTTTTTTCTTTTATGGATATTTTCATCCGCTATGTATGTTTATGATATTGTTTGTAATGCGCATAAGTCCAATTTTCCAAATTTTTTTTATATATTTTTTGCGTCTCATAGACTCCCTAAGTGTATACCCGAACTCCTATACTCCCTGAAACGACACTCATTCCTAACTGCAAGACGCAAGAGTCTCGCAGGCTTAGTCTTGTTCTTGCTCAAATCTTGCACGGTCAGTCTTGGTCTTGGTCTTGCTAAAATTAGGCGGTCTCACAGCTACGTAGCTCGTAGCAGCTGCGTAGCTTGTAGCAGCTCTAGGTAACTCGAAGTTGTTAAAGCGACCGATCTATTGTCATATATGTGGCAGTATAAAACCGTCAAAAGGCAGTATAGAGCGATTCCGATAAGCGGAGCGCGAGAAATCTCGGTCAGATATGCACGAATTAGGATGGGGGTTTGTACTTTTTTATAGAAAAAGTCAATGCGTAGCAATGTTTGTTACCACTGTTATGATAATCAAGTTTTAAGGAGTTGATTATCATAACGTCTTGCCTTCAAATTAATAAGACACCATTTTCTGCTTTGCCTGGATAAACGGAACGAATGTACGAATTATTTCGAAGCATCGTTTTCAAATGCATAATAATATTAATATTAATAACGATATCTATCTAATGTACTCTGACTGTAACGAGGGGTATGTGGTTTGAGTTTATCTATTGCAAAAGTATCGGTGGCTTAATAATATAGGCATTTCCATCTAGAATACGAGAATATTGAAAAAATTTAAACTTACTCAGAATACTCCTCATTTTTGGCATATACATTCGAAACGATAACATGACACAACAAACAAAATCATAAAATTAATAAGTTATGCAGCAGTAATAGAACTTAAACAATTTTATCTTAAACTTGATTACAGATTTTGTACATACATATCTAATAGCTTTTTTTATATCTATGTAACTCAACATTAAAGCCGATAAAATATTAAACCTGTATTATCAATTATATTAGCAAACTAGCTGTTACCCGCGACTTCGCCCGCGTGTAATTTATGGTTTTAAATATGTTGCGCGGAACCCGAATTCTTTTTCTAATATATAAGTAGCCTAAGTTACTTCTTATAATATCAGCTATCTGTCAGTGAAAGTTCCGTTGAAATCGTTCCAGCCGTTTCGGAGATTAGCCGGAACAAACAGACAGACAGACAAAAATTTTGAAAATTGTGTTTTTGTTAAGAGTACTGTATATTTTTTCATGTGCATTTAGTAAAATGCTGGTATTTTGACATAACAAACAGACACTTCAATTTTATTTATTTGTGTAGATGACGCTATAATAGAAACATGCCATGTTGAGGATCAGATAGAGAACCCATCACACCTCCTGCTAATGCTACGGTATCACCGAATGCTACGGCTCTTCATCCATCAACCTGTCTGCCAAACCTGGTGATATAGGCACCTATTTTCAAGAAATGCATACTTGCTGTTCATTCTTTGTAAGATCTTTGGCCAGCAATGAATTCAAGAATGTTATTGATGATGATAATTAATAATGAGATCAAACACTGATGGTAAGGGTGCTTTAGTAAACTTAACTTAATTATCATCATCATCATTATAGCCTTTCACAAGTCTGAATATAGGCCTCCCCCAAGGAATGTTATAAAGCACAATCACTAAAATAGCAGCTCAATGCTGCTGTGTTTCGTATGGTGAATGTAGAGAACCGGAGACCCTTTTTACTGGTAAAGAGGCATTGAATCTTAGTCCTCACGGGTGAAAACGCATCTGCATTTTGATTCTTCATTGAGGATAGATATAGATGTCTATCTGTCACAGCCACGGAGCAAATACAAAGAGGAGACGGCCTAAGCAACTGTGCACTGTGATTCTAACTAGGTCCCGTTGTCATCACAGTGGGCGTGGCTTTAACGTTAGTAGTTGTGTCTACTGACAAAGCAGCGTTCTTCCTGTGCGCTTGTGTCGAAAATCGCCAATCGTTGTATTTTCGTAGTATTAAGAAGAAACAATAAAGTGTTGTGTTTTATCGTGTAAAACTACTCAGATAGACACTCTGATGTTTGGATGGCATCACATTTCATTTTTAAGTAATTTTATACCTAATTTATTAACATAGTTCTGTGTTCTCTTCATTTTTTTTTGATCATAGTTCTAGAAAAATCTCTGCATCGACTTTCAAATATAAAATATATGCGATACTAGATGGTGACACTTTATGTCATGGGAACTAGAAATATAAAGGTACGTAGAGCTCAGTATTGGTAAAATAATCATACGAATGTGCTGAAATTTGTTTTGTATTCAGTCCTGAATAATTTTTAACCACCAAAATATTATTTTTACAGATTTTATAACCATTTTGTGAACAGGCCGCCATGTATCGTCAAGGAAGCTAAACTCCATTACAACGTCGATATGGAAAGATGCGAGTAGTTTTACTATTTATCGGTAGATGGAAATGGGCAAGTGGGTGGGGTTTAACACCCCCTCACCTCGCAATTTGTCACGCGACATATTGCGAGATCATAGTGATATCTAATTACAACACCTCCTCTTTGTACTCGTATTTGCTCCGTGGTCACATCAACCACATACCATCAGGTGGACTGTGTGCTCTTTTGTTACCCTATCTTATAAAAGAAAACATTCACTATGTCGCAACCCGTCAGCCAATATTGTGGATGTACCTAAATAATGATTTTAGCTATCGTATAAGAGGAGGCTTTTGATAAGTCTGCAGTTTATTTTTCTTTTTAATGATTTTTTTTATGATTTCGTTGTTACTTAACCGATTTCTCGATCTTCATAATCCTATAAAATACATCACCATATGAATTCAGACTCTTCTAGAACGGATTAACCTTTAACAGACGTCTAGCACTTTTGATGCTGCTTTTCGTTGCTTGTCTGAGTATTTTACGTCTGGTACAAAAGGTGTTATAACGCCATCTATCGGAAGTCATTTAATTTTTTTGAACGTTTCCCATAGTCCCTTTTACGACACCCGCAAGACGAAATGGGGTTATGGATTCTTGTACTGGTAACTGATTTAACTAATTTTCTCTTAATGTAGGCTCGAACAATTGTGCCACTTGTTTATTGTTCAATTATATAGAATTTAACTACTCCACGGTATTTGATAGTGCTTTGTGGCATTCTTTGGGGGCGGCCTATTTTCGGAAGCGGACTTTTGAAGGGTTGTAATGGTAATGATGAATGAACGAAAAACTCATACTAATGTCAACAGTAAGAAGGTTATTCAATCATTCTAACGACGTTAACTCTGTAATAAAATAATCGTCGAAGTTCTTTCGATAGTCATGATATAATCATGTCTTTTTTATGGAACTTCAACAAACGAGCACACAGTCCACCTAATGGTAAGTGGTTACTGTGGCCAATAGACATGTACATATATCTCTGATTACAATTAAAATGCAGATCCGCTGGCTCTCCTGAGGACTAAGATGGAATTCCTCGTTTCCAGTAAAAACGGTCTCCCGTTCGCTACATTCACCATAGGAAACACAGCATTGCGTTGCTATTTTACGGTGGTATTCAGTGAGAGCGTGATCCTTCTATAGTCAAGCCGACTCATTCGTCCTAGAATCATAATTTTGCTGTAGCATGGCTCTACCACGCCTAAAAACGAGGGTATTCACTATTCGTTATAACGTTATAGTATAACGTTACCTCTGCAATTAAATAAACATGGAAATCCCTTCGATAGTCATGTACAATAATGTAATAATATTTTCAATTTATGCTATTTTTGTTGCATTTCTGTGATACATTTCTGATCAATCCAAGTATAACATGTTTTGTGTCCCCTTATATACTTAAATATTCATGCATTTACCGCTGCTGTCGAACTAAATTATTTGGCACTTGAGACGTAGAGGGTGCCTGTGGTACCCTCTCTACACTTTCATGTTGAATTCATGCCCAACGGTAATGGTTTTTCTTACCTTAAAATTGTATTGAAGCAATCCTGGCAGTCGCCATGTACTGTTAGGAAGGTGTCAATGAGGGGCGTGTTGATCCTTTTATGACTTTAGTTAGAAAAGCCTCTATTTATAAACTTAACACTAATATATATTGGTGAGGGGCCTACACCACTAAAGTTGTGCCATATACCCGATTTCTTTCAAGGGGTCATTAATAGTTACAAATACTTTTTTTATTTCTACTATTATAGCAAGTTACTGTGAGTAAATTAAAAGTGTAGTTGTTTAAGGTGCTTCTGAATGGGCAACATTTTCACTGCAATATGTTGCTACAATATTTACATGCAATGCCCAGCCATCGCAATAATATTTTGCCGCATAATATGGCTAGAAAATGTAAATAACGGTAACATGTCTGCAACCGTATGACCTGTAACGCTTTTCTCCTTACGGGCTACAAGTAAGAAGCAACAAAGGAGCGAAAGAAAACCGGCAAGAAAGTTATTCAATGGGCATATTCAGATAACATAAATAAGCCATAATTAACAATTCATTAAAACTTTACAAAAATGACAAAAAGTTACTTCGAATTCCTTTTATTCGTATTAGTCAAATACTCTTTCAATCGACCAAGTACAACTTATTAGCAGACTTCAAAAAAGTAGGAGGTACTCAATTCGTCTGTATTTTTAATGTGTGTTACTTCAGTACTTTTTTATAGGAGAACCGATTTTGATAATTCTTTTTTTATTTCAAACTTGGTGCTTTACATGTAGGTCCACATATTTTAGATCAAGACTTGATCATTCGTTTTTGAGTTATCTTTAATAATGTGTATTTAATTTACTTCGAGTGCAATAATGATGTTTTAATTTTACTCATATTTAAGTCGTGTTATACTAAATTTTTAATTTTACCTCTTGTTTTACTTGTTTATAAAAATGATTAATCTTAAAGGAAACAGCAAACACCTGAAAGCACGAACTGAGCAACTAAACGAGTCGTCGTCACTAACAGACTTAACAAAGTGTTAAAAAGAGATGTAAATGTGTGTGAAATCAACAATAAAGCTGTCCCGGCATAATTGCAGTATTTTTGATTGGGGTTAGATCGTCAAGCAAAAATAGAAATTACTTAAAATAATAAATAACTACTGAAATAATTACATATTCCGATGTCGGTGCTAAAACTTTAAGGTGAACAAAAAACATTCAATCGAAATACTTCCTCCTTTTTCTACATTGGCTACTAACTGAAATAAAAATAATGCAAAAATAATATGTTACCTAAAATAGGTTAATATTTATTAGCTAAGCTAATAATAGCTTATATTTGTTTTACAAAACGTTACCACAACTAGGATTTTCCCTGTATTGTGGAAGCACTTAGCATACATAAATTGCACAAGGACTAACGTCTAGACCCGGAACAATTATTTGTAAGCCATACAAGATACTAGTGCCGTGCGGGATTTAAAAAACTCAATGCTAAGCCACTGCGCCATGGAGCATTGCCAGGCAATACTAGAATAATTTTAATGTATATTGCAATGTTATGCTGACATTGCTTATAATGTTGCTGGCACCACTAATACGGCCACATATTGCGGTGAAAATGTGACCCGGTTGGAAGCAAATTTAACCAACACGAAAACTGCCACACAAACAATACGCTGCACTTTGCTAGTCAGAAAAATAATCCGAAGTTTACGTCATTTTTTGATATTTTTTAAATTATTTTTATGTAGTTAATATTATAATTTAATAAAACTACAATATACTGCTAAAAAGTGCTATAGATATGGGGTAGTTACAGCATTTATGTTCACCGCGAAAGAAAACTACATAATAGATTTCCTGCAAGTAAATTTAATTTGTCTACAAGATAGATATCTGTGTATGACTAGGAGTATGTTTGTGTTAGTACAACCCTCTTGTCAACTAAGCCGGCTAAACAACAGTGCTCCGAATGGAAGGAAAACAGAGCCAGTATAATTACAGAATGTGAGATATTTCATCTTTAGCTTTCTTAGTTTCAAGTTGGTTGCAAATAAACAAGGGCTGTAATAAGCAATTATCTTCTGGTAGATTTTTAGTTTTCTTTTAATCTTTATCAGCCCTTACGACGTTTTTATTTAGTAGGTATTTAGGGATATTAGAGAACCAAAAGAAGCAAACTAGCTCTCTTTTTATATTTAATACATAACGACTGGTTTTTATGGAATAAGGGTGACATACGAGCACACAGTCCACCTGATAGTAAGTGGATGTTGTAGCCTATAGACATCTTCATCTATCGCTAATAAAATATCAAAATGCATATGCGTTGTCACCACTGAAGAATAAGATGGAATGCCTCATTTCCAATAAATGGGGTCTCCAGTTCTCTACCATCACCATACGAAATACAGCTGGATTTATGCTGGTATTCTGTGAGAGCGTGGTCCTTTCCCGGTCGTGCCGACACATTCGTGCCACAACTATAATACTAATACCTGCAGCATGACTTGACCACGTATCCTGCCAGGATCTTAATCGTGCGTAGTACTTTAAAAAATATTCTATGTTCGATGCGTATGTGTTTTACATAGTTCATAGATTTCTCGGAACAATTGTATCGATTTATTTATTTTTTATTAATTAGCTACATATCCTTTAAGAAAGATCCCATATATTCAATTATAAATACTGAAAAATAAATTCGAAACTTAATTGTGAATAATTTAAAATTAAAAATTTTGTACAGCCGACTTCAATATAAGCGACTTCAAGACAGGTTATTTAAGAATAACTCAATAACCATTGGTCTGACCTTGATCAAATTCATATGGGACCACACGAGAACTATCAGCTTTCATATAAAAAAAGAATCATCGAAATCGGTTCGCCCAGTACAAAGTTATGAGGTAACACACATAAAAAAAAAAACATACACTCGAATTGAGTACCGTCTCCTTTTTGGAAGTCGGCAGAAAAATAAGTTTTTACTCTATATAAAATGATATTTTTATTCAAGCTACGAGTATCTAGCCTACATTTTTATTGTCATATGATATTGTATCGAGCACTATAAATGTTACAAAAATGTTACAAATGTCATATTTCTTATAATTTCCAGATGAATGCTTATGAAGTCAGAGTTTTAACTATTTTTTAGCACCGAATGCATACGCTATTATGTCGAAATTCATTTTTTTTCCATTCAGTTTTAACTTTTAACGCAAAGTTTAATTTTATTATCTTATATAGGTTCGAATTTGATATTAAATAAAATATAATTTAGATCAGTGACAAAAATTATTCATGCGGCATTCAAAGACAGTATCTTTTTAAGCCAAAATTAATTTATGAAAGATTTTGTTAGGCAACTTCATAACTTTGATTATTCTCTTATGGGGACTAACGTAGGTCCTGACGTAATTAAACTTATAAACTCTGCGTCACGGATAATCTTACAACACCGCGACTTGGCGTGTTATACTTAAGTAACAAAGTTAACAGAATTTAATGTTAGCTTTATACATGGTGCTTATAAAACAATTTTCAAGTTATAATAGAACAAGAAAGCAATTGGTGAATGTAAGTAAACGAACGTGAGTAATGAAGTGATAATTACAATAGTTCCGCATTATTTTCTTGACTCAGTAGCTGAGCGATTGGTATGCGGGTCGAGTATTGTTTGCAAATAATTATTCCAGGTCTGATATTTTCTAAACTTGCTCAATTACGTACGCCCTTATGATCATTAGTTCTATTAATATCATAGTCATCATCATTACATCCACAAAGTATGGGCCTAATACACCTGCATTCATCGACTTCCTGCACCTTCTACTAGGTTGTCACTGCATCTAGTTGGGAGTCCCCACACTTTTTGGTTCTATAAACACTCGAAATAACGCGAACGTTATGCAAGCTAGTCACTCAATACGCAAGAAGTACTATTTATATTTTATATTAAGACCTAATTATACACTTAGCAAAAAAGACTTGAGTACTTGAATACACTAAATCTACTCTCAATAATCTCTGAATATTTAAAAAGAAAGCCTCGATGCTCTTTTGATAGCTCTACAATTCATCCTAAGCCTCTGATGTTAAACGTCTCAGTATACACCGCCATGTTCTCGTCGAACTCGTCATTAAGCTTGATCCCGTAGTTTGTTGCCGGACAATCACACATAAGTATGCGTTCACGGCGTTACTAGCCCTAGCATACCGCATACTCTCGGCCATTTGCTAATATCTAATGACCATCAAAGTTTTCAATTGGCTATTGAGTTTTTAACTGACTAATATAAAATTTTATTGGTAAAACAAATGAAAAAAAAAACATTTATGAAAAAATAAAACTTTTAATAAGTATTATTTGTAATTCAAAACTCACTGGGGCAGCGCGGCTGACAATTCCTTGCCTTAAAACCCTCGCAGAAATTAGAGTCAGTGTTTAGAAGTTGGCCGTATATAGGCAGTAACGCAACAAAAGTCAAAGTAGGCAACGCATCTGCAATTCCCCTGGTGTTGCGGTTGTTCATGGGCGGCGGTAGTCACTTACCATCAGGTGAACCGCATGCTCGTTTGCCCCCTATTCTATAAAAAAAAAGTAACTTTCCTTTTTAATTTTCTATATAATCTATCTTAAATATAAATATTTTAAATATAGTATTACGTATCACATTGCGTGTTTCCGGTGTAGACAGTTTACTCTCATTGTTGGTGTGTACTACATAAATTCCGTACGGAGGATCTGACGATCACAATTGTACTGCTCATCATAATAATAATTATCATCATCTGATGCAGCAGCAATCATCACCCTTTTAATTTATAGCCTGAGTTCAATAAAGTTGTTTTCTTTCCTCTCAAATAACATCACAAACACCAGCAAAACATGTCATAATAAAATCCGCATAACTAGTGTTACATATAGCACAATTTATGATTATTAAAGGTATATACAACGCGAGAGGATTTTGTATAATAGGAGACGTTTAAAAAATAAAATAGTCATTAAAATTCCTATTGCATTTAGCTATCAACATTTAAAATGATTGCATGATATGACGTCACAATTATTTATTAATCTTAAAATTAGAATTATGAGCTGTAATAGTATATTAGTTCATCGGATACAGTTATTTTTTTTAAATTTGAACAATTAGTTCAAACTTCGCCAATATTTGCCAAGATTAGAACAAAAAAGCTTAAAAGACAATCTCTTCCTCTTCACTCTTTTTTTATATAGAATATAGGGTGACAAACGAGCACACAGTCCATCTGATGGTAAGTGGTTACTGTGGCCCATAGACATCTACGCCTATTATCGTTTGCGAATTAAAATGTAGATGCGTTGTCAGCCGTGAGGACTAAGATAGAATGCATCTTTTCCAGTAAAAAGGGTCTCCGGTTCTCTACACTCACCATACGAAACACAGCAGCATTAAGCTGCTATTTTACGCTGGTATTCTGTGAGAGCGTGGTCCTTCCCCGGTCGAGCCGACCCATTCATGCTACTACTACACTATTAATATAGCTGCAGCATGGCTCTACCATGTACAAAAAACTCTCTCTCCATATAAAGATTAAAAAGCAAAATTACAGCCTATCATATACGTGCTGTTCTGCGCTCAGGCCACAGATCGTCTCTCATTCCTGAGAGCGCTTTATAACAAGGAAATATCTGCCCGCTGTCTTGGTTGGCGGACTTCACGTGTCTTCGAAATATTTTTTATTTTGCATACATGCAGGTTTTCTGACAATATATTCCTTCAACGTTGAGTACGCGGTGAATTAGCACTTAAAGTTTAATTAACAATTTCAATTGTGCTGACGAACCCGAGTTGCTCGGGTACCAAAATTTACAGCGGACTCTACAACAGCTCTACGTATATACGGGTTAAGACATTCTTAAAAAAGAATACAATTAACTTATCATGAGAAATAACAAGTTATTATTAGATACTAAATAGATAAACTTATGAAGAGCGGTAGGTTCGTGTAAATGATCTATTATGTACTGGATATGCACAAATTTCTTACAGTGTTGTTTGTAGCAAGAAAAGTAAGTGTACAGTTACATATCGTTTCCTGAAAGTAAGTCTATAGCAATTACACAATGTTCATATTTGCAAGCAATTTATAATTTAATTTACATTCTGTGTTTAATATTTCCAAATTAGATGATATTTTAGTTGAAAATATTTAAAACCTATGTATTTCTATTAGTAAAAAGTATTTATTTAATGTAGAAAAATCCAATTAATTAAAGAAATTACATTCGCTTTTAAATAAGAGCTTGGATTAAAATCCAGAAAAATATTTTAAAATGTGGTGCTTAAAATGTTTATGTTTTGTATAAAATAAAGGGACTGGATCTCTTTTATGTTATAAGGCAACTTCTTATATATCAGATAAAAATATATACTCCTTATCATCGTATTATAAGATAAAATATTTTCAAATATATTTATACATCATTGGATTACTTTATTCTGGTATTTATATTGTAGTAAGATTGTTTAGGCGAGCGTGCATGAGCCGCTTATTGTTGTTGTCCGTCCATGCGAAGGTGCACTGTACATAAATTAGGAACGAGTACTGCTCCTATACAATAATAACGTGTAACTATTGTTAGAGAACCGGATGGCTTTCAGACTTTCTAAGAGAATCCAAACGGTTTTGAAAGATCTATTTTCTGTAAGACTTAGTATGAATATGATTAGAAATTTTTATGTTTTTAATTAAATTATTTAGACAACATTCCATCGTTACTTTGAGTTTGCGATATTCCTTAGCCCACTGAAAAGCGACAAAATATTTAACTCTAATATGAATAAAAAGCGGGCTTCAAAGAAATAAAAAACAATTCTATTTATAAGTTGCAATAGCTTTTTACTTTTGCTTTTAATTAAAAGTTTAATTTTTCACTAATCAAATAAGTAACAAAGTTTTGCTTATATACAAAGCGTTTAATTTTTTAAATAAAACAAATCACAACCAAAATGCTACTTAAATTTATTAATCAAAACTTTATATTAAACTTATTAATCAAACATTTTACACAGACCCATTTGTATGCACCAGTATTTTACATCCGAACAAAAAATTTGCGTATTGATATTGCTACTCATTTGAAACACATTGTAGTAAATTTGTTATTTATATATTTACAATAGTTAAGCTGACAAATAGTTAAGCTGACAAATAGTTAAGCTGACAAATAGTTAAGCTGATATAACCTAATAAATAATGATGAGAATTCAGTAAAACTGTAAAATAATTATGAAGGAAATTACCGATAAACTCAGCCTCCGATAATCAGTGTGTTTGTGTGCATGAGCGTGGAACACATAAAGAAAAAATCATGGAACATAGCCAATCTTGTCATCTGTGATACTAAGGACTTACAAGTCTTCTAAGGGTTAATTTCATTCATTAATTTTATTTGTTACAGCCTATCAAAAGTCCACTGTTAAACATCGCCCTCCCCGATAGTTTTCCTTGTAAAATAATTTCGTTATAGGTGTTGTGTAGGCAACGGCAGGTTTTATATTGAGCTATTATACGAAAGATACTATTGCCTATCTTCTGTTTCAGTTTGACTGTGTCGCCTTTTCCGATACCTACAGGACGTCATGGGGTTGGATTCTCTTACGACGGGACGCCACTACACGGCAAATAAAAGTTAACACTGACATAAAATGTGGATTTGTTGTAAAGATGTGTTATTGGATAAATCATTGCAGTTTTATTTCGTAAAATAACGTAAACCTATTGCTTCAAATCAGTTTATTTCCCGTCGTTTAAAAATTTTATTTAAAAAACATTTTTCACGAATAGAAGGTATATTATAATAGGAACCTTGGAGTTATAAGAAAGCTTTTTGTCTAATGTAACTTTGTAATATAATGCATTTATACTCTAAAACTAGTAAATTCACAGAACTTACCTCCATATGGGCACAGGCCTTCTCTTATTTCTGAGAGAGTCATAGCGATATTAATTCGCCGCGTTGCTGTAGCGCGTGCTGACGGAGGTCCTCGAATTATTTTGTTCCCTGGAATGCCTCCCAACTCTCCCAAATGTGCACTCGATCTTCGGTTTCTTGCATCTACTTGCAACCTTGAGCCAAGTCTTGAAGAGATGGTCGCTACTCGTATATTTAGCTAGGAGACGTCCCACGTAAATGTCACGCAAATTCAAACTAAAGTAGATGATAGGTTTCTTTTCCCATCTAAATGTCTGTTTAGGATTTGGGTCACTATCGAGTTTTATCTATTTCCTAGCTTAACATTATGTAGTTATTTACACGGCAGTAGAACCGCTTTTCAGCCTATTAGTACGCTGAACTTTCTTATCTATGGCTCTGAGTAAACATACTTGATTATGTACTCTTAGGTCCTGAGGAGTCCCTTCTAAATATTACTGTACTCTTTGGCGGGGTCTAAAAATTTGCCACAGGGAAGACCGATGTGGACCGGCAAGACTTGACAGATTAAGCATCGCTTAAATTGTCGTATTTTTAAGCGTATGAGTAAGTCGTTAGTGTATGGTTATTTTACAAAGAGGGCTGCTAGAACATATTTCAGTCCGTTTGTGTAGGTTCCAGGCTCTTACTCATCTTCTGCTATTTGGCGGCAGCTATGTCTCAGCTGTGTTTCAGCGGGAAGAGTTTAAAGAGGCAGTATGATTACTAGCTGCGAGGCATTCGGTCTTAGTCCTCAGAGATTACTTGGCATTTGTAGCCATCCTTGTTTGAAGTTGGACGCAGTTTTCTTATATTTACGCGAACACTACACATGTTAATAAAACTAATTTTACGGATTTTATCGCGTATATTAACTTATTTTACATTCCCAACGTTTCAAGCACTTTTCAGCACCCATGTTCACGGGGGGGACTGAGGTGTATGACGTCCCAATATCATAGTTAACCGCGATTACCTTCAGATTAAATATTATTATTCCGATTTACGCAGTATGAACATACAGTATCATGAAGTTTTGCAGTTGTATGCTTGGGTTGGGATTTAATTTGATTAATTATGGGATCCCAAGCAGATGGTAGCACCCAGCCATCTTTTCTATTGAAATTAGAATGTTTTTTGATTTCAATAGCCTCGCGAATCATCCTTGGAAGGAATCGGTGTTCTTTAGCGAGGATTTGTGATCTATCAAATCTAATGTAGTGACGGGAGCGATCCTGTACGTGTTAACAGACTGCAGACTTCCCGGAGCATCGATTCTTCACATCAACTATGTGTTCTTTAACGCGGGTTTTTATGGATCTTTTGGTTTGTCCTATATAAGAGAGACCACATTTATAATCAAGCTTGTACACTCCTGCATCATTCAGAGGAATATTACACTTGACTGACGGTAAAAACTGACTAATCTTCTTCTGCGGCTTGAAGTATGTGTTAATGGAAGCACGCTTCAAGATGTAGCCAATCTTGTTATAACACTTTTTAGGGCGTTACTCACCGGGTACGGTCATCGGAGAGTTAAGAGACTCGAGTATCAAAATAAAAGTATCCCAGGGCGCCTGTTGTTGTATCATTAGTAAATGAAAATTCAAAGTTACATATACAGACAAAAAGTAGTTTATTTCCTTCTAAAGTTCATACGAATAGCTCCAAATATCAAGTTGTCACTTTAAGATACCCTGGGAACTGAGGTTTTGACTAACCTGGTGGATTACACAATATTACACTTTTTATGGTCAATCCCGCGAAGCAGTGAGGTAACAGATGTCCTCCAGGTGTACATCGGTCGCGGTCTCCAGGCCGCCCACTCCCAATTTAGCCACCAGTTGAAGCTGCCTCGCCTCGTTCACATAGTTATACTTGATAATGGACAATACTCAAAGTAAGGACTAAGGACCCCTATGACAAGACAAAAGAATCTATGAAATACCATGTACCGTTAATTAGAGCACATTTGCTTTTAAGAAGACAAAAACATTAAGTACTTACAATTTATGGGATGATGTGTTTCAACACATTAAACTGCCTGTGTGTTTAAGGGGCCGTACGCCCAAGTACTCGTCACTTTAAATTCATGTTCCGGCGTTTCGATTCAAAAATTATATATGTGCGTGTCCGATAATTACAACGACTCGCTCAAAAAAACTAGGCCTCACTTGGGCTACGCGCCACCGTCGATCCGTGGTAGGATTTCAAACTAACACGAAAGGTCAATTACATGCAATTAGCTAGCTCGATTCGTCAATATACGTTTCTAGTTACTTCGGACTAATGACGTTAGATGGCGCACTGATGTCTGTTCATCGAATGTAATAATATAAATATGCTAAAATAATGTACACGAAAATTTTTGTGTTATATTGTCAGTGACACCTCTGACATATGGCAGTACAGCAGGCACTCGCTCGACTGTGGCCGGCTTCACTCGTTCACTGTGACGTAGGCGCGGGACCCGAAGCTTATTATCGTGCAAAACTTGCTTGACGTGTTGGAGCTCAGCGGCCAGGTGTTTACTGTCATTGATCCCTCGTGCTCTTTGAAACAAAGATTTACCCACGGTAGCTAACTGTGAAGAGTGGTGGTGTGAATCACCGTTTAAATATCTATCTGTATGGGTCTTTTTTTTATACACAGTGTGGCTCAAGGTGTTATCAGGATTCCGAATTACAAACACATCTAGAAAAGCTAAAGAATTGTTTGCCTGTAACTCTACAGTGAACTGAATTTAGAATTTAAGAAGTTAAGATGGTCTAAAAATGCAGTTACTTTATCTAAAGGTAAAATTGTAAAAGTGTCGTCTACGTACCGCTTATAGAATTTTGGGTTTACAGGAGAAGTAAGCAGAGCTTTCTCCTCAAAGTCCTCCATGAATATATCGGCGACAATGGGAGATACAGGTGAACCCATCCACTCCATCTACTTGATTGTAGAACTCTTCCTTCCACAATAGGTAGCCAGATGTAAGGCAGTGTCTGAGTAATTCTGCATATTCTACGGGCATGTTGTTTTCCTCTAGCCTTCTAGTAAAAATCGAGATGCAGTCTTCAACAGGTAAGCATGTGAACAGAGACTGCACATTAAAACTGACCATAGTTTTAATGTGCAGTTAAGACCATAGTTAAAAGAACAACTGCAAGACTTCATGATACTGTAAGTTCATACTGCGTAGATCAGAACAAAAATTAATATTTTTTAATCTGAAGGTAGCCGTGGTTAACTATGATATTGGGACGTCAGTCCCCCCGTGATCATGGGTGCTGAAAAGTGCTCGAAACGTCGGGAATATAAAATAAGTTAATATACGCGATAAAATCCGTAAAATTAGTTTTATTTAAATTGGTTGCAGTTATCTATAGGATGTAGAGAAGTTACTTACCATCAGACGGACTTTAGGTTCGTTTGTTATATTTAACGCGAAGACTTCACATTAAATGAAACTATTTTTTACGGATTTTATCGCGTTTAATTTAACTTTTTCAATTCCCACCGTTTCGTTTATTACTATAATTTTTTTAAATTCACGGTATCAATGCTGCAGTAGTATTGTGACTGAATTATAAATTACTGAATAGGACTGAAAAACTGAAAAGGAACGTTTGAAACATCATCAGACTCCCGTAATGATTATGATTTTTTTCAATTCATCTTATTCCACAAAAGTTTAGGTACACGCACCTTTACTTCGTAATGTGTTATTATGAAACAATTACACCTCTTTGCACTTCTTCTCTCTACTTTCGGAGCTTCCTGAAACCATTAAGAAGTTGAAGAGAGACTACATACACACTGTAAACATTAACTATTCCTGAATCTCTTTTTACTAAAAAGTAGCACTTATAAAAGATAAAATTGATATGAAATATGTCGTAAAGCGACAATTAAAAAAAAAGAACCTAACCAAACAACAACAAAACAACAAAATAGAACAAAAAAATAATATATTTAAAATTTTAAAAAGATATTTACAATTTTATATAAAAAAATGAAGTATGATGATGGTGATGGGTGACGTAAATTACAATTAAATAGAAAATAAAGATAGATGAATACTGAAGCGGAGCCTGAAGATTAAAGTGGCACACCGCGCTTGGCGGTGGTGGCACGCAGCGCCTGGTCTAGGCACACGCAGCGCCTGGAGTAGGCACGCGTCGCGATTGGAGTAGCCACACGTAGCGCTTGGAGTAGGCACACGCAGCGCCCAGAGTAGGCACACGCTGCGCCTGTAGTAGGCACACGCAGCGCTTGGAGTAGGCACACGCAGCGCCCAGAGTAGGCACACATTGCGCCTGGAGTAGGCACACGCAGCGCCCAGAGTAGGCACACGCTGCGCTTGGAGTAGGCACACGCAGCGCCTAGAGTAGGCACACGCTGCGCCTTGATTAGGCGCTCTCAGCGCCTGGAGTAAACGCTCGCAGCGCCTGGAGCAAGCACGCACAGCGGCAAAAGATAGCGCAGGCACTAGTAGGTGAAGGCGTAGACGACGACTTCAGGTGAAGGCAAAGGCTTGCAGGATCCCTGAGCAGTGCGGCCCCGAGATAAGGTCTTTAGGAGATGCTTCCAGTTTGAAAGCTTAAGCGAGACTGCCCGTATTGACCGATTGTTCGGCTTTTATACCTTTTTAGAGAGAACGGGAAATTATTCAAATTAAAAGCAAATTTTTGTAAATGGCCCAGAGGAAAAGAGTATTTATGTGGAAATATTGAAGTTAAAACATCAGACCGGTAACGAATTTGAATAAAAATTGCCATGACAACCAGATAAACAACGATGTCAAAACATGTCAATTTTTAGTTTTAGGCTCATAATTGAAAAACGGCAAGATTTAAGTAAGAAATGAGATATTATTGATATAGGAAAAAAGGTAGCGCAACAGCGCGTACGAAACCCGAAATTGCAGAGTTACGGAGAACTAAATAAAAGATCGAAAAATGTAGACTCCATTGATAGCGTGACAATACGAAGTGAAAATGATTTGTTATGGTCTAAAAACGTTACAGGATCCTATGGAAATAAAGGTGATGCAAAAAGAAAATCAAAAACAGAATGGAAAAATAAATTTAAAATAGTGTAAAATGATATGTAAGTAGCATAAGACTACAAATAGCATTGCCCACACTAACAAAAGTGAAACATAAAGAACACTCAGCCACTTGTAACACGAAAATTCTCGTGTACATTATTTTAGCATATTTATATTATTACAGTCGATGAATAGACATCAGTGCGCCATCTAACGTCATTAGTCCGAAGTAACTAGAAACGTATATTGACGAATCGAGCTAGCTAATTGCATGCAATTGACCTTTCGTGTTAGTTCGAAATCCTACCACGGATCGACGGTGGCGCGTAGCCCAAGGGAGGCCTAGTCTTTTTGAGCGAGCCGTTGTAATGATCGGACACGCACATATATAATTTTTGAATCGAAACGCCGGAACATGAATTTAAAGTGACGAGTACTTGGGCGTACGGCCCCTTAAACACAATGTCTACAGGCAGTTTAATGTGTTGAAACACATCATCCCATAAATTGTAAGTACTAAATGTTTTTGTCTTCTTAAAAGCACATGTGCTCTCATTAACGGTACATGGTATTTCATAGATTCTTTTGTCTTGTCATAGGGGTCCTTAGTCCTTACTTTGAGTATGGTCCATTATCAAGTTTTACTATGTGAACGAGGCGAGGCAGCTTCAACTGGTGGCTATATTGGGACTGGGCGGTCTAGAGACCGCGACCGGAGTACACCTAACTTGAATAACTTTAAAATTACAGCGGACTTAAATAAACAAACGCCGCGATATCACAGTAAACAAGTCTCTGTGCTGAATGAAGCTGGCTCTTCGAGGCAATTGGATAGGAAATGCTTTAGGTGTGGATTAAACACTCATTTCACTAATCACTGCAATTCGAAAGAGTTAGTGTGTTTTAAGTGTGGATTAAAAGGTGTTAAGCGTACAGATTGTAGTAATTGCAATTCAAAAAACTAGTCAACACGGAACTATCCAACACCTTTAATAAAAATAGGTCTTATACGTCCAATAATGAAGAGGTAGTTCTGTTTATAAAAATACCAGTGATATAAGACCATACTTAAAATTAAAAATATTGAACTTACAAGCTTTTGGCTTATTAGATTCGGGTGCAACTTGTAGCATTCTTGGAAATAATGCGCATTTGATCTTTTTAGAACACGGATTTCAACTCAACCGGTTTGACACTGAGCATTACGTAAGAACTGCTGATGGTACGAGATTGCATTGCTTAGGGTATATGTCCTTACCTATTGAATTTAACAATAATTTCGGAGTGATTAATTTTTTGTTGCTGCACAAATAACTTCACCTATAATTCTAGGTGTTGATTTTTGGCAGGTGTTTGACTTAGGGAGTGACCTTGTATCCGAACTACAGTTTGACCGAAAGTCGGAGTCACCAATAAGTAATAGCATAAATTCGGTTTCTCTTAATAAAGGCCTTGAAGAATACGAGTCTTTATCCATAGAACAAAAACAAATCATGGATAATTTAGTCCAACAGTTTGATACAATTAACACAGTTAAAGTAGGTTTGGGACGTACCAATTTAATTCATCACGTCAAAGACACAGGGGATAGTAAACCTATTAAGCAAAGGTACTATCCATTATCACCTGCTAAGCAACAAGCACTTGAAAATGAATTGGATAGAATGCTTAGTTTGGGAGTTGTGTCACCTTCACAGTCAGCTTGGAACTCACCTGTAGTAATGGTTCAGAAGCCAAATGGGGACCTAAGGCTTTGTCTAGATTGTAGAAAATTAAATGCAGTTTCCAAACCCGATGCGTATCCTCTCCCGTATATAAGCAGCATATTGGATCAGCTCCGCGACGCGAAATACCTAACGTCAATAGATCTTTCCGCGGCGTATTGGCAAATACCCTATGATAGCGAGCAATCAGCTGATAAGACCGCGTTCACAGTGCCACGCCGGGGGTTATTTAGATTCAATGTAATGTCGTTTGGCCTTGTTTCCGCGTCAAGCACAATGCAGAGATTAATGGATAGGCTATTTGGTCCCGAATTTAACAACAAAGTATTCTGTTTCCAAGATGACATAATCATAATATCCAGCACTTTATCAGAACATGTTCAGCTCTTGCATAAGGTCTACGCAAAACTCAGGGACGCAAACTTGACTATAAACATGGATAAGTCTGTCTTTTGCCGTAGAGAACTTAAGTACTTGGGATATTTAGTTGACAAACATGGACTTAGAACTGATCCGGGAAAGGTAGATATGATATTGAATTATCCAACTCCTACTTCCGCTAAAGAGGTTAAAAGGTTTCTAGGCATGGCAGGCTGGTACAGGAGGTTCATTAACAATTTTTTGAAAATTAGTAAACCGTTGAATAAATTAACTAGCAAAAATGTCCGCTTTGAATGGACTACGGAGGCAGATGAGTCATTTAACCACTTAAAAACCGCTTTAGTGTCTGCTCCGATACTTAAATGTCCAAACTTTGATTTGCCTTTTTCTATCCATTGTGACGCTTCCTCAGTGGCTGTGGGCGGAGTCTTAACCCAGACTTATGACGGGGTAGAACATCCCATAGCATACTGCAGTCGGTCTCTTGCCAAAAATGAAATTAATTTTTCCACATCGGAGAGAGAACTTATGGCCGTGATTTACGCATTAGAGCAATTTAGATCTTATGTAGAAGGTACAAAGTGTAAAATAATAACCGACCACGCCTCGTTATTATGGTTTTATAAATTAAATAACCCATCAGGTCGCTTAGCAAGGTGGAGCATGCGATTGAGCCAATTTGATTTCGAAATAGAACACAGAAAAGGTAAATTAAATGTTATTCCAGACGCACTAAGTAGGATTCAAGTTGATGCAATCGCTACGTCGGCAACCAGTGATGCGTGGTATAGACATGTATACGAAGATTGTCAGGCCAACCCTCGCAAATATCCCCACTTCATGGTAAAAGACGATAGATTGCTTAGGTACTCTAAAAATAAATATGAGTTAACGAATGAGTTTAATTGGAAGTTAGTGGTACCCGAGAAAGACAGGTTAGGTATTTTAAAGAAAAGTCATGATGAACCAGTTAGTGCTCATTTGGGTGTCTTTAAAACCCACAAGCGTCCTAGTCTTAATTATTACTGGCCCAGCATGTACCGAGATGTGAAAGAATATGTTAAAAAATGCGAGATATGTAAACAATACAAACCCGTCAACACGGCTAGACCTGGTTTAATGGGAAACCCGAAGGTGGTTAACAAACCCTGGGAGGCCATATGTTGGGATTTTCTAGGCCCATTTCCGGTTTCTGGCAATAGGAATATTCAATTAATTGTATGTACAGACTATTTTAGCAAGTATGTCATGTTGCATCCTATACGGACCGCAACAGGCGCTGCGGTCGCTAAGTTCATAGAAGAGAAAGTGTTCCTAGTACATGGCGTATGTAAAACTATTTATATTGACAATGGCCCACAGTATGTGTCAAATCAGTTTAGGTAAATGTTACATAAATATAACGTACCGAATATCTATTATAACCCGCGTTAACAAACACAGGTAAATCAAGCCGAAAGAGCGATTAGGAACGTAGTTAACGGTATATCATGTTATGTAGGTACCGAGCATAAACGATGGGACGAGAACATCCCACAGTTGCAATGCGCACTTAATTCAGCCGTGAATGATACCACTAAGTTTACTCCGTATTTTCTTGTGCACGGACGGGAATTCATAATAGATGGAATGTTACACAGCTTAGATAGCACTCAGCCAGTTCAAAGATCACAAGTAACTCTCGGTGAACCACAAGCATACAGTAAAAAATTAGCGGAATTAGACACCATATTTAAAAAGGTACAAAAGCATATTAAAAATGCTCATTCTAGAAATGAAAAGTACTATAACTTAAGAAAACGACATGTTGAGTTAAAAGTAGGTCAGATTGTATATAAAGGTACCCATTACCTATCTAATGCCTCAAAGAGATTTACGGCTAAACTAGCACCAAAATTTCAAAAATGTGTCATAACAGCGAAATTATCACCTTTAGTGTATACCTTAGCTAGCATGGAAGGTAACCCACTAGGTAATTTTCACATAAAAGACATCCTTAAACAAGATGACTAATAGTTTTAAAGAATGTGAGTGAAGAGTATGATTGAATGAAAGAATGTAAGAATAATAAACTTTTTTCAAAATTTATTTCCACCGGTGAACTTTCTTAGATAAATAAGCTGTGATTGTATTGATGGACGAGCGATACATAACTTTACCTTAATGGAACTTTGACTTGGAACCTTATGTTGTGAACATCGGCACGAGTTAGATAAGAACTTGTTTTTTATGCCCGCACTCTGGACATTTTATAAGAAAATGCTACCAGGCACTGCGTAGCATTACTTAAGCCGTTTCTTTTAACTTAATATGATTAAACGTCAATTCACTTAACTTAATGCGAGATAGATATTTAACTTAACTTAATACTTAATATGATTTGCAAATCACTTAACTACTCAACTTAATAAACAAAAACACGTTCGTTTTTCGACTACTTAGAGAAAAGGCAAGTCGAAACATAAACATCGGGTGTAGGCTTAGTGCACTGTAGGTATTCGTTTCTGTCTCGTGATGTTACGTCACGCACCGCATGAATGGTAATAGACTATTAGCGCGTAGGATTCGGGAACGTAATTATTCATAGGTAGTTGTATTTTAATAGCAAAAAAAAACATGTAGGAATAAATGTAAATAAAGTTGCATGCCATTAGATTAATATAGGTATAACAATTAGTGTAGTATTTTCTAAATTACAACACAAGTAGGTAAATTTGTGGTAGTGTTTTTTTTTTGTATCAACAACACAAGTAGGTAATTACATTTTGAGGTTAAATTGTTTAGTGGCATATAATGTTAGTAGGTATACAGATACAGAAATGAAAATTAGGTAATAAGTAGAGTAATAATGAGCCTTGTGTAAGATTAAACGTCGTAATTAAGTGATTAAGTGATGGCTTGGTACTTGTCAATTGTTGGTGCATGGGTGACTTGGAATTTACTATCCGTGCGAATATTTTTAGTCAGACTGGATTAGAGACACATTACAACTTCTTCACTGTCTTTGGTATTCAGGCGTTGTTCTGCAGGTGGCACGAGATGTCTTCGGAAAAAGTATCTTCATTACGAAGAACTTTTTAACCTAAGCAAAGGGGACGTGTAACACGAAAATTATCGTGTACATTATTTTAGCATATTTATATTATTACAGTCGATGAATAGACATCAGTGCGCCATCTAACGTCATTAGTCCGAAGTAACTAGAAACGTATATTGACGAATCGAGCTAGCTAATTGCATGCAATTGACCTTTCATGTTAGTTCGAAATCCTACCACGGATCGACGGTGGCGCGTAGCCCAAGGGAGGCCTAGTCTTTTTGAGCGAGCCGTTGTAATGATCGGACACGCACATATATAATTTTTGAATCGAAACGCCGGAACATGAATTTAAAGTGACGAGTACTTGGGCGTACGGCCCCTTAAACACAATGTCTACAGGCAGTTTAATGTGTTGAAACACACCATCCCATAAATTGTAAGTACTTAATGTTTTTGTCTTCTTAAAAGCACATGTGCTCTAATTAACGGTACATGGTATTTCATAGATTCTTTTGTCTTGTCATAGGGGTCCTTAGTCCTTACTTTGAGTATGGTCCATTATCAAGTTTTACTATGTGAACGGGGCGAGGCAGCTTCACCTGGTGGCTATATTGGGACTGGGCGGTCTAGAGACCGCGACCGGAGTACACCTGGAAGACATCTGTTACCTCACTGCTTCGCGGGATTGACCATAAACAGTGTAATATTGTGTAATCCACCAGGTTATTCAAAACCTCAGTTCCCAGTGTATTTTAAAGTGACAACTTGATATTTGGGGCTATCCGTATGAACTTTAGAAGGAAATAAACTACTTTTTGTCTGTATATGTAACTTTGAATTTTCATTTACTAATGATCCAACAACAGGCGCCCTGGGATACTTTTATTTTGATACTCGAGTCTCTTAACTCTCCGATGACCGTAGCCGGTGAGTAACGCCCTAAAAAGTGTTATACACTTACGTCAGACGAGAACGAAGTAAGTAACAGTTTTTCATTGTTAAGTATAGCGTAAATTGTGAACTCTACTTTACTTCTAGCCACTAATAACACTCACAAGTACCCTCGTTTAAGTTGATGAAGCAATGGATTTATAAAAGTTTCTAGCCCACTTGCGAGTTGCAAATGCAATTACTGTTAGCGTTGTTGTTCTTTTAATATAGATATACTTTGGTTTTTATTTTTTATAGCACAATTGACATAACACCAATAATTTATTTATTTATTAGATTTCTATTTCTCTTTTTTTCCTTTCTTTCTTCCTATCCTCTATTCTTTTGTTGTGTGACTTTTGGCGATTTAATATCTCCTTCTCAGTTATGTTTCATTTAATTCGATTGTCATCTTTAAAGAAATCGCTCAATAGGATATCATTCTCATCAACATCATCAATACATCAACATCATGGACATTAAAAAATCGCACTAAAGCCACTTTTTACTTCACATCATGCTTGTTTTCAGTGAAGTTGTTATCTATACATATAAATAAAATTGAAATATGTCTCTGTAATATTAAAGAACCGTGGTAGTTCAGATTGGTTAGCGCTCGCTTTAAGTTTCACGGTACGCAAGAAACCCGGGTTCGATCCCCCCCGGCACCATTGAAATTGTTAATTGCAATTTTAAGTGCTGATTTACCACGTGCTCGGCGGTGAAGGAAAACATCATGAGGAAACCTGCATGTCTGACAAATAAGAAAAAAATAATTTTGGACCATTCCTTGCCCTAAAGCCCTCTCAGAAATGACCAGCAGTGGGACGTGTATATAGGGGCTGTAACTTTTTCTATATTTTTGAAATAACAATCTTATATTGTGCTTAGGGGGTTATTTGCATGCTGTGTTAATTAATACACATGAATAATCTTTTACTTAAAATCTGTCTGTCTGTTTGACTGTCCAGGCTAATCTTCGGAATAGCTGAACAGATTTTAGTGTATCTTCACAAGTAGATAGAGAGCAATGCCAGGAGTGATCTAGGCTATATTTTATTCTAAAAACTTGGTGAATGTTTAAAAAAATAAACTCAAATCTACGCCACATTAAAAGATGCTTTCCGCGCAATGCCTGTGCGGGCCCATAGTCTAATAATTAAATTTTATTATTACCACTTTACGTTACATTACCGTTTGGTATATAAATAAGTGTACATATATATATATATATATATATATATATATATATATATATATATATATATATATATATATACAGGGTATTTTTGGAACGCTCCCGAAAACTAAGACAGGCGACAGCACCAAGTATACCTTTGATCATGGGTCACAAATAAATTCGATCCTGATGAAAAAAAAATCATCTTTTTACAACGTTTTATTAGCTTTATTCACGCGCCATCATGTTAGTACAGCTAAATGAAACGATAATTTTATAAAAAAAATCATGAAAATACTGAAACCTAAAACCAGCAGTGGAATAACTGAGTTCATATCAGCTGATTAAAGGTCAATGTACGCGTGAACGCAAATTCGCGCGGTCCGCAACTAGCGGGCCATACCACAATACCTAATAATTTACAACACTTGTCTAAATACCTAACTTATCTACTTAACCTACTATTTTGCCACTGTACTTGTCTCCACGTAGTCATTTTAATCCGAATTTACAGGTTAAATAACCCAAATAACTGGTTCGATTTCCCGCTAATGAAAAAATACATAAATGAAATGTAGCCAAGGTAAGAGTCATGCGTTTTTATTCATCGTGTAGGTATGTTTATTATTCTCATGTATTCAGTTATGTATGTATTCAGATAAGTTCAGTACTAAGTTATTTAAAAAAATTAGTTATGAAACAGCTTACCGCTCTTAATCTTCCGTGGTCTTATGAAATGCGGCTCAAATTGTGCTCCATTCATTTCAAGGCAGATTTGGGCTCGGTGTTGCGTCTCCTCATGGAGGCGGGGCATCATCGTGTGATCTTCGACACAGTCCGTACGTAGTTTGTCGAAAACATCCACGATCCTTTTGTAGTTTCGTCAGCACTATCACACTCACGATTAAAAACCCTTTCTTTCACATACCCCACAGAAAGAAGTCTAACGGGGTCAGATCTGGTGCGCGAGGTGGCCAAGCGTGTGGTCCTAGTCCACCAAATCCAGCGATCATCAAATAGCTCATTGAGGCGCTCACGGACGAACCTCACGACATGTGGAGGGGCACCATCATACTGGAACCATGTGCGGCGATATTCAGCCAACTATAGGTCGTCAAAAATGTCTGTCATTTGTTCATTTATAAAGTTTAGGTATCGCTGTCCGTTCAGTCGCTGTGGCAGAAACACTGGTCCCAGTATGCGATCCTTAAATAAACCTGCCCATACGTTAACCAAACATCGGGTTTGGTGCCCGGTTTGTCGAACAGCGTGCGGGTTAAACTCTGAATACACGTGTGTATTTCTTCGGTTCCACAGGCCGTTTCTGGTAAATGTCGACTCATCCGTCCAGACAATGTGCTCAATGGAACCAGCCACACGTTGTTGCTGGTATAATAACCAACGGCAGAAAACTCGTCGGCGGTCGTGATCGCCGGCAACTAAAGCTTGCACTTTCGCATTCGGGCGCATTCGGTTACGCTTCAACACTTTGTGCACTGCACAGTATGACACACTTGTTCCATCCCGACGTCTTAACAATTTATTTAGCGATACTTCGTGTACCTAGGTTCGGATACATAACATGTTGTCGTATTCACAATCACTATAAACGTACGCGTTAAGCATTATTAAAACAAAAAACGAACAAGAATAATACCAACACGTAATTACAATTTAATAAACAAATCGACAAAACTGAAACCTACTGCGTCACAGTGTGATGCGACACGAGCCGGGCGGGTTAAAATGTTTCGCACCGAGCTAGATACAGGTCGAGTGGAGGGAGGTTACAGTCGCGTTCTAAAGTACTACATGGTATTGGGATATTGTTTTATATAATTATAGTAAGTAATTAATTGTTTTATTGTAGAATCATAATAGGTGCCTTACTTGGAATTAAAAATGGATAATGTTTACTTGAGCATTATTTGTTATTTCTATCGTAAAATATAAAGTAGTTTGTAACAAGAAAACTTAAGGTAAGGGTCGCACGCCGTCCATTACGTCGTCTTTGGTCACATGGAAGCCAGATGTTGAAGGTGTTTTGGTGTTACTGGGTGCTACTTCATCATCACTTTTATCTTCGCTCGAGCTTCCGTCATCAGGTCTATCACATGGTAATTTTTTCGGTATTCTTCCTCAACACTTTTAAATTTACTGCACAATTTTCCCCATTCACCTTCTCCTATCATATTTACCTTTTCGTTCACTAGTTTAGTCATAAAACAATAGATATAAATAATTTTTCTTTCCTTCCTTTATAAAACATCGTCGCGAGTCGCAAAGTAAGCTGTGTATGCGACTGTATTTTTGGAGCGAACAAAGCGCGGGAACCAATAGCATGCAGGCACAGTAATACTGGCGGATTGTTCCCCCGTTGCGCCCCCTTCGTACCAATATGTGATATATCGCTCAGTGCCCAAGTTCAAGGCCAGCGTTCTTTTTTCACCGTTCGCGCGTACATTAACCTCCATGAATCAGGTGATATCAATTCAGTTTTCACTGCTGGTTTTATGTTTCAGTATTTTCATGATTTTTTTTATGAAATTATCGTTTCATTTAGCTGTACTAACATGATGGCGCGTGAATAAAGCTAATAAAACGTTGTAAAAATATGATTTTTTTTTCATCAGGAACAAATTTATTTGTGACCCATAATCAAAGGTATACTTGGTGCTGTCGCCTGTCTTAGTTTTCGGGAGCGTTCCAAAAATACCCTGTATATATATATATATATATATATATATATATATATATATATATATATATATATATATATATATATATATATATTATTCTAGCTCCTATATATATATATATTATATATCTATATATTTATACCTACTATATATATCTATATAGATAGCAGCTATTTATTTCTTTAGCCACGTAATTCAATGTCTCGTCTATTGCACGGTTCAATCAAATGTCGGTACATAGTGGAAGGTATAAATATAGCAACCAATTTGAATATCATTACTTAACATAACGTATTTGCCTGCTTGTAACTGAACCTTGTCTTAAAATCTGTGTACGTCTTGAGGTGGACTATAAGCTCTTTCGTCACTTTAGTTTGTAAAAAGATTAACAGATAATCCTTCTAGCAGTCCTAAATAGTTTACTACTATAGATGGCCCTCTGTAGGATAGTTTTAGTTATATAATACTTAAAATACGGCTACAGCGTTTTGACGTAACATGTAGCGTGACGTCATAAAAATACATTCTTGTTCCATGCGGAATACAAACCAGACGCCGTAAAACGTCAAATGTATTTTTATAGGAGAGGGGGCAAACGAGCATGCGGCTCACCTAATGGTAAGTGACTACCGCCGCCCATGAACAACTGCAACACCAGGATGGGAATTGCAGATGCATTGCCGGCCTTTTAAAAAGGAGTACGTTTTTTTCTTGAAGGTTCCTAAGTCGTATCGGTCCGGAAAAATTGCTGATGGTAATCGATTCCACCAGGAAGTCGTGCGAGGGAGAAAATATCTTCTAAATCGCATAGTGGTGGACCACCAATCATCCAGATGGTGTGAATGGTATCGGGAGTTCTGCCGAGATGCAACATCTCTTCACAGTGCCAATGAATCAAGCCGATTGAAAAGGACGCGGTCGTCGACGATTCGAGCCGCTCTGCGCTGGATGCGGTCAAGTGGAAGGAGCTGGCACTGGGGAGCCCCTGTCTGATTGGAACAGTATTCCATGTGAGGACGAACCTGCGCCTTTTAAAGTTGCAAGCGGTGTGCCGGAATGAAATACTGTCCCGCTCTGCTGACCATGCTAAGCTTTTTAGAGGCCAATTTGGCCTTCTCTTCCAAGTGACCACGAAACTGCACGTCACTCGATATGGCGACTACGAGGATTCTGATACTGGCTGAGGCAAGAAGGGGAGTTCCTTGAAACTGAGGAGATACGACAAAGGGGTTCTTTTTAGCGGTAAACGCGCAAACTTGTGTCTTCTGAGGATTAAACTGGACTAGATTTAGTCGCCCCCAATCCGAGATTTTGTTCAGCAAAGATTCGACTTCAGACACAAGTTTGTTCCGGTACTCGGCGACGTTTTCCCTAGAAATAAAAGAGAATTGGCACGGCCGCTATATAGATAATCACCAATACTGTCATCCGATAGCAATGAATGTTACCAGTCAGCAACATGTCATTGATATGCAGAAGAAACATCGTTGGTGATAGCACACAGTCTTGTGGATCACCAGCGTTAATAGGCTTATAGTGGGAGCATGCACCGTCTACAACGACCTTGATGCTCCGATCTGCAAGGAAGCTGGTGATCCAATAGCACAATTTCTCGGGAAGTTCATAGGAAGGGAGCTTCGAAAGAAGCGCTTTGTGCAAAACCCGATCGAAGGCATTCGCAATGTCCAAACTAACGGCGAACACCTCCCGTTTGGACTCTACTCGCCTCCGTCCATCTATTCAATTCAATTTAATTCAATTTATTTGCTATTCTTGTTGTACATTTGGTCTTATATTTAAAAAAAAGTGTTCAAAACAAGAACCCTGCAAGGGCACTGCAAATATAGGTAATTATTATCTCTATATCTATGGGTCAGGTAGACCAGAAGATCACCAGTTGCTCGACCCCGACGAAAACCGTATTGGCGGTCACTAATCAGCTGGAGATCCTCAAGGTACCGCAGGAGCTGGCAGTTAATAATGGATTCTATTATTTTGGAGACCAAGGTGGTGATCGCGATAGGCTTATAGTTGGACGGGTCTGCGCGGTCGCCTTTTTTAGGGATCGGATGGACAAAAGCTGTCTTCCATGAATTCGGGACTACGCCTTGGGAGTAGGAGTACCGGAAAAGACGCGTTAGGACCGGTGCCAACTCCGGAGCACACGTCCTCAGCACAATTGGAGGGATTCCGTCAGGCCCACTCGTCTTCGGGATGTCCGGGGAGAGAAGTGCTTTGCGAACCGAGCGCTGTGAGAACAGCACATCCGGCATGGAGCACTCATACCGCGGGATGGTCGGCGGTGCTTTCCTCCCGTCATCAAGAGAGATGCGCTACTAGTCCGAAAATAGACCTCCCACCTAGTAAAGAATACAAATGCTTAATCTGTGCGGATATTAATCTGCGGCGCGAAACTCTGCAACTAAACGCTAAGCCAATGTGCTATAGAGTATTATTCATCATCATCATCATTACAGCCCTTCACAAGTCCACTGCTGAACATAGGCCTCCCCCAAGGAATGCCACAAAGCACGGTCCCGAGCCACCTGCATCCATCGACTTCCTGCATGTCTTACCAGGTCGTCACTCCATCTTGTGGGGGGACGCCCTACACTTCGCCTATCGGTACGAGGCTGCCACTCGAGAACCTTTCTTCCCCATCGGTTGTCGGTTCTTCGAGCTATATGGCCGGCCCACTGCCACTTCAGCTTACTAATCCGTTGGGCTATGTCGGTTACTCTGGTTCTACTGCGGATATCCTCATTCCTAAGTTTATCACGCAGAGAAACTCCAAGCATAGCCCTCTCCATAGCTCGCTGAGTGACCTTGAGCTTCCTCATACGGCCAGCAGTGAAGAACCACGTCTCAGTTCCGTAAGTCATCACTGGCAACACGCACTGGTTGTACAATTTTGTTTTAAGGTTTTGAGGTATTTCTGACGAGAAGATGTGTCGTAGCTTCCCGAACGCTGCCCAGCCGAGTTGAATCCGTCGATTGACCTCTCGGTCGAAGTTGGACTTACCTAGTCGGACTATTTGTCCCAGGTAAACATACTCGTCAACAACTTCGAGCTTAGTGCTCCCAACAACTACCGGCATAGGTGTGACATGGACATTAAACATAATCTTTGTTTTGTCCATGTTCATCTTAAGATCTATCCGTTGGGAGACACTATTGAGGTCATTGAGCATAGTGCTCAGTTCCTCCAGCGATTCTGCCATGAGGACTATATCGTCGGCAAATCAAAGGTGAGTGATGTACTCGCCATTGATGTTAATTCCGTATCCTTTCCAGTCCAGAAGCTTGAAAACGTCTTCCAATGCAGCGGTGAAGAGTTTCGGGGATATAACGTCACCCTGTCTTACACCTCTCTGCAATTGGATAGGTTTCGTACTCTGTTCTGTACTCGGATAGCCATCGTAGCTCTACTGTACAAACACTTCAGCACTTCGATATACCGACAGTCAACTTGGCACCGCTGAAGGGACTGCAGCACCGCCCAAATTTCGACGGAATTAAAGGCTTTCTCATAGTCAACATATGCCAGATATAGTGGCAAATTGTACTCTTCGGACTTCTGTACAATTTGCCGTAGGGTATGTATGTGGTCTGTGGTGCTAAAGCCCTTTCGGAAACCGGCTTGTTCGGGAGGCTGGAAGTCGTCAAGTCTGCGCGCGAGACGATTCGTAATGACTCTCGAAAACAGCACGTAGACGCGGCTCAGAAGGGAAATCGGTCTGTAGTTCTTCAAGAGAGCGTTGTCACATTTCTTGAAGAACAAGGCCACCGCACTTCTGCTCCACGCCTCCGGTGTAATGCCACCATGGAGGACGGAATTTAAGAGCTTCTGAAGGACTTCAAGTACCGGTCTTCCACCCGATTTCAGAAGCTCCGCTGTAATTCCATCCTAGCCTGGGGCCTTGCCGTTTTTAAGGTGCTGGAGAGCCATTCTAATCTCGCTCAGACTGACGTCCGAGATATCTACGGAATAGTGTCGAATAAGACTCGCTCTTGGATCGTTACTCACACTTGCGTGTGGCTCCAACGATGACGTGTACAGCTGTCCATAGAACCTCTCAATCTCACTCAAAATTTCAGGTGCCCCGGAAACGATGCTGCCACATTCGGTCTTCAGCTTTGACAGTTGGCTCTTTCTGGCAGACAGATCTCTGGCAAAGACTTTAGAGCCTTGGTTCCGCTCGATCGCTTCTTCAATACGAGCTGTATTGAAGTTGCGTAAGTCTCGCCGCATGCATTTGGAGATCTGTCTGTTCAGTTGCCTGTATGCTGTCAAATCTGTTGATGAATGTAGCCTCATCTCCCGTCTAACAGCCATGAGATTAAGAGTGTGATTGGAGAGTTTTTGTGTTCTTCTGCGGTGGGTCTTGTAGAACTTAGTTCCGACCGCATTGGCAGTTTCCACGAGCTTGTCATTCATATCGTCCACTTCATTTCAGTCTTCTAGGCACTGAAAACGGTTTTGTAACTCGAGCTGAAAGGTTTCGGGACATTGGATTAGAGCACAAGGGGGACGGAGCGTTAACTTCATCAGACGAGACCTCTCCAACTTAACATTTAGGTTCAGTGTGCCTCTAACCATTCGGTGATCTCTGCCGGTTTTCACCCTCGCGATCACTGAGACATCACTGAACAGTTGGCGTCTGGTCGTCATAATGAAGTCAATCTCATTTTTTGTCGAACCGTCGGGGCTCGACCAGGTCCACTTCCTGTGGGGCCGCTTCTTGAAGAAAGAGTTCATCATAAAGAGTCCCTCTTTCTCCATGAAGTCGGCCAGCTGCTGGCCCCTTGGGTTCCGTTGCCCTATTCCAAATTTCCCTACTTTCAGCTCACCGTTCTCTCTTGTGCCTAGTTTTGCATTGAAGTCTCCCATTAACGCCGTATATTGGGTTTTGGAGGAATGCATGGCTCTAGAGATATCCTCATACATTTCCTCCACCTCCTCATCGGGGTGTGCCGAGGTTGGTGCGTAAACCTGTATGACCTTCAGCGAATACCGTTTGGTGATTCTGAGTATAAGGTACGCAACCCTCGTCGACACACTCCCGATCTTTACAACGTTGTTAACGAGAGCCTTGTGGACGATAAATCCGACACCTCCTTGGGACAGATGGTCGCCCTCCCGGTGATAGAGCAAGTTGCCGGATTCGAGGATTACCGTGTCCTCCCCCTCTCTTCGGACTTCGGATAATCCTATAATATGCCAGCGTAATTTGTTTATCTCTTCTTACAGCTCCAAGATCTTCTCGTCAGTCCTCAGGGTGCGTGCGTTGTATGTTGCCAGGTCGAGTCGTTGTAGGTGGCAACCGAACCACCACCGGAGATTCTTAGCACCCCCTGCCCCGCCGTTACCATGGTCGCCACCGTAGCCAGGAATAGCGGGGCCGCCGGGGACTGGGGGCCGTCTGTGTGTTGTTTTGATCATTGGGGGGGTATTTGCCATAGTTGCCACGCTTGGCGAGTGGGTTGGCAACCGCAGTTTTTTTATTGTAATTTTGGCTATTATCAGGAAGATGCTGCTGCCTATCTCCCGCCTGATTCCCTTTGTCGCCTTTTACGACACCCACGTGAGGATATGGGGTAGTGGATATTCTTGACCGCCACTACACGGCAAAAATGGCAACTCAAACTACTAAAATTAAATAAGATTTGCTTACCTCAGAATCTGAAAAACTTTAAATTTACGTTTCCTGCTGATCGAACCTGGGGGTGAGTGATGATGATGTATCAGCCTCAGATTTCGACTTGCTTCCGAATAATTCAACTCATTTCTTGGAGTTAGGAACTGTTGTTTTAGTCTTTAATACATTAGCTGGTTTCTTAACCGCTTTTCTTCTTTTGCGAAGTCGACTGTTAATTCAGCGTCTGACTCGAAGGGGTTGGAATACCTAAAAATGTAACACAAAATATATCACTAAAAAGAAACACTCATATAAAAAACTTATAAAGCGAAACGTAATATAACTTTACTCTAACATAATATAACAAATTAATTATTATTCTATTGTGTTTAATGTGTGAGGAGACTAAGTGTTACGTACATACTTGCTATCTTGATGATGATGCCGAACACTTCCAAAGCTAGTAGACTGTGGAAAACACGATGCAACTAATGGTTAAACACCTCGCAACATTATATTTTATACCCTAAATTATAGCACTATACCCACTTGGAAGTATTTTAGTTTGACATATTTTAAAATGAAGAAATATTTCATTTGGTAACTTTAGCATTGACCCGTATTAATATTATTTGTAAGGAATATTTTGCTTATTAACATTTAATGCTTATATGTGAAAAACACTTAACATGTTTGCATGCGATGTCAAATCAACGTTTGCGTCGTCAGCCGAAAACATCATTGGCGAAAACCAGACGCTGTAAAATGATACGACAGTGTTTTACAGGTAAACGTGTGTATTTCGCAATAATATGGAAATGGGTCAGCACATAGCGGTCAATGTACTTATTAAATTTAGATCCATTATAAATATATCTTTGTTTAAAATTGATGATTTTTGAAGAAAAAAAACTAACAATTATCAATCTTAAACTGAATTTTATACTATCCGTAATATCTCTAGATAGAATATAGTCTGAAATAACACCTAGTTGTTTGTTGTAAAAGCGTATATATTGCCTACTCATAAATTAATTACTAATTCTATAAAGTCTAAAAACTGCTATTATAAGCTTATGTTTGTTCCAAGTGTTTAAAAATTAACATATTTTTTAAGAAAGCTATTTATGTTTTTATGTACATACATTACATTTTCATAAATATATTTCGATGCTAAGTTATTATGTTTATTTCCTTAAAATTTGTCTCTAAGATACTCTTTACAATTTAAGTAATAAATCATCCATATGCCTATCTTTTGCAAACAAATATGACTTCAATGTCAGTCGCATTATCCCATAGTAAGATTCCATAAGACATTACGCTATGAAACACATGTACATGTTTATCTTATTAATTACGTTTGTACGTGGTAGAACCATGCTGCAGCTATACTAATAGTATAGTTGCAACACGAATGGTTCGGCTCGACCGGGGAAGGACCACGCTCTCACAGAATACCAGCGTAAAATAGCAGCTTAATGATGCTGTGTTTCGTATGGTGAGAGTAGAGAACCGGAGACCCATTTTACTGGAAAAGAGGCATTCCATCTTAGTCCTCACGGGTGACAACTCATCTGCATTTTGATTCGCTAACGAAGATAGATAAAGATGTCTATGGGCCACAGCAACCACTTATCATCAGGTAGACTGCGTGCTTGTTTGTCACCCTTATTCTATAAAAAAAAACAAATTAATAACATAAACATATGTTTATGTTATTAATTTGTGTGTGTTAGATGTTTTTTTATGTTTGTTATACTTAATCATAATAGAATGCCTGAACCGCTAACACTCGCTAGTTACACATAGAAAAAAGAAAAAAAAAAGGTTTTTAACAGTATTTACCAATGTTTTCATGTGTTTATGCACCCTAATTTTTATACTGGATGGGAATCGAACCACAGCCATCAGGTTTTGTAGCTCACTCGTAGTACAAACGGCTAGAAAATTTGCGTTCACCCACCATTGGTTAAATAATTTGATTTAATATAGAAACTAGCAAGTATGTAGGTACTAATTTGGTTAGACGAAAAAAATTTGGACCTATACTTGAGAGAATTATGGTCTTCAGTGGGCACATAGCTTGAGCGAAGCAAGAGTGAGTGAATGCTATTTTTTGTCATGGCGGCGTAAGAAAATCAATCGGCCAATTTCGTATAATGGATATCGTAAAGGATGACAACGTGAAATGCCAGAAAAGTCTTATGACTACCAAACGATAACGGTGGCATAATCTCCTTTACGACAGATTAAAATATCCAGACCAAGGACTGGAAGTAGCGTCAAAGGTGCAAGACGTTTGGTGCTACGATCATTTATCCACATGGGGAACGTGACGATTAAGACAAATCTAGGGAGGAGGAACAAGACGAGAAGTCCATGTGCAGTAGAAGACATGATAAGGAAGAAGAAAACTACCTGCAAAAGTATTATTTTAACAGTGAAATAATTACCTATGAACTCTCACAGTTCGCAGTTCACTGATCTGCACCAGTATATTTTAATAAAAGTGGCATAAAATAATATCTGTATAATTCCGTTTGGTAGTATAGGAAAATCCACTACTCCTTATCGTCCCGTGGGTGTCGTAAGCTTTCTCACCGGTCAGTGGTCGGTACTTCGAGATATATTATTTTTGCTTTGTTGTTACTTCAGATTACTGATTCGCTAGACCATGTTCTGAGGAAATCCTAGATATAGATTTAATCCCGCTGAGAAAGTTCAAAAATAGTCCTTTTAATAGCACGCTGAGTGACCTTGAGTTTCCTCATACGACCAACAGTGAATGACCACGTTTTACTACCGTAAGTTATAAATGGTCGGGTGGTGAATGCATTGTTAGCAGTAAAAAGTATGTGTAATCAATATCGAGGGATAACTTTGCTCCTGTTCAAGAGTGACAAGATTGGATTAAGATTTAAGATAAAACTAGGTCTATTGGTAAGCTTCTCACAACGCTAGTCTAACTGCACAAAATATTATTACTTAAAATATTTGAAAATACCAATAAAACAATGTTTCTTTTTTCTTGGAAATTATAACGTAGTAAATTTAAAGTACGTAGTGTGTAGCAGAAAATATAAATGTTATTGGATCTACCAGCTAGCTCGTAGCGATTCTACGTAGATTGTAGAGGCTCTACTTATCGCGAAGCGGTTCTGTGTATATCGTATACACAGATGCATCGTATATGCATATCGTAGCGGCTATGAAGATCGTAGCAGCTACATAGCTCGCAGCAGCTACGTAGCACGTGGCAGCTCTAGGTAACTCGAAGTTGTTAAAGCGACCGATCTATTGCCATATATGTGGCAGCATAAAACCGTCAAAAGGCAGTTTAGAGCGATTCCGATAAGCGGCGTGCGAGAAATCTCGGTCAGATATGCACGAATTAAGACGGGGGTTTGTACTTTTTTATAGAGAAAGTCTATGCGTAGCGTTGTTTGTTACCTTTGTTATGATAATCAAGTTTTAAGGAGTTGATTATCATAACGTCTTGCCTTCAAATTAATAAGACAACATTTTCTGCTTTTCCTAGATAAACGGAACGAATGTACGAATTATTTCGAAGCATCGTTTTCAAATGCATAATAATAAATGAATGCCAAATTTTTCAAATGCATAATATTAAATGAAGCCATGCACGAGCACACCAACGACAGGATCGGAGCTGAAGAGGTCACCGTGGCCGTAATCGGTCGAGGAGATTATTATTATTAATAAATGAATAACGATATCTATCCAATGTTCTCTGACTCTAACGATGGGTATGTGGTTTGAGTGTGCAAAAGTACCAGTGGCTTAATAATATAGGCATTTCCAACTAGAATACGAGAATATTGAAAAATTTAAACTTACTCAGAATATTCCACATCTTTGGCATATACATTCGAAACGATAACATGACAACAAAGAAAATCTTAAAATTAATAAGTTATGCAGCAGTAATAGAACTTAAACAATTTCATCTCAAACTTGATTACAGATTTTGTACATACATATCTAATAGCTTTTTTATCGATATGGTTCGAATCATCGACGACCGAGTTCTTTCTGATCGGCTCGATACACTGGCACTGCGTAGAGATGTTGCATCTCTTTGCGTATTTTATCGCATCTATCACGGGGAGTGCTCTGAGGGATTGTTTGGACTAATTCCAGCCGCTCAATTTCACCATCGCACATCGCGACAAAACACGCGTTACCATCCATACCATCTGGATGATTGGCGATCCACCACTGTGCGATTTAGAAGAAGTTTTCTCCCTCGCACGACTTCCTTGTGGAATCAATTATCACCAGCGAATTTTCCGGACCGATACGACTTAGGAACCTTCAAGAAAAGAGCTTACACCTTTCTAAAAGGTCGGCAACGCATCTGAAATTCCCCTGGTGTTGCGGTTGTTCATGGGCGGCGGTAGTCACTTACCATCTGGTGAGCCGCATGCTCGTTTGCCCCCTATTCTATAAAAAAAACCTCTTTTCAAGAAATGAATACTTGCTGTTCATTCTTTGTAGGACCTTTGGCCAGCAATGAATTCAAGAATGTTATTGATGATGATAATTAATAATGAGATCAAACACTGATGGCAATGGTGCTTTAGTAAACTTAACTTAATCATCATCATCATTATAGCCCTTCAATAGTCTGAATATAGGCCTCCACCCAGGAATGTCATAAAGCACAGTCACTAAAATAGCAGCTTAATGCTGCTGTGTGCCGTATGGTGAATGTAGAGAACCGGAGACCCTTTTTACTGATAAATACGCATTGTATCTTAGTCCTCACGGGTGAAAACGCATCTGCAATTTGATTCTTTATTGAGGATAGATGTAGATCTGTCACAGTAACGGAGCAAATACAAAGAGGAGACGGCCTACGCAACTGTGCACTGTGATTCTAACTAGGACCCGACGTCATCACAGTGGGCGTGGCTTTAACGTTAGTATTTTATCAGCGTTCTTCCTGTGCGCTTGTGTCGAAAATCGCTAGTCGGTGTATTTTCGTAGTTTTAAGAAGAAACAATAAAGTGTTGTGTTTTATCGTGTAAAAACTACTCAGACACTCTGATGCTTAGATGGCATCATATTTCATTTTTAAGTAATTTTATACCTAATTTATTAACATAGTTCTGTGTTCTCTTCATTTTTTTTTGATTTTTGATGATAGTTCTAGGAAAATCTTTGCATCGCCTTTCAAATATAAAAAATATGTGATACTAGATGGCGACACTTTATGTCACGGGAACTAGAAATATAAAGGTACGTAGATGTGCTGAAATTTGTTTTGTATTTAGTCCTGAATATTTTAACCACTAAAATATTATTTTTATAGATTTTATAACCATTTTGTGAACAGGCCGCCATGTATCGTCAAGGAAGCTAAACTCCATTACAAGGTCGATATGGAACGATGCGAGTAGTTTTACTATTCATCGGTAAATGGAAATAGATAAGTGGGTGGGGCTTAACACCACCTCACCTCGCAATTTGTCATGCGACATATTGCGAGATCATTGTGATATCTAATTACAACACCTCCTCTTTGTATTTGCTCCGTGGTCACATAAACCACACACCATCAGGTGGACTGTGTGCACATTTGTTTCCCTATCGTATAAAAGAAAACATTTACTATGTCGCAACCCGTCAGCCAATATTGTGGACGTACCTAAATAATGGTTTTAGCTATTTAGGCTTTTGATAAGTCTGCAGTTTATTTTACTTTTTAATTATTTTTTTATGATTTCGTTGTTACTTAACCGATTTCTTGATCTTCATAATCCTATAAAATCACATATGAATGCAGACTCTTCTAGAACGGATTAACCTTTAACAGACGTCTAGCACTTTTGATGCTGCTTTTCGTTGCTTGTCTGAGTATTTACGTCTGGTAAAAAAGGTGTTATAACGCCATCTATCGGAAGTCATTTAATTTTTTTGAACGTTTCCCATAGTCCCTTTTACGACACCCACAAGACGAAATGGGGTGATGGATTCTTATACTAGTAACTGATTTAACTCTCGAACAATTTTGCCACTTTTTTATTGTTCAATTATATAGAATTGAACTACTCCACGGAACTTGGTAGTGTTTTGTGGCATTCCGTGGGGGCGGCCTATTTTCAGAAGTAGACTTTTGAAGGGTTGTAATGGTAATAATGAATGAACTCATACTAATGTCAACATTAAGAAGGTTATTCACTCATTCTAACAACGTTAACTCTGTAATAAAATAATCGTCGAAGTTCTTTCGATATTCATGGTATAATCATGTCTTTTTTATGGAACCTCAACAAACGAGCACTCGGTCCACCTAATGCTAAGTGGTTACTGTGGCCCATAGACATGTAAATATATCTTTGATTACAATTAAAATGCAGATCCGTTGTCTCTCCTGAGGACTTAGATGGAATGCCTCGTTTCCAGTAAAAAGGGTCTCCCGTTCGCTACATTCACCATAGGAAACACAGCATTGCGTTGCTATTGTGTGGTATTCAGTGAGAGCGTGATCCTTCTATGGTCAAGCCGACTCATTCGTCCAAGAATCATAATTTTGCTGTAGCATGGCTCTACCACGTCCAAAAACGAGGGTATTCACTATTTGGTAGAACGTTACCTCTGCAATTATATAAACATGGAAATTCCTTCGATAGTCATGTACAATAATGTAATAATGTTTTCAAATTAGGCTACTTTTTGTTGCATT